>JAWZYV010016346.1:0-581519 GCA_038373885.1 Cheiracanthium punctorium
TAATTTTCTGTGATATCCTACTTTCAATAGATAAATAAATAAATAAAAATGTTATTCTAAAAACTGTGTTTTTCTCGCATATCCGCGCGTATCTTCGTAACTAATGGTAATTTTGCATCATCGGAACGTTTCTAAAATTAAGATTTTTATTCAAAGAAGGAATAAAAGGTGTAAAATAATTTTTGACATTTTCCCATCTCAAACGCTTATTGTAACAAACAAATCCATTACAGCTTATGAATCATCGACGGGGGTACTTAGAAAATAAATTAAATATAACTTTTTTAATACAAAATAATTCATGATTTTTTTAAAGCTTGAAGCTTTAATACTTCTTTTGACTTCATAAGGAAGGAAATAGTTAAATATGCTTTTATTAATATATATTATTAATATAAAAAAGTGATATATTATTAATATAAAAAAGTGATTTTTTTAAGCACCTGTGCCACGATCCATAAGCTAGGATGGATTAGCTGTTTACAAATAAGTGTATGAGCTTAAAACCTTTTTTGTAAGTTATAGTCCATCTTTGAATAAAAAGCTTGATTTTAAAACTTTTTTGTACATTTATTAGAATTTAACTTGTTAAAAGTCAGCAGTTTAAAAAAAAAGAAGAAAGAAAAAATAAAATGTTAAAAGCTTTGCCCTTGTTTTACATACGTATTTATTTCCGAAAAAGCCAAAAATTCTTTAACTGTCTTTCAACCTTTGTCTATATAAACATACCTGAGTTTCGCTTGGGGTCGCAAAGTTTGTTGTTGGAACTTCTTTGAAACTGTGTTGCCAGAGAGTATGTAAGTGTGGAATATCTAATACATGGCAAAATATACATTTATTGGAATGGGAAATCTTTAATTTAATGAAAGTTTGGCAATGAAAGTTTGGTAATGAAATTTTGAATCCTCGTTCTAATTCCTAATTTCCGATTTTACATATACCTGTTGTTTAAAATTGTTTGGCAGTGCCACACCTTTCAAACTTTTATCTTTAGCCCTATACTTCGAGTTTCAAAAAGTTTTCTAATGACATGCGGTTACTTTTGATGTTATGTATTATTCCAGAAAAATTCATAAAAGTTTATGTTTACAGCTTCTGAGAAATCTGTGAATTCATCCTTGTAAAGAAAATATTTTACATCAGTGTACTTATGCAATCATTGCTTACGTTCGTAATTTTTGTTCGACCCCAGAAACTTGATCATACGACATGATTTTTTACCCTTCAAGTGCCATTGAAAAGTGGTTAAAGTTAGCATATATTATCAGCGTTTTATTTGTCAGCATATATGTTATTTACGTGTTAGCATATATGTTAGCACGTGATAGTTTCATATCTTTAATACATTCTAGGTTAAAATTCTCAAAATTTCTACATCATCTCACTATGAATTTGGGACCATTTTTAATTATTCATTTTTTTGCGGCGATCGAATAAAAATAATATTTTGTTGTACCAGAATTTAATCCTCTGAAAATTACTCGATGTCATAAAATTGTACCTTTCTTATCTATTTTTGAAGTAAAACTTCTGTAGTGGCGACTAGGGAGTAACTCAGATTTTTTTTCTGATGGAAGTAACGCTCAGTAAAGGAAGTGACGTATATGTCATACTTCTCGCCAAGCGCGCCCCGAAAAACAAGAACCACTGAAAAACCTACCTTTTTGACCTGCTTTCGCCGTTCCCCGAATTCATCGTATAAAAATACGCGGAACCTGTTAGGGTAAGAAATAGCGAGAAATACAGTCAAGAGCCGTATCTTTGAGACATCAATCTTTATTTATATATCAATAAGCGTTTTGAAGGTACATACAACAATAATTTTTTACATGTAATCCCAACCTCACAGGAGGTTCTCGATAATCCTTATTTTTAGATGAATAATATACAATACATGGTTTTGGAAAATCGCAAAGAAATGGAACCTGCCTGCAATCGAACCGGAACAGTAGATGGAAACATCAGTTTAAGAACACTTTTCCTGGATTCTAACCAAGGAAGTTCAACTAATGGAGAAGCCCGTGTTCCCCGTTTTTGAAGCCAAAAACCACACCCCCTCATCCGTCAATGCATTGGATATCGTCATTGGTAAACATGTAAATTTATATATTTGAAATTATAAAATAAAAAACAAGTTATTACGTGTAAAAAACCTTCCATAAACGTAAAATGGATAAACAAATTGGTTAGTAACTCTTAAATTATTTTTATTAACAATTTCCGAAACTCGATTTTCAATGCATCTCTATGCGTTCTTCAATCGTTTGGTGTAATAAGGGGGCGTGGCACAGGCTTCACTTTCCTAGCACTGCGTAGCGCAACCTTGGCACCTCAATTAGTTAAACCTCCTTGATTCTAACCCTACTTCCAGACAGAACAAGGGGATGGAACACCGCAATTAAAGGGACACTGGCTGCAAATTAACCTAAACAGAAGAGGGAAATTTTCGTTTAAGAACACTGTTGGAGAATCATACTTCGATCCCACGAAGGTAAATTTATAGGAGGGTACACTTCTCTTAGAAATTTGGATAACGCCGTTGTTGCAAACAGATGGCGCTACGCACACGGGGTAACTGCGCATCTTCTGCTTCTGTGCATCTTAGGTTGTTTATATTTCCATCGAGGCGAAGTAAATGGAGATCGTTGAATTAGCAGAACTTCAAAAAATTAAATACACAGACTTATGAACGTGATATATAGTAATTACTGGCTTCAGATGTGTTTTAATAACATATTTGTCTCAGAATACTATTTCGTAATGATTATAGGCAATAGTTTCGAAGCGAAGTGATATTATTATTTAATGTGTGAAATGACTGTTACATTCGCCGTTAGGTCATTAAACTCCTAAATATTATGTATGTCATGTCTGTTATTATTTTGCCCAAAAGCTGTATTTTAAGAAATGTTAGTAATTTTAGAAGAATGTAGTTTGTGTGAACGCAATATTGATAATGATATATATATTTAGATGTAGTAATGATATATATATTTATGATATATATACAACGGTTTAAGAATACGGGTATGTAACACCACAAACAAACAAACACTGGCTGCAAACGTTTTAAGAAGAAAATACAAGAATAACAAATGGACACTTCGTGGATTCTAACCCAACTTCAAGACGGAGCAAGCAAAGGTTTAACACGGGGATGGAACACCACAAAGAAACGGACCCTGGCTGCAATCAATCCCAAAGAATAGACAGAACCTGCAGAAAACGCGGATGCAGAATAATAATTCGAAACCTACCAGCAGACGAAATCAACGCTTAAGAATACTGTGATAGAAAAGCACAAAAAAATGTACACTACCTGCATTCGAACCCAACAAACAGAGGAAAACATCAGTTAAAGAACACAAATAAAGTATCATACTAGACTATGGACATTCCCCCATTCAAACCCAACCTCCAGACGGAACAATGATATAAGAAAACAGTTAAAGAATAATACTACAACTTGGACACTTCCTGGATTCTAAGTAATTATCATGAATTATCCATGATTCTTAGTGGAGATTTTAATTTTAATTTTCGCTCTCAAGAATCTCAGCCGTTAGTTGATTTTTTAAAAGAAAAATTTGATCTAACTATGAATACTTCTCGACTTCAATCAACGATATATGCTGCATTTTCAAGAAAATTAGCAAATTTGGAGAGTAAAATTTATGTTTCACATTATAGTTACCACAAACCTATAATTTCATACATAAAAAATTATGATATTCAAGTACCTATTTCCAATGAATAAAATGAATATAACATTTATATAATCTCTGTAAAGTACGTGAATAATAAATATAATTAAATTATAATATGATATTTATTTTAAGTTTAATCATTTCAGTGATATGTGTCGTAAACGTCAAAGAAGTTTTATTTCAACCGCGAGTAAAGTTTACACGCCCACACTTCTTTTTATTTGTTATGTATTTCTACCATAAATAATGGTATTTCTACCATAAAATATGTATTTCTACCATAAACCTACTATCAATATTCAACGAATAAAAGCCGAGAGTTTTGGGAACACTCTCTATATATTATATACACACTGCTCAAAAAAAGTAGTGGATTACGTTGTTTTAACCCTCTAATGCCCACTATAAGAAATTCCCATGCAAAAAAAAAAATATCGTTTCGTTGAAATGATGATATTTTGGGTAAAATAATATAAATGTAATGAAAAAATATAGAAAAATTATTTTTATGTTTTTTTCAGTAGCAGCATATATGCTACCGTGGGCAGATTAAGGTGCAAATGAAGCGATTCTCACAATTTTCAGAAAAGTTATTGACTTATTTTTTTTACATTTTTTGAATTTGAAAAGCTTTAAAAGAAATTCTTTCTTTTTAAAAACAAAAATATATGTTGCATCTGTCACATTTTACAAATAAACATCTCGGATTTCATCTATCGAGTGCTTACATTCATCTGGAATGAATGACATATTTTCTCTCTGCACGGATAAAATCGTGCTCAGACAAAATATGCTTATGATTTTCCAGAATTTTACTTTGCGTAGATCATCTATAGTTATCATAAGCAATTTGTAGAAATCCTAGATATATTTGTTTCGATAGACAGTGTGTTTCGACACAACTTTCACAATGTGTTTCTACTATATTCCGTCTTTACAATATCCTCTGATGGGAGATATATGTATCAGTCCCATCCAAATAACAATTCCCAAAACTCGATCCTTCTCACTTTATCTCAGCATAATTAAAATTCTCTCTTCTTTTTTTTTACACTATATGCATTTCTTTCTTCTGCTAATAGTGGAATTATATCCTTGAAATATACATATATTTGAAATTCAAGAACAGATGGTAGAGACCCTGGGAAATCAAGAAAATTTTTATCTTTTAGAAAAGGAAAAAAGTTGGGTTCTTTTATTTCTACCGCAGAACTTTTCAAAATTTCCATTGTTGATTTTTCATTAATATTTAGCCTATTTCTTCTATTTTCAAGAACATTTTCAACATTATCTTCATCCGTGCTTTCTTCAAGGAAAATATGACTGATTGTAAGATAAAAACTTATCTTCCGAGTAGTCATCAGATATGCCGGATAAATTGATTTTCATGGTAATCATAAAAGTTGTAGCATCTTCCACGTTTCTAAAGACATTTTTCTCATTTTCCTTTGGAAATACTGCTCTGAAGTAGATGGCTGAAATAAATTAAGAATTTATTCAACATCCTAGAACTTTAGAGAATCCTCTTATTTTCATTTAATTAATAAAATATAAAAATTAAAATTTTTATTAAAATAATTTTGTTAATTATTCAGCTTTAAGTTTAATTAGTACAAATTTAATCTTACTGTACTTCTCAGCTTTAATTCTTTTCAGAAAAAATTATTTTTAATAATTAAGAATAACTAAAACCTAAATTTAACAAATTTTAAATCCATAAATAATATTAAAAAAAGGATTAATAGCAATACTATGAAATTTAATGCACAAAAATCTCTACTCCCGTATCAACAAGCGCTTCATTTGATCCTTTATCCCAATCTTCTTGGTCAGTCATCAACAGACTCTTGCTCTTATTTACCTTTCATTATATCCATATATCCTTTTAATAGCTCGAAGAGACCTAATAGCCAGTGCTACTCATTTGCAAAGACAGCTGCTTTTGGCTACAGGACAAAGGATCTCAATACAAAGAACCCAAAATGGGCTTCATCAGGGTGGTATCCATGCACGTAAGAAAATGCTGTGTATTCCATTGACAACAAGGCACCATGGGGACGAAAGAATATGGGCTACCGAATACTGAGAATGGATACAAAATGATTAGAGTCAAGTGCTTTTTACTGACGAGCCCTGATTCAGATACCAAATGTGAGTTTTCGTAGGCGAGAAAGGTACTAGGAATAACCCTATACTCGTTTGGGAAAGATCATATTACAGAAGTGGTTTGATGGTATGGGCTAGAATCAGCATACGTAAACGTACAGATCTGCATATCTTTTGGAATGGCAATTTGACGGCCAAAGGTATGCAAACGAGATTCTGAGAAGACATGTCATAATTTACGCTGCAGCCATTGGCAATTCATTTCTTTTAAGGCATGATAATGCCAGATCTAATACAGCTCGTCTTATCGAGATCATTTTTAAAACTGAAACAATACAGCGTATTCAGTGGCTAGCTTGCTCTCCTGACATAAATGCGATCAAGCATGTTTAGGACACACTCGGACTAGTCATTGCTACAAGATAAAATAACCAAGATCTCATTTTACTGTCAAAGGCTTGGAAATCGCACTTCTTCAAGAGGAGAGCAGTATTCCCCAAAGTCTTAAAAGTGAACTCATCGCAACCATACAAAATAGGTGCGCAGCAGTCTTAGCAGTTCTGGGTAACCAAACACCATATTAAACACCTTCTATCATTTCCAAACAATAAGATTTTCGTCATTTACATGTAACCAAATTGTTACCCTGAAGAATCATTTCATGTTCCTTCTATCATTCCAAACAATTAAAGCTCTCATACTTGTTTTTAAATTTTGTTACACGTATATTCTCTATTTTATGCTCATGTATGACTATAGCGCAACAGTTTCTTCCTTTTTTTTTAATTGCTCTCCAAATTCTTTCAGCAGTGTATAAAATTATTAAGCATAAATAAAATTAGACTTTTGTCTGTACATTTCTTGGAATTCAAAAATTTTGCGATTTCTATCCGTTTCAAGCACCCGGGAATCCGATTTTGATTAGAGTATTTTGATTACATTTTGAGATTTTGCGAAAATCGTTTTAAAATGCTGAAACTTTGTTCCAGCATCACGAAATAAAGACTGTCGTGTCAACAAGTGTGGTCGAAATTATGGACGAAGAATCGTTAGATGAGAGTTTATCAGGACAATCGGTCTATTCTTCTAAATTATTTTGAAATGGCGCCCAACAACAAAGTACGCTATCTGCAAGTATTGCAAAAAACAAATGTCGAGAGGTAGGCTATAATTCTACTTCAGTTTTATAAATGTTTATTTTCTCACTCTGTGAACTCGAAAAACAGTTCATTCATATATATAATATATATATATATATATATATATAAATAAAATTAGACTTTTGTCCGTACATTTGTTGGAATTCAAAAATTTTGCGATTTCTATCCGTTTCAAGCACCCGGGAATCCGATGCGACCCTCAAAAAAAGTTTGTCTGTCTGTCATTCTGTCCGTGACGCTTTTTTTTGTTTAAGCATCAAGTAAGAACGACTAAAGCGAATGATATGAAATTGGATGTCATGATAGGTGGTCATTCAACTTAAAACATAGGTGTCGAATTTTTAAAAAATCTGGATTGGATTTTGACATTTTGCGAAAATCGTTTTAAACTGCGTAAATTCGTGTTCGCGCATCACATAAAAACGACTGAAGCGAATGAAATGAAATTTGGTATCATGATAGGGGGTCATTCAAATTGAAACATATGTGCCGAATTTTAAAAAAAATCTTGATTAGATTTTGAGATTTTGCGAAAATCGTTTCAAACTGCGTAAATTTGTGTTCGCACATCACGTAATAACTTCAAAGGTGAAAAAATGATATTTGGTGAAATGATAGGTGGTCACTCACTTTACACTATAAGCATCTAATTAAAAAAAATCGATAAGATTTCGAGATTTTGCGAAAATCGTTTAAAACTGAGTTACGCATTACGTAATAATGACTAAAGCGAATGATATGAAATTTGGTCACATGATAGATGGTTGCTCAACATAAACTATAGGTGTCCAATTTTTTAAACATTTTTATTACATTTTGAGATTTTGTGAAAATTCTCTCAAAATAGGTTTATATTTCTTCAAGCATCGCGTAATAACGACTAATACGAATGATACGAAATTTGGTGATAGGATAGGTAGTTGCTAGTCTTAATTTATAGGCGTTGAATTTTTGAAATATTTTCATTACATTTTGAGATTTTGTGAAAATCGTTTTTAAATGCTGAAATTTTTGTTCCAGCATCACGAAATAAAGACTGCAGGGAATGAAACGAAATTTGGTGACATGATAGGTTGTCACTTAACCAAAATTCTAGGCTTCCAGTTTTGCAAAAATGTTGATTAGATTTTCAGATTTTGCGAAAATGATTTCAATATGCGTAAATATTCGTTCGTGCATCACATAATTACGAATAAAGCGAATGAAATGATATTACTTAGTTACTCTCTAACCTGTAATATTTTAACAATACATAAAAATTATAACTTCGCTTTCTTTACTTTGGCAACATACTACATCCATTCTGTGTACTCCTACAATGCTGACGAAAGTTCTTGCTTTTTAGAAATTTGCATTCAGTACTAACCCGTCAACGACGGGTACTTCAGCTAGTATAATATATATGTACTAAGCCTTAAAATCAATACAGTCATCAAATTAGCAATATTTAACAAGAAAGATCATAAATAGCAGAAGTAGGCAAGGACGAAAACGAGACACATACAAGAAAAAAAATTAATCATAAAATACAAAACTTAAATAAAATATCATTTATATAATACTGCATTGCATTTGGACAGACAGATAAAATTAAAACGCGTTTAGTGTACTAACCATCGACGTCATCTAAGAATATGAATATGAACGTATCGAGATAATAAATCATTAAAGCTAAAACGCAAAACATCTGAAAAGAATAAGTCTGGAAGGATTAACATCTAAAAGCTACAAAAATGAAGGACTTTGAAAATTATAATTATGTTCAATAGAATATTGAATAAATGAGAATCGAGTTCAACTCGATTTCGCAATTTCTGAACCACTGAGTTGCGATCTAACTTTAAATTCGGAAACATGTGAGAAAAGAAAGTTTCAAATTTGATTTTTATTCATAAATCTTAGTCCTGTAAATAATTAATAACTCTTACATAGCTGAAAAATAGTTGAAAGTTGATTTAATCTTAGAATTTGAAGCTCGTATTCAACGTTGTGTAGTTATTAAAACAAGCTGCGAACCAGAACGTTAACAAAAATGGGATTAACAAAATTAATTTCATACGTACAACGATTTTGATCTATTTTGTTTTGAAAAAAATTCTTACAGTCTGTCGAACCCGCGTTTAGTAGAATTTAATAGAATAGAAAAACAAAATATCCAAAATTACCTCTTTGAAACAAAAATTGTTTCCTCAGGGGTGGTTATATTATTCTTTTTCTTTCTTCTTTCTTTTTTTAACCTAGAAGGACTAGATAAAATTGGCGAACAATATAGGGAAAGTATCTAAAGCCGATTTTTTACACCGCCTTCCAGAAAATGTTAATAAATTCAGCTCGAAGAAACACGCTCTTAGATACCCCGCAGTAAAATATGACGTCCTTACACATAGTCCAATACTTAAGCAATCCTTTTAGATTTTCCTTTCGCAAATTCTCTTTGATCATGGATATCTGACTTCAGATATATTTCATTGCCATTCCTAATTTCCGCGAAAAGATAGATAGATCATTGGAATGGTGCAACATTTGTCAGGTGACACTCCTTAATTTTTTCTGTAGTGTTTTTTTTTTAAATACGTTTTTAAAAAGAACCAGGAAAAGCAAGCTTAGATTCATGACAAAAATTAGTAAATGTTTTTCTGATGCATATCATTGATATATTACATTAAATATAAATATTTTTATTAAATTCCAGATCCCATTACTCATTCCCATCAGATATCTCTCAAGGCTGAACTGATAGTTAATCATTATAGATCTGCTCTTTAAACAAGTAAGAAATAAATAAAAGAATTAGTAAAACATTTTGAACGAGGTAAGAGACTCTGGAACTATCAAATAAACTAATTCAATATATTTTGCCAAAATCAGAGCGCAGCAAGCAATTCTCATTAATATTTTGTGAATTATGTTTCATTCTTGGTGACAGATTTTTAATGACAATGTTTATCGAATCTATTTCATGCTTTGTTTCTTTCGTGAAGCCACATTCTCCTTTTCTTCTGCTTATAAATATTAATTTGTGAAATGAAGTTTTGTCCCGTGAGACCTCCAACTCTGGGGGAATAATAGGACTTAAAAGGGGTCTAATGAGACTAGTAATTAAATAACTCCATTTGTCACCAATTTAACATTTATACCTTAAATTCAAAATATTGCAATTCTGATTTGTATCCAGTAATATTATTGGAGAAATAACGTAAGATGCTCCTCGTTCAGTGAAACTGTCATTACCTAATGATGTTGAAAAAGTTTCAATATCATCCAAGTCAACCGAAGACTTATCTGCTTACCTGGGTATAGAAGCTTCATAGAGTCATTTTTTAAACTGTTTAACATAAATTTCTTTAACTGTCAAACTGAGATAAAGAACGTGCGTGACCGGAGGTGACTGAGAACTGAAAAAACTAGAAGTTTTTTGAGTTATAGTTCTCAGTCACCTCCGAAAAAATTCTTGGCTACGCTACTGGTTCCAAAAATCAATTTCTACAATAAACACTTAATTCAAATTTCAAGTTGATTTATTATAACTGTTGTTTCATGAATTTTTAACAAAAGAAGAAATGTAAATGTCAGTATCGTACAGAACTTTGCTAAGTCCAACAATACACCCCCCCCCATTTTACCCCACCTAAGAAGAAATAATTTTAAAAAGTAGAAATTACAATTTTATTCTTAATTTTTTTATATAATCCACATCTTTGGAAGTCCGTCAACTAATATGTATCAAAGTATAAATGCTTATATAATTATGAGGAATCTAGAAGAAAGTTTTTCAATATTACTTGCTAGCAGGCAGTATCTGTAGAGCAAAAACAAGAAGTTTTGCACACATTAATATTGTAGAAATATCCTAAAGCTTCATTAAAAGTACTTCTTGTGTTGTCAAAATATATCTCCACAGAAAAAAATGTTGAAACATCTAAATTTTTATGATAAAAAATGTATTTTTCAACATACCCCAATTTTTCCCCATATCAACATTTTCCCCCACGCGACCCTATAATAGCGATTCTGCCTACTGCTTGACTCTGAGTTGCTCTAAACAAGGTCTGTTGATATATAAAAACTCTAAAATAAAGATGTATATTTTAAGGATTCGATAAATTAGTTAGTGCTGTACTTATTAACACTTTGGCTCAGTAGCCCCATATGAGAGCAAGATCTCAGGGCCCCCAGACCTTACTTATTTTCTCATACACAAAATATATACGATCGAGTAGCGTTAGTACGTACAGTAAATGTATGCATACTTGTTAGCTCGGGCCGACGGCCAATTATCAGGTACTATTTGCTGCAGGCACGTAAATATTACTCACTTTACTTAGTCTCATAGCTGATTTTTACGCATGCTGTACAGAATATTGTTACAAATTTTGAATCAATACTACCAGACACTTTCTGTGGGCGGTAATTGTCGCCAGACGCTTTAAAGATCGGAAGGAAAAAAACATAATTTTTTCAGAGAGAGTATCTCTCCATCCTGTACTTATGGTCTACTCTAGTATACTGAGTGTGTGCGTATGATATTTAGTATTTTGTTGGGTCTATTCAAAGCAGCTGTCATTTCGTTTTCAACGAGTAAATTAAAAGTATTAGCAGTGTTTAAAAAATATTATGTCAAAGTCATTAAAGTGTGTTTTTTGTAATACTTCAGATATAAATTTAGTACCCAGCAAACACACTACTGCCCGCAAACTGACGGCAGGGTACCCGCCGTGCTGGCAAAGTGCCGTATGCCGGGAGCACAGTGCATTGCCGTCAGTTTAAAGTCACTGGAATACCAATGCCTGAAAAATGCGTATGCGCCAGTACATTGCCAGTAATGGTGAAATGCCTGTCGCGCCCATATGTCTAAAACATGCATGGCATAGTTAACGGCGTGGTACTGTTTAAAATGTACCTGGCCAGCACTTTTTAGAGGTAATGGGCCAGTAAATATTTCGTAGTGTTAGCATAAAATTTCTTTATTTCATTTATTTAAATAGGACCTATATCAGATGTCGGTCCGAGGCCGCACATTGGCTTAATCAAACTATGATAGGCGTTCATATTATTATTATTATTATTATTATTGGATGTTGGGGTGGTGGAGGAGTTCATTTTGGACTTTCTCATATTTTAGTACTAAAACTAAAATAATACAAACAAGTTCAATATGGTATAAAAATATTCACTGTATTAGGTGCCTATGTACAGAATTATAAATTTTATTCTAAAATCTTAAGACTTTCTATTAATTTTTTTATAGTTTTGTTGAAACTTTCCTGAAAAGAAAATTGAAGACTTTTTCCTATGCAGGGGCGTAGCCAGGGTGGGTGTCCTGGGGGTTTGCCTCCTCCCCCCCCCCCGAAATTTTGAATTTTTGTTTATTGGATGTCAAGTAAATTTCATGCAATTTTGTGAGAAATTCTAGCGTTTTTAGCTTTCGGGCACCCCCCCTCCCCCCCCACGAAATTTTTTCTCACTATGACCCTGTTTCTATGTTCAGCCCCTTAAAATCTACCCGAATAGAGGTGCAAAAATATAAGAAGGGAGAGCATTACACAAAGGACAGTCATGGATTATATTTGCATGGGGGCTCAGCTCTCTGTACTTTTTTTCTTTCAGAGAATTTTAGATTAAATTAAAATTTTTAGCAACCCTCATAATTGTTTCTATTGATATTTATTTTATTACATTAGATAAAACAGTTGTAAAACAAAACACTTACTTAATTTTATAATAAATCAGGTAATTAATGCTAAAATTTACAATAAAACAAATCAGGACTCCAGGGTCGTACTAAGTTTGTTCAGACTCATTTATTTAAAAACGCTATTTAGATTCTTCTACAATTAAACTTTGATTCTCACTTTTCTTACGAAACTTATGGCAGGTGCAAAAAAAAATGAATAAATAAATTAAAAAAAGGAGACAGACATATACATCAGACCTCTTTCCCAGTTAAAAACTGCTGTCTCAGATTTGGCGATATTAGAATGGGTGCAATATTCCAATTGTTTTCGCAGATCTGGCTATATTTATTGAGATTATTTGTTGGTCGTTTTCAGCGAATGTATTCGAACCTCCAAAACAAAGGGAGTTTAAACCCCTATTGAATCCATGCTTAACCTATTAGAAAAACTAAAAATTCTAGCATTATACTCAAAATACAGTTAAATACTTGGTTTAAAGAACAAATAAAAATACAGTCAATCTTGAGTAATCCAAAATTCAAAGGACACAAGAAAAAATCGAAATATCTAAAAGCTTCGAGATATATATATATATATATTCCCACAAAAAAAAAGAGATACATTAAAAAAAAATTCTAGGAATCGACCATAAATTCGAATTTTTCAAGTTTTATTTAGAGCAGTACGCATAGGGATGGATGCGAGACGAGACAGAGATTTGCACCTTTTTTGCAAGATGAGACAAACATTTTTAACATTACGATACAGGGATCTTGTTAGATGAGAGAAGCATTTTTAACATTATGATATAGGGATTTTACGAGACGAGACAAATCTTTTAGGCTGTTTTGCGAGAGGCCTATTTTTCGTCCAGCGTTCACCCCCTAATACGCACGTTTCAGGGGTACAAAGGTTCCACCCTTCTTCGTAGGGGCGTAGTGAATGAGGCAGGGACGTGCTTAGGGTTTTAGGAGGCCCTGGGCAAAACATATTTAGCGGCCCGAGATAAAAAACAATTAGGGGCCTTTCACTTTTCTTTACTTACTAAATTATTGTGGATCTTGTCATGTCTCCCCCCCCCCCAGCACAAATCGCTACTGCTACTGTAATTAAGTAAATTACATTAACTAATTAAGATTTTAATAAAATAAGTTTCCATAATGTAAAAGCTGCATCTAGCTACTTAACATGTTGTAAATTTGAAAAAAAGAAAATCTATACAGGAAATTAAATATTTTGCACATTTAAAAGCATTAATTTTATCGACATTTAAAAGCTTCAATCCCTCTCCCCCACCCCCCCCATAAACGAAAAATTTGGGTTTTCGTAAAAAAAATAACGTTAATGAAAGTTTGATCACCTGATATCCACGAATTCAACAGTTAGAGGCCCTGGGCGATGGCCAAGTTTGCCACCCCCTAAGCACGGCTCTGGAAGGAGGGTGGACTTTTCGTACCACCCGAAACGTACATATTGTTTATTCGATTTTATTAAAGTGCCTTTATAATAATGTATTATTTGCGTTAAGCATTTGACTATTTATTTCCGCGTTTAACCTGTTCGCTCTCATTATTGAAAAGATGCACCGGGGAATACTATCCTTCTTTGTCATGTTGCTTCTCAGTATGGGATTTTAAATGCCCCTTCCCCTCCGACTGCGCTAGCTGAGTCGCTGGGCCTCAGCAAAGCATTCAAAACCACATGCTAAATTGAGTTTTCAGCGCCCCTTCTGTTTGCCTGAATGGAAAACAATGGTACTTCGAAAATATTGTGCCCCTTGTATATGCTATGAACGGGGGGGCATATGCCCCTCTAGCCCCCACCCCCTTAAAACTTTTCACTATTTGAATATTCAATCTTTTGTTTGCATATATTTGATACGTTTTAAAAGCTACGTTTGTGCTAAATGGATAGTATGTAGTTAAATTCAAATTCCTCACAAACATAAAATAAGGAACATTTTACACTTTCCACAGCATTTGAGAAAAACGAAGATCCCAACTTCACATCAAAAGCAAAACAATTTTAATATAAATATGTGTATGGTTATTACTGGTAATTACAAGCTGAATAATTACAAGATTATATATATATATATATATATATTATGCACACTAAAAAAATGTTTATGATACGCCGAGTTATAGTGTGTGTGTATGGGAGGGGCCGACAGAAAGGTCATAGGCGGCTTCAGTGAGATGTTATGAAAAGTTGGCGAGTTTCATTAGAACGGAAGTGGCGATTTTTGAGTTTATAAGTTTTGGCAACCCATTCTAGAGCGCGCTTCCCATTCCATTACGTTAAACAACGGCCAAATTTTATTTGTTATTTGATGAATTACGTTCAAAGTACACTTTTTGGGATACAAAATTTTTCAGATTCCTCATTGTTGTATATAGCTTTCGAAAAAATTAAATTGGTATTTTTAAACAGTTTCAGAAGGCTAGTAAAATTTCAACATTTGGAACAGTTATTTATATAAAACAACGCTGTTTCAATGATGAAATCTTTGTTAGCTCATAACTTTGATATCTGGGATGGCCTTACCGTGATTGCTTTGGAATAACACCTTGGAGAACTATGGATTAAAATAACAGGTAAATCTTAAGTTTTACTGTTTTTAAAGTACATACTCTCACAGCATATTTTAGTGTATAAAACTATTTTCCTCCTTAAAATTTGAGTCATCTAGTATACAGCAGGTAGATAAAGGAATTTCTTTTCAAAATAGGTAACAAAAAATCTTTTGATCTAAATAAAATGTTACCCTAATGTTATGTGTAACCATATAGCAACTTTATTTATTATTACTTCCTGTAAGATTATGATTTATATATTAATGAGTATGTCATTTTATCTCTCACCCCCGTTACTAAAAATTGTCCGAAAAATGTGTCCAAAAATGCCACATAAAAGTATGCGACATAATTTTACATATATTTAAATACTATTAGTTCACAACAGCTTTAACCTATTGCTACAGTATTTCGTAAGCTGTAGAATATGCATCACATGTATTTTTCTATAAATAGGTTACAATCCTAAAAATTTCAGCATTGGGTTACCAGGCGAAATACACGAAAGATGAGATATAAAATGACATAGCCAATTAATATCGTTTTAATATGGCAATAATGAAACTAAAAAATTAGGGGGGGTTCATGGAGGGTCTCCCACTGACGAGTCTCGAACAGCCGAGTTTTATATGTATATATATATATATATATATATATATATATAAACCGCAAAATACCGGGGATCCCCCCCTACCCCGGATCCGCCACTGGCTCATATTTTAATTATGGCAGCGTTACTGTAAATAGGCACTAATCCGGTACCGTGCCATTACATTGTAGTCACTGTTAAGGTACCAGGCCAGTGCCTTTATTTTTAATAATAGCCGGCACCCGGCCGTTTCATTTTGGGCATTAGAAACTTCATGGGCTAGTGCCTTTATTGTGAGTAACGGCCGGGACATGCAGTATGCCAGCAGAGTGCCGTTGCCTTCCCGGGCTTCTGGCAAGGTACTTCTCGGGCGACCACTTTTGGTACGATTCAGCTACTTTTTTGCAGTGCCGGGCCAGTGCTGGACGTAAAGGCAGAAAGGCACTGGCAAGGTCCTCCGCCAGCAGGTGTGTGTTTGCTGGGTAGTGCTTACACTGCAAAAAAAAAGTCTGTTAAACTGACAGGAAAAAAACTGACATCCAGGACGACAGTTTATTTCCGTATATTTTACAGAAGTCTTTATTTTTTCCCATATACGAAAATTTCTGTAAAGTAAACTGAGAATCTGTAAAATTTAGAAAAAACTTCTGTAAAAAAAAAAACGGAAATTAACTGGCGTCCTGGCTGACAGGTAACCTGGCTGAATTGGCTTTTCTGTAAATTTTTCTGTAAATTTGCGTATGGGCATTTTCAATATATTACATCTGTAGTTAGTCATTGTTTGGTCCATGCCCAAAATCTCGCCATTTGCTATCGACCTTGGCGAGTTTTGCCGGAATATCGCCAAATTTGACGTGAAAAATAATTACATATTTTGTAAAACTCTCGATCTGTTTAGTGTAGAATATTGGGACTTTGTATTTAGAACTAGTGTAACATACAATTGTGAATTTCTTTTTTTTTTATTGGAATCGAGTGAGTAATTTATTTACATATCAACCAAAAGACTTTCAATATACTAATAGTCTAATAGACAGCGACCGCCAGACCTTCGTCATAGTATAAAAGCTGAAACTTTCTCTGCATACCCCTCAACAGAGGTAGGAACAATCGGCCACTATAAAGTTTGAATGATCGTGCCTTTGTCAGGTAACAGATGGCAAAGTTGTATAAAATTGCCGAAAATTTCGTCATTTCATAAAGCTTAATTTTTTTATATGTTCTTCTTCGCAGTACTATAAATCACTTTATCCCTTGCCAGACACTTTTCCATCGTGGCAAACCCCCGCCAGACAATCTCAAAGTCATGGAAAACTGTTGTGTTCGTAAACTCCCGCGACGAAGTACGTCAAGCTGCCACAAAGTGCCGAGCACATTTTATACTGCTACTTCTGAACTTTCTTACCCGCGAACTTTCTTGCAGCGCGCTCGTAATAGAATTACGTTTTTCAAGACTTTGAGATTGTCTGGCGGGGGTTTGCCACGATGGAAACGTGTCTGGCAAGGGATAAAGTGATTTCTAGTACTGCGAAGAAGAACATATAGATAAATTAAGCTTTATGAAATGACGAAAATTTTCTGCAATTTTATACACCTTTGCCACCTGTTACCTGACAAAGCCACGATCATCCAAACTTTATAGTGGTCGATTGTTCCTACCTCTGTTGGGGGGGTATGCGCAGAGAAAGTTTCAGCTTTTATACTATGACGAAGGTCTGGCGGTCGCTGGCTCTTGCTCTATAAGGCTTATGGATACCTTCAATTCATTATAAGTCTGTGATGAATCACTATTTCGGTTAAGACCAAAATCTCACTATCTCAATCTTGTCAGGTTTTTTTGCGAAATATCGCCCAATTAGGCGCCAAAAACTAATCTTTCAAAGTGAACCCAGCTTGCTGATATCATCTCAACTATTTGGCTAGCAATTGCTAAACCTTACTATTATTGCAGTATTTTATCTCTTTCAAGCAAAAACATTTAGAGAAGTGCACTGAAAATATTTATGATTAAACAGACGTACAAGGAAATCATGTTCACATCACATCTTTTTTCTTCCGATCTTTAAAGCGTCTGATGATAATTACCGCTCACACTGCAAAAAAAGTCTGTCAAATTTACAGAAAAAAAAAACTGTCAGCCAGGACGCCAGTTTATTTCCGTTCTTTTTACAGAAGTCTTCCGTAAATATTAGAGATTCTCAGTTTATTTTACAGAAATTTTCCGTATATGGAAAAAAATAAGAGACTTCTGTAAAATATATGGAAATAAACTGGCGTCCTGGCTGACAGTTTTTTCTGTCAGTTTAACAGACATTTTTTTTTTGCAGTGCACAGAAAGTGTCTGGCAGTACCGATTCAAAATTTGTAATAATATTCTGTTCAACACACGTAAAAATCAGCAGTGATGCTAAGTAAAATGAGTAATATTTTTTCGTACCTGTAGCAAGTGGTACCTGAGAATTAGCCGTCGGCCGAAGCTAGCAAGGATGCATACGTTTGCTGTACGTACTAGCACTACTCTATCGTATATATTTTGTGCATGAGCAAATAAGTAACGTCTGGGGGCCCTGGGATCTTGGACCACATATTCGGTTATTTACAACTTGGTCGACTGCTTACTACCGAGTAGTTGCAAAGAAAGAAAATACCTGATCGAGAAAAAATATTTACATTTCTGATGAAGAGACATGCTTCTTGTAACAGGCATCTAATGAAAAAAGTGTGGTTAACCATATGTTTTGATTTATGACTGGTACAGTCATGTATTGATGAAATTCTGTGAACGCAAAACTATATTATTTCATGCAATAACTCACTTATCCCAGCGCCCAGTCTCCCTTATCTATATAAATTAAAATTTTATCCGTACATTATTTGGAATTCAAAAATTTTGCACTTTCTATCCATTTCAAGCACCTTTGAATCCGGTACGACCGTCAAAAAAAAGTTTGTCTGTCATTCTATCGTTCTGCCGTTCTGTTCGTGACCCTCATTTTTTTTCGCACAGCACATAAAAAGGACTAAAGTGAGTGAAATAAAATTTGGTGACATGCTAGGTGGTCACTGAACTTAAACTATAGATGTAGAATTTTTTGAAAACTTTGATTACATTTTTGCGAAAATAGTTTCAAACTGCGTGCATTTATATTCGCGCATCACGCAATAACGACTGAAACGAATGATATGGAATTGTGTGACATTACAGGTGGTTGCTCAACTTAAAGTAAAGGGTTCGAATTTTTAAAATATTTTGATTAGATTTTGAGGTTTTTCGAAATCTTTACAGATTCGTAAAATTTTTATTCCAGCATGACGAAATAAGGACTAAAAGAAACGGAATGAAATTTGATGACATGATAGGCGGTCACTCAACTCAAACTATAAGCGTCGAGTCTTTCAAAAATTTTGATTAAATTTTGAGATTTTGCGAAAGTCATTCCCAAATGCGTAAATATTCCTTCACGCATTTACATAATAACAACTAAGGCGAATGAAATGAAAATTTGATTCTGAGATTTTGCGAAAATCTCTTGTAAATATGTAAATATTTGTTAGGCATCAAGTATGAACGACTAAAACATATGAAATGAAATTTCGTGACATGATAGGTGTTCACTCAAACTATAGAAGTCGAATTTTTTAAAAAATTTGAATAATATAGAAAGCAATAATTTCTAATAGTTTTGAGATTTTGCAAAAATTTATTCAAAATGGGAAACTATTTCTCCATTAAATATAAACTACTGAAGTGAATGCAATAAAATTTAGCATCTTTACAGGTGGTCAATTAAACTATATTCGTCGAAGTACTTTAAAATTTTTTATACATTGAAATTTTGTGAAAACTGAGTACCTGCTTGTCCCATTACTGAAAAACGGGAGTGGAATAGAATGAAATTTGGAATTATGCTAGATGCAAGTTATTTTAAACTCTAAATGCCAAAACTGTTTTAAATATTTAATAGATTTGAGATTTTTTGAAATTCGTATAAGGGTTTGTTCTAGCATGCATTAAAAATGGATTAAGAGAATACAATGAAGTTAAGCAACATGATCAGCAGCGATTAAACCAACAAATGCCTGAATTTTTTGAATCAATTTTAAAATTCTTTTTAAATTTTTTTTTTATTTTATTCTTTTTGTGAAAATTGTGCAAAAATTTTCTGAGGCATAATGTTAAAATATTTACAGTGAATCAAACAAAATTTAGTTACAGATTAGGACTTGAAAAGCTCATTTAACCAGAATAAAACTTTAAATTTTAAACTAAACAGAAGTTCTCCATTGTCAAATTTACTCATTACTTTGCTATTCTTTAGCTTGTAATTTTTAATAATACACAAAAGGTCTAATTTTGCTTTCTATATTATTACCAATATACTAGTTACATTGTTTGAACTCCTACAATGCTGACGAAAATTGAGGCTTCATGGAAATTTATATTTTATACTAACCCTTCAACAACGGGTACTTCAGCTAGTGTATATATATAAAAATATAAAATTAACTCGTTTCATGTTTTGAGCTTCGGAAGTCATTTGCCATTAATCAGTCATTTCATATATATTGATTGCGTGAAGCAAATCATTATCAATCATCGGCAAGTACATTTAAATAAACATACGCGCGACTTCAAAGTTGGCACATGCTTATTCGTTACTTTCTTTTAAGAAAAAGATAGAAAAATTTGCGTCACTGGAAAAAAAAGCAGCAAAAAAGTAACAAAATATAAATGCACTTTGTATCGCAGAATGAAGATGATCAGAGAAAGTTTCTCTTTCCATACACTGCAAAAAATAATCGTAAAAATACAGAACTATTCTGTCATTTTTCAACAGAAAAAAAATGTTAACAGAATTTAACTATGCTTTCCACGTAAATTTGCTATATTTTATGTTATAAAACAGATATTTCAGAATTTCGTTGTTTAACGACATTTATCTGTAGCTGTGGCAGCGAACCAACCAAACAAACATCCATTTACGTACGAAGTGAACCTTGCTTTAACCAGCGTAAAGAATTGGCGGTGATTTTTAAAGGTAATTTTTAAAAATTATTACTTATATTTTCTGAAATCTTTTTGCTAAGAAATGTTGCTTTTCCAAAAAACTCATGCTTTAAAACATAACGACATTCTATCCGTATATAGTAGTGTATTTTAAAGCCGTTAAGCCTAATGTTTACAAACTATTTCTCGTATAAAACAATTAGTAAAGCCTGAATAAATTTCATTTTCTCGGTTCCTAATCATCACTCTCATTTTATTGAAGTACTAGCTAAAGTACCCGTCCTCGACGGGTTAGTGAATGCAAATTTCCAAAAAGCAAGAACTTTCGTCACCATTGTAGGAGTACACAGAATGGATGTAGTATGTTGCCAAAGTAAAGAAAGCGAAGTTATGATTTTTATGTATTGTTAAAATATTACAGGTTAGAGAGTAACTAAGTAATATCATTTCATTTGCTTTAGTCGTAATTAAGTGATGCGCGAACGAATATTTACGCATACTGAAATAATTTTCGCAAAATCTCAAAATTTAATCAACATTTTTGAAAAATTGGAAGCCTAGAATTTAAGTTGAGTGACAACCTATCATGTCACCAAATTTCGTTTCATTCCCTGCAGTCTTTATTTCGTGATGCTGGAACAAAAATTTCAGCATTTAAAAACGATTTTCACAAAATCTCAAAATGTAATGAAAATATTTCAAAAATTCAACGCCTATAAATTAAGATTAGCAACTGCCTATCCTATCACCAAATTTCGTATCATTTGTATTAGTCGTTATTAAGTTATGTTTGAAGAAATATAAACGTATTTTGAGAGAATTTTCACAAAATCTCAAAATCTAATGAAAATGTTTAAAAAATTGGACTCCTATAGTTTTCTTTGAGCAACCATCTATCGTGTGACCAAATTTCATATCATTCACTTTAGTTGTTATTACGTAATGCGGGAACAAAGATTCACTCAGTTTTAAACGATTTTCACAAAATCTCGAAATCTGATCGATTTTTTTTAATTAGATGCTTATAGTTTAAGGTGAGTGACCACCTATCATGTCACCAAATATCATTTTTTCACCTTTGCAGTTATTACGTGATGTGCGAACACAAATTTACGCAGTTTGAAATGATTTTCGCAAAATTTCAAATTCCAATCAAGATTATTTAAAAATTCACGCCTATGTTTTAAGTTGAGTGATCACCCATCATGACACCTAATTTCATATTATTCGCTTCAGTCGTTTTTACGTGATGCTTGAACACAAATATACGCAGTTTGAAAGGATTTTCGCAAAATCTCAAAATCCAATCAAGATTTTTTAAAAATTCGACGCCTTTGTTTTAAGTTGAGTGAGCACCTATCATGACACCCAATTTCATGCCATTCGCTTCAGTCGTTTTTACGTGATGCTCGAATACAAATTTACGCAGTTTGAAAGGATTTTTGCAATATCTCAAAATCCAATCAAGATTTTTTAAAAATTCGGCGCCTATGTTTTAAGTTGAGTGACCACCTATCATGACACCCAATTTCTTATCATTCGCTTCAGTCGTTTTTACGTGATGCTTGAACACAAATTTACGCAGTTTGAAAGGATTTTCGAAAAATCTCAAAATTCAATCAAGATTTTTTTTAAATTCGACGCCTATGTTTTAAGTTGAGTGACTAACTATCATGACACCGAATTTCATATCATTCGCTTCAGTCGTTTTTACGTGATGCTTGAACACAAATTTACGCAGTTTGAAACGATTTTCGCAAAATCTGAAAATCTAATCAAGATTTGTTAAAAATTCGACGCCTATGTTTTAAGTTGAGTGACCACCTATCATGACACCCAATTTCATATCATTCGCTTCAGCCGTTTTTACGTGATGCCTTAACAAAAAAAGCGTCACGGACAGAATGATAGAATGACAGACAGACAAACTTTTTTTTGAGGGCCGCATCGGATTCCCGGGTGCTTGAAACGGATAGAAATCGCAAAATTTTTGAATTCCAAGAAATGTACAGACAAAAGTCTAATTTTATTTATATAGATTTTACAGAAACAGTGAAATAGATATTAAACTTATGAGGTTCGAGAGGCATCGTATCGGTGTAATGAAATTATGTGTGCAGATTTACGATTGCAGCGTTAAAATACTTTGTGATTATATTCAATTCATGTTATTCTAGTTATATTTTTTTATGTATATCTGTAAAAAAACAAACGGAAAAACACAAATTTTCAATTTTAAAATTAAAGTACTGATACGATTTCAGAGTCATACGCCGCCGGGAAATTAGCTCATAAATTGTCAGGCAAGTTTAGTTTTTCTTTAAAAACCTGAAAAAGTAGAGCTTTAAGTTTGGAATAAATAATTTTACCCACTTTATATTTTCTGTATGTAGAATGTTTTTTGACATTCATCACAGAATAATAATAACAATAAAAAGCTGTAACGAGTTTTGCTTTTATTATAAGTTTAGTACTTTTATTTAACACAAATATTCCAAAGGGCCATATTAATCATTTGTAATTTTGTGACGAGGCAGCAATACAAACCCAATTATCATATGCATTTAACCCTGCAATTAGTGTACTGATATTAAGAGATGTATTACCTACCTATGTAATTAAAGTTGAAATTTTGAAAAAAAAACATTTAAGTTTTCCAGTTGGTTTTTTTTTTTTAAATCCACCTGGGATTTTTCGGGTTGAACAAAATTCTAATAATCCTGTCAATCGATAAAGTGTTTTTTTAAAAACTCATTTCACCCTTGAAGCTGTCACCATAGTTTTTGGCGTTTTCTATGCAGAATTTAATACGGAACTGTATTTGATTTAATAAATGAACATTATTTATGCTAGGAACATTGCTGCCAACATGTAACGTTTAATGTAAGAAATTGATTACATTGTAAGATTATAAATTTAATCGGCATTATTGAAAAATTTTTAGCAAGAAGTGTTTTTATTCAACAAAATTCTTAAAACAAAATTTTTTTAACTTTGCTACCTCAGTCACTAATGTTCAGCTAAATTATGCTTGTAAATTTATTAAATTGAGAACAGTATGAGATAAAGATGATTGATTTTTTTTGCTTATACAGCAGAAACTCCATTTTCTTTCTAACTTGTCATAGATACCACCATTTATTAATAGCTTAAATGTGTAAATTTGACTAATGTTTTTTTATGAATGTATACTTTTGATACACAGAACTCTAAGTAGTAATAATAAAAATGAATTTCTGTTTGCAGGTTTAGACCGTAAACAAATCCACAAAAATGGACCAATCGGCCTGAAATTTTGCACAGATGTGTAAAATAATATAGAATAAATGATAGTCCACTTTAAAACTTTGAAAGTCCACCCGTTCCCAGAGTTTAAGAGATTTTTTTATGATTTCCACACAGAAAGCTTTCCGTAATTGTAACCCCCATAGTGAAAAACCTGTCAAATAAGCATCGCGTTTGTCATGTGTGGCGATTTTGCCGAATAAAATGTTTTAAATTCTTAAATAAGTAAAAATAAAAGAATAATAATGATCTTTTTTGTTAGTTTATTTTTGTATGGTTATTTTTTAAATTATAATATGCCTGCATGCTTTTAATTATAATGTGCATGGGAAATCGGAGCAGGAATGAAATGTTTTGTATGCAAAATAATAAGGATTGAAGATTTCTGAGGCTAATATGTAAAACTTCTTGGGGATAATACCGTAAGCAGGTGCCCATCGACAAGGAAGATGCGTCGCCAAAGCTTACTGTATCTAACTAAACAATATCCTGGCAGCGTTGCCAATCGAGATTAGCTATTCGGCAACCCTTCCGGCGGAGTTGTGTTGTTTTATGATGTCATGAAAAACTATGCTGTTTGAAGGAATTATGTGATTGGCTGAACGAATTTCAAGGAGTTTAACTCTCAAAATAACTGAACTCTAATTCGCCGGGAATGGAAGTCGTGTCGTCTGCTGAAGTTTTGTATTTTATAATGGTTATTTTTGAAAAGTGGAATGTTTGCTTGGTTTTATAATAAATGTAGATAATTTGTGTAGAGCTGTAATGAAATCCGTTCCTTTATACGCTGAGTTGTTTCTTATTTCTTTATCAAGTGAATTTCGACAAAAATTTGACAATGTTTGTTGCAAGTTGTGAAGAATATGTATATAGCGTGTGTTGAGGTATAGTTGTTATATGCTTATTTGAATGCCTGTGATGGCTTTATTTTGTGATGAACTCACGTTGTTCATGAATAAAATTAAAGGTATGTGGTGCTTTTATTTATTTAAATGTTTATTCCTTGCTTTACGGTTCAGCGGTGTATAGTTGAGAATATTTATGGTCTTATGTTTTCATAACTATGTAAGGTTTTTAGTATGTTGTTATTTTTTGTGAATTGGGATGAAAAAAAATTTAAAGGTTTTAAGAGGGATGGTTAATTTTATTTGTTATATGGGTTTGCTCATGATTTACAGAATTCCCGTACAATTTTTAGGTTTAATATGAATAAATATGTAAGGATTTTTGAGTTGTTTGTGATCAGATTTGATTCTATTCTGATTAATAGTGTAAATGTTGTGTGTTTTGAAGGTATTAAATTGCAAAAATCACGTGAGGGAGGAAGTAGTCGGTTTATTATAGTGGTTTTCCGATATTTTTAAAGAGTGTTTTTAACATTTTATGAAAATATTTGCAGTATATTTTTCTTGAAATCATATGCACTATTCAGGTTAAATATGATTGAATATATGTATTTTTGAGTTGTTTGTGGGGAGTTGTATGTGTGTGTGTGGGGGGGCGGGGGAAGGCAATCGGTTTATTTGAATGTTTTTCTATTAATTTAAATCTGTTATTTTAATGTTTTTTTAATTTTATATTTTAATGCTGTTTAATCTGTTATTTTAATGTGTTAAGGTTGCTGTATAATTATGTGCAGAAACATATTTTAGCATTTTGAATATTTTGAAGGTTATGGTTTATTTATTTTTTAACGTGCCTAGAGCTAGTGCTTTGTTTATGTACATTTTGTTTATAATTGCATTTGAAATATGTCTACTAATGTTTTAATGTGTTTAGATAAGTATATTGTAGTTTTGGGTTTATTTTTTTCCCTTATGTGTCTACGTATGTTTATGTTTTGTTTGGCGCGAAAAACAAGTCGCCAAGGTTAGACGTTAGCGATTTGCTACGTCTAACCTTGGTTAGATACAAAAAAAGGTTAGATACAAACAAGGTTAGATACAAAAAAAAGTCGCCAACCCAACCCGCTTACGGTATTATTCCCAACTTTTTAGTTTGGCGAAAAATAAAATGGCTGATATGCCATTGAGAAAGTGAGTTCTAGTGGTCTGATTTTAGGCTTGGTGCAATATACCTACTGAGAGCTTAAGGGTGTATGTTGAAGGAAAAAAAACTCTGCTTTTAGTCTTGGTACACAAATTGAATAAACTAATAGCACCGTGGTCTCCAAAAAAATCCAGATGGTTCTTCATAAGCTGCTTTACACACTGCAATAAACGAAAAAGCTTTGGGTTTTGTGAAATTTTCAAAAAAATTCTTAAACACAGATTTGAGCTGCAAGATTTTTCAAAGAGTGTGTTTTGAGAAAATTTCCATTTTTAAGCCTTTTTTCTAAAAGTTTTGAAACTGATACAGATTTATCATTTATTTCAGTATTTAGTACAGCTTGTAAAGAGACATTTTCAAAATGTTGAAGTGCCTGGCATAATTAGTTTATTTGTATTTATGTACCAAAATCGCATGATTTTTTCGAATAACTCCGTTATGGAAATAGCATTTTTGAAAACAAGTGTATAGATTTTAGTAGAATACAGCATTAAATTTTAATTATCTGATCAGAAATAATGCAGTTATTAAGGGATTTCAAGCGATATATCTTTAGAATTCTCGCCAAATTGAGTAATTGATTTAAGTTGGGGGAATTCCGTCAAATTTCAGAGAATTGAAATCATCGCATTTAGTACATCAGAGTTAATGATCAATAAAACACGTTATGGTTTATAATTTTTAAAAATGCTGCTACTTTTCAAATAAATTCCTGCTTTACTTTTCGGTGATCGAACCATATAAGTGACAGATATTTCTCATTTTGATTGCTGTTAAGTCTATGCTTCGAATGATTCACTGAAAAAAATCTTGCAAAATGGTGTATGTTGGCACTTCGGCGAGCCTTAGATTTGAAATTGGATATTATTTGAGACTGGTATATATAACACTGGTTGCATGTCCCCACTTGCTAGCGGGGGTACCCCGCTAATATCATATTCATATATATTTTCATCTCACATTTGAACACTCTTAAAGAATAACAATCTATCTTATGACAAATTTAGGTATGTTGTTTATGTATGACTTTCTTTTACAGATTTTGATATAAATTTGTATTTCCATTAATCAGCTTATAAAAATCATGACTGATTTACATAGTATGAAAAAAGATTTCTCCATAACTTGCTTTGATTTTTATTTAGTAAAATTGGTATTTATAATTAACTGTATTGTAAGGATAAACATTTAATCTTTAGTTGGTTTTTATTGTGTTCTGTAAGATTTTCGATAATGGAATGTTGGTAGGTATGTAGGAGGAAGAAAGAACATAATTTTGATTGTTGTAATGCTTTAGTCACTTAATAATTGGTTTTTTCTTGTGATTAACTGGAAACTCTTGGAAAATCATCTTAAGGAATTCTTTTCTTTTAAGAAACAAATATAATCCCAGAAATTGTTATAAATACCAAAATAACAGCCCCAAGTGTAAAAAAGCGATCGTTTATGATATCACTGCTTGATTTGCTCTTGTGCAATACCTTTAAATTTTTTGTGGCCTACTGTCTGCAAGTGATTTTTATAGCTGCGTTTTAACATGCATCGGGGGAAGTGTCCTGTGATTTGATGGCTCAATCAGATAAAGCCCCAGTAATGCAGCGGCAACTGTAATTGATGCAGGATGTCTCCACACTGGTGCATTTGGTAGGCCGAATACTGAACAGATATTTGGCCGAATTCTGCTATATATTCAGCTGAATAATTTCAGAACGAAGAGAAAAAAGGTATTTTTAGCAGATTTTTAAATCCATTTACAAATAATATTGCTTAGTTATGCTTCAATATCTTAATTTCAAATTATTAAATATCCTTAGTCATTGAATTTTAAGCTGAGTGAAAAATAATCTAATATGTTTAATAATATTACAGAAATGCAGACTTTTCTACTGGGTAACACTACTTGACTTGGTTTCCTACTTTCCTTTATCTGGTGGGGTGGGGATAGGATTTTTTCTGATCCTCAATTAGAAACATAATTTTGAAAAACTGCTATGTTTTGTAAAACTCGAAGCATTATGTGATTAAGCATAGTTACCAGATTAATTACATTTATCATGCATATTTATTAAATTATTAATATTGCAAAATATAAGTATGCTGCTATTAGTGTTTAACTTAGTAAAAGGTATTTTTTCATGACCAAGATTTTTTAGTTTTACATATAATATACTGTTGTGTGTTTTACCTATGAATAATATAAAATGAATTTTAATTATTCTTTATTTAGTATTTAATTACAAATTTGAAAAGTTAAATTTTATTTACAATTAAAATGACAATTAAGGAAAGTATTGATTATGTGTGCATTTTATGCTGAAAGCTTTATATTAGCTTATATGTAAAATGATCCAAAACTTCAGGGACTGTGGTTATTCCTGATGACGAAAGCAAGTACCTAAAGTTAATTTGCTTGGAATGGATTCTCCCACCCCTACCTGTCCAAGTTGATTTATCCCATGTCGTGTGGACGAACAGCGCTCACAGCTGCTACCTTCCGAAGTCAGTTGTCTTAGCTTGGTGACATAAAAATGGCTTTTCTTGAACAGTGCTGTATCATTAAATTCTGTCAGCAGTTAGGTAAAACACCAATAGAGACTTTGGAAATGCTAAGAAATGTGTATGATGAATCTACCATGACGAGATCCAAGGTTATGAATTTCATCCGCATTTTAAAGAGGACCGAGAATCCTTGGACAATGTTGGCCGACATTCGACTTCATGGAATACAGAAAATGTTTCATTGGTGTCTGAATGTGTTTGAAAAGATCGTCGCCAAACAGTGCTGTTTGGACATTTTGTCCTGTTCATAACGATTTTGACCAGAATAAGCGGAGACTAACTTGCTTAATACTAAGCAAGGGGGGAGGGGGCATAACTTTTTCAATCCTGTAATCCATCCTATCCTTTAAAAGCATTCATTAACAAAATCGGGGTACTTTTGAAAGTGAACTAAAAGTTGAAATTTAGTCTTCACTTTAGACGATTTCATTTTCCATCTTCAATGAAATATGACAGGTTAAAAGCGACAGCTCCTTTTTCCAACTGTACGGAATGTACAGCTGCGGAAAAAAAAGGCCCACTTGCTCTTTATTTCGCCATCGTTCGTCGTATAGCAAAGTTATATATACCATTCGTTTGCAAATAACGCGTACTTTAATTTACTATTAATTTAATTTGCATAAGGGGCCGTCTTCATATTTAATTCTGCATCAACTTCGTTTTTCTCAATGGCAACCCCATATTTTGACTTTATTAAACGAAAGAAAACCTTCAAATTACCCGAAATATAAATTTTCACTAATTTTCTACGATAATTTCCGGAGATATTGCGAATTCATTTTTGCGCGTTTTTAAGGGACTTTCTGCAAATTGAAAAACGCTATTTGTAGGTTCCGAACTTTTCGCCTTTCATTTATTTCGCTCGCGAGAATTAAAAGAAATTAATATTATTTTCAAGGAAAATATTGTTCCCATCTCTCTTAAAGTTTTTTGTACTGAGAATATCAAGGGTAGAATAGAATATTTAGTCTGTGGTCCAAATGACACGTGAGTTCATAACTTCCTTGCTTCGTACACATGATTTAAGGGAAAAATGCAAAATGACTGCTAAGGATTTTGCAAATCTTTGTAATTTTGAAATTGTTATTCAGTGTTTCCCTTGATGTTTCTCTTAGACAGCTGAAATGTTGGCAGGAGTTAGAGGCTGCTCCCTGCTCTTCTGACTACCAGCATGAATATTGTTCGACTCAGCTATGGTCGAACTTAAAGAATGGTTTCATGACTGAAAATGTATTTGTTTGAATTTCACGTAAAAAATGCAATTACTTTTTTGCCGACCCAATATTATCACTGTGTTTGTTATTTCACTTTCTTCATTTAATACTATCGCCTGCAATGTGCAATATTCTTAAGACTTTTGGCGGTATTTTAATTTATAGTTAGATGAAAAATTTTTTACAGAAAAACGTGATTTTGAATGTTTGATAAAGTATGGGGAATTCCAAAGACCTAATGTTTCCGATATTAAAAAAGGTCACATTCATGCCTGGAAAGTTGAGGATGTTAGTTTTTCAGAAATAGAACGTTGTATTAGAAGACATACATCTACTGCATCTAATTCTATAGCTGGAAAATATTTCATTTGGGGGAATATGGTAGCGGACGCAACAATACACGCTTTATAGAATCCCCAACAAACTGTAAAAACCTCTAATTTATTTGCTTCAAAATTTGATATTTTTAATACTGGTATCTTTTACTGTGTTTTTGCACAAAATAAATCTAATTAACATTTATTTTATGCAATTTTCAAAAAATTTTCACTTAATAAATTTTTATACGGTCCCTTAACTCATGAAAATAACACATTTTATTTAATATAAATTAAACTACTGAACGTAAAAATTTGAAATTTTGCACAGCCATGTAATATTAATTTCTGCATCTATTTCCATCAATATTTGGCTAGGTCGCTATTCATAATTTTTTTGAATATTAATTTAATAATTCATAATTCATATTAATGATTTATTAAAAATCATAATAACATTAAATTATGTTTGGGTCGTTTAGTTCTAATAGTACGAATAAAAATCAGCTTCTTACTACCAATATTATATGAGATATGTATTGAAGTATGAAAAAATACGACGACCGAAAAATGTACAAGTGGGCCTTTTTTTTTCCGCAGCTGTACATTATTTCCATAAATGTGATTAATTGTGTTTATTTTACTTAACTAGTTCTAGACTTATAAATGCGATCCATTATGTTTGATTTACTTAATAAACATTCAGTACTTGTATAAAATTCTATTTTCTAGTTTTGTATTTCTCTGTTTGTTTTATTATGAGACATCAGAACTTTGGATATAGTGAACGAACCCCCCGAACAAGTGAGATAACGGCTCTTCGCCATAAATCTCCAAAATCTCGTCCTCCATGCGGGGGTGACTTCAAATCAAATCAAATTAATGAACGAAATTTGCTGGTCTCCAGAGGCTCACTATAACCAGAGACATAACCATATGGTCGGGAACCTATAGTGTCATAGAATATTAAAAGGAAATATTTTTTTTTATTTAGGAGTTTGCTGAGCAGGACAGTTCCAATGTCTGTGTATTACCCATACGTTTTCACACATGTTACAAGTTTTATAAAATTAATGATTAAATATAAAATGTTGCAGATAATTATATTTATTGTGTATATGTTCGTTTTATAATAGGATGTAAAGCAAGATAATATTGATACTTGATTTTTCAATGCTGAGTTATGAAAAAGGAGTTAAAAAAAGCAGTGTACAGATGTCACACACATAACGGTGGAATCGTCTAGCAAAATTTATCAAATATATTTTAAAATGTATCTGATTTTACTTTTTCTTTTTTTCAGAAATGTATCAATTTACTTGCAGAGAGAAGTCCTGTGTATCTGTATTGCCTTATTATTGTTTGGAAAAGATAATTTGTAATGTATATACTACTTTTCTAAATAAAATACTTTATGGCATATATAATTTCTTGAAAACTTTTACTAAGAAAAAATTTATTTATTTATTATTATTTTTTTAAATTTTATTTATTATTATTTTTAGGAAAGTATTGTAATCATGAAAAAATTTGACTTTAGAGATCTTGATGTATTTACACGTTTTGAGCTCGTCTGAATTCACTTATACTATTTTTAGGAGATGTATCTGTGCATGTGTGTGTATGAGTGAACACGATAGCTCCTAAATGGTGCATTCGATTAAGTTCAAATTTGGTATGCATATTATGGACCATCGCCACATGAACGTTCTTGATTTTGGTGTGTATAGGACTTATAAATTTTTTACAGGGCTACAAAAAATTTACGTTATGGCCTATGGCCCAAACATAATTTACTATTATTATAATTTTTAATAAAATATTAATATGAATTATATAGATTATTAAATTAACATTCAAAAACTTTTTAATAGACAAACCAAATTTCGATAGAAATAGATGCAGAAAGTAATATTACATGGCTGTGCAAAAATTTCAATTTTTTAGGTTCAGTAGTTTAAGTTATATTAAATAAAGCGTATTATTTTCATGAATTAAGGGATAATATATAAATTTATTAAGTGACATTTTTTTGAAAATTGCTTAAAATAAAGTAGATTTCTTTTGCACAAAAATAGTAAAAGTTAGCGGTATTAAAAAATAGCAAATTTTGAAGCAAATAAATTGGAGGTTTGCACAGTTTGATGGTGATTCTATAAGACGTCTATTGCTGCGACCGCTATTATTTCCCCCCAAATAATATATTTTGCACGTATAGAATTAGATGCTGTAGATATGTCTTCCAGTACAACGTCCACTATCTGAAAAGCTAACATCCTCAGCATTACAAACATGAATTTGACCTTTTTTAATATCTGAAACATCAGGTCTTTGTACTGCCTCATACTTTATCAAACGTTCAACGAACATTCAAAATCACATTTTTCAGTCTAAATTTTCATCTGACTATAAATTAAAATACCGCCAAAAGTCTTATAAAAATATTGCACACTGCAGATGATAATGTTAAATAAATAAAGTGAAATAAGAAACACAATGATAATATTGCTTCGGCAAAAAATTAATTGTGTTTTTTACATGAAATTAAAACAAATAAATTTTCAATCATGAAACATTCTTCATGTTCGACCATAGCTGAGTAACATTCATGATTGTAGTCAGAAGAGCACTGAACAGATTCTCTCTCCTGGCAACATTTCACCTGTCTAAGGAAACCTTCAAATACCCAAAAACAATTTCAAAATTAGAAAGACATTCAAAATCGTAAGCAGTCGTTTTGCATTTTTTCTTAATAGCGTTTTTCAATTTGCAGAAAATCCTTTAAAATCGTGCAAAAAAAAATTCGAAATATCTCCGGAAATTATCGTAGGAAATTGGTAAAAATTCGTTTTCGGGGAAATTTCAAGGTTAAATTATGTTTAATAAAGTCAAAATAGAGTGTTGCCATTGAGAAATGAAGTTGATGTAGAATTAAATATGAAGACGTTCCCTTATGCAAACTAAATTAGTAGTACATTAAAGTATACGTTATTTGCAAACGAATGGTATATATAACTTTGCTGTATGATGAACGACAGCCAAATAAAGAGCAAGTGGGCAATTTTCGATTCTCAGCTGTACATTTCATTTAAGTATTTTTACAAAAATGTATAATCCTCCTAAAGACGATGTTTATAGGGAGTTTGGTAGGCTTAAAGACACATAAGAAATTATTATGTTTCATAATAACTTAGTTAAGAAATTTTTTAAATTGTTTTAGTAAAACTATGTAAGGAATTAAAGTGTCTTCTACATTACATGTACACCGTTCCCGTCAGCACGCTTAGTCAACAGACACAAACAAACAGCACCTGACTATGCATAATTGTCGACCGGAACTATAACAGAGCATGAGCATACAAGTTACTTTCTCGTTTTTTTCCCCCTCATGTCATTCAACTGTTAAAATAGTTAAAAAATGAGTACAATTTAAAGTGTCTTTTAATTACAGGTTGACGCGAATTTACTTTGGTCCGGGCACAGGGCGATTCACCGGCATCAGCACTGTAAAAAATAAAAATAAATTTACAAGAATTTACCGCTCATTTTTACGAGATAATCTCGTTTTCGTATATGAATGAGAAAGGCTCGTAAATCTACATTTTGAATATTCTTCCGAAGGGCAATGGTGTATTTTCACGAGAGAAGCCCTTTTCTTACTGAAATCGCGATCTCCACCTTTAAATTACGGTAGAGTCTTGCGAATCTACCGTCATGCTCAAATGTGACGTGGACACGGGAATTTCCGACCCCGACCCTAACTACGACCGGAAGATACCAACCACAACAGAATCTAAGCGAAGTGACTTGTTTGTTAATCGAAAATTGAAATCGTCCTGGCGCGCGCGAGAGAAAACGTGACGCTGACGAGCTTCAATAAAAGTTAAAAGTGTACAGTATTCGTATTGAATGTGCCCTTGTTTCATTATTTGAATTTTGTAAATGTATTAAACACTTTAAGGTAATTAGCATTTCTTTTCGAAACATCGAATGGAATGTTAAGCCTATCTTCGGCCGTTCTATATACATCAGCATGGCGAACGGCTGAATGTTTATTCTGAACAAACATAAATATAATATTTTACGACATGCTTGTGAAAGTGACCGGCCTACCTTTATCGGTGGGCCTGGGCATGAATAGGATATTTTTTAGATGTTACATATAAGACAGAGATTTTTTTATTTTACTTATTTCAGTTTGTAGTGCAGCTTGTCAATAGTTATATTTTTCTGCTCATTTTAGAAATTTAAATAAACTTAACACCTATAAGAATTTTTGCTTACATTTACAATTGTGATTAATTTATTACTTAATAGAAAGAAAAATTCATTCAACTGAGCATTTAAATACATTAATCTTTATTTTAAAGTTTATTTTGAGTAGTTTAGTTTAATTCTTTATATTTCAGTTCATATTTCATGATACTATTACTTTCTACAATTTCCTGATCTTAAAAGTAGCTGAGAAATTAATTGAAATGATAATCATAAAAAAATATTTTGAACTATTTTTTATGTACTGGTATACAAGCATTTATTTTTTAAAAAGGCTCATATAAACATTGTCTTTCTATCTGATTATATAGCAGGCATGAATACTGTTTTACTATCTGGTTATATTAAATTATGAAAATCTTTTTGCAAAATTTTAATACAATATCTTAAAAATGATGTTCTTCATCTGAGCATTTGTAATTTTCGAAACAGTTCTGTCTCTATTTTAAGTTGCAAATTCACTTTCATAAAAAACAAGTAAAAAAGGTAAACATGCATTTTATGTTATAATAAATTAAAAGTAACAAAATAATTGTTTTCTGATTTCTGAGAAACAGTGGCTTAGGCCAGGGAAGAGGCATCTGCCCTGGGTGATGCATCAGTTAAGGGGTGCCTCAAATTGCTTATAAAACCTTCTCCATTGCACTTTCGGAAATAGGAAGGGTCACAATATCTTTAGTTGTCCCCGGATGCTGAAAACCCTAACTCGGTACACCTCTGCTGGTAAAATTATTTATGAGTAAAGGTAAAAAAGTGGGGTGTGTGCACACCAACCACAGTGGTAGCAGTATTTTCACTAGAGTGTGAGAGTCTCACATTTTTTTTTTCTTTTTCTTGCATTAAAAAATTATTACTAAAAAATTACTACTAAAAATTATTACTTAAATAAATAATTTTTTTCCACAAAAATACTTCATTATCATTTTGTTAACAAAAGCGAAATTTCGGAGAGGGGGGGGGTTCTGGACCCCCGGATCCCCTTCCCTTGAATACGTCCTTCACCAGCATAACCAGTAACTTCCTGTTCTGTTGCTAGCATTACTGTATTTGAAGCTTTTTGTAGGGAAAACAAAAGTATTGAAATTACTGTAATTCAATAAAATATAATAAAATATACAGTCTGTCTGAAGTTTTGAAGAAATCAAATATTTAGTTGTAAATTACCATCAGTGGCGTACAGAGACTTCTTTTATGGGGGAAGAGGGTTAACAGACAAATTTTTATATTAAACGGCGTAATCTTTAATTTAAAAGTTAAACATGTTTGGAATTTCTGTATGGGGGTTAGAACTTGTAAACACCACCGATTATCAGTAAAAATTTCACTTGTTTGTAGTTTATTTAATTTCCTAGATTTTAAAATTATATACATATGTAGCATTAAATGGCTACGGGAAGGTTGCAGTCGTGTGCCGGAGGAGGAGAGCTGCTGAGGCCTCCTGCTGACCGGCAAACGCTGGAGCGAGCTATGAAAATCCTTGGGCTGCTAGGGCTGTAAGTGGAAGAATGAGTCGAACTGCGATTACATTATTTTATTGGGTGATTCGATACATCTTTCCTTGGCAGTTGCGGTCAAAAGAAAATCTCCCTGCCGGTTTTCATCAGCCCCTTTCATTAACTTTTGAGGTCGTGTCACATGACCAATGCACGTTGCAATTATTGGCAGATCCCAAAATCTGGGCAGCGGTTTTTCAAGGTTTGTTATGACTTTTAAGACGCCAGATTGACTGGCCGCGGGGACCGTCTACAAAATTACAAAGGAATTGCAAGGGACCTTGTAGTAAATGCAGTTTTTGAAAGCGAATTTCTTTGTTCCAACTGAATTAAACTGCGTAGCTCCAGAAATGTGAGATTTTCATGGGATTTTGATTTGTAATGTTATATATATATATATATGTGTCAAACATTTCGGGCACTCTCTTTATAAAGACTTCGTCTTTCCGAAAGAATGGCAGTCCAGGCTGGTTGAGATTAATCTAGATCTTTATTATTTTTCATATTTGGTTGAAGGGCTGGCAACCTATCGAAGCACGTTTTGCGTGTTTTCCAGGCAGTTACTTTAGCGACAGTCCTCGCAAATTTCTTGCTCCTGACCTATGTACCCCCTAGTTTCTCAACTTGTCGCTAGGCGTAAAGACTGTTACCCTTTTTGTAATTGGTTCTGTAAAGTGATGTCATTTACTTAGCCCGAGAATTTTGGGTTCGGTCACCGGAAAACGCAAACGCATGCAAATTTAGCTTAATTCGTACTTTTGATTATTAAATGCTCTCAAAAATTGTCTCTGAAAGTAATATTTGTCTGGCCGAGGAACAAACCTTAAAGTGAAAGTACTCTGTTTCACAGAGATTAAAGAGGGTTTTTCAGATGAATTTAAATTAAAGTAGATTAAATTGTCCAAAGCTATTTTCTTATTACATATTATATATATCAGGTTGTAACGAAAGTTTTCCGCCAGATTTGCTTGAGTCAGCTCATGCGGTACCGAGCGATTGACCTTGTATGTCAAGTTTATGCGATGCCTAGCGCGACTAATGGACATGGCACTAAAGTGTAACTCTTTTAGCTAGCTCTCAAGTGGATGAATATTTTATCTCCTTCCACAAATTCTCGTAGGCAAGCCTCATGAGCATCAGTAGGCCGGCCAGAGCGCTCTGCTTCTTAAATGTCCCAGTTCTCGTTTTTGAACTTTGGTACCAAATCTTCACAGTGTCGTATGATACAACAGTAGTACCTTAAGCTGTACACATGATTCGGTGTCATTCTGTAGCTGACTTTTTGCAACAGAACTGAGAGTAAATGATGGTTCAATCTGGTAGCGTGATAGTTCCATTTCAGACACCTTCTACTTAATCATAACGATATTGTTTTACAGATTTCACAAGACAGTGCTCTAAAACAAGCCTTTTTCTTTCAAGTAACAAAAATCGTTTAGCAAAATATTGGCAAAGACACCAACGCGAACTGTTTGTGCAGACAATACTTGCAGTGGCAGAAAACTTTCGTTACAACCTAATATTTTGAAACAGAAATTAGATGAAAAATCTGCGTTGCCAGTTGCTCTCCTAGTTGCCATACGCGTATGGTGACAGTTTTTTTTTTTTGGGGGGGGGAGAGATTTATTCGAAGAAACAAAATCTCCCTCAAGGTCTAGGTACACAAATTGAAAAAAAAAACTATAATTGTTCCAGGGACTTGAAAAAATACAGGATAATTCTTAATAAGCTGTATTACCTTCCATAATAAATGAAAAAGCGGTGCCTTTTATAAAGCCTTCAAGAAAAAATATATAACATAGAATTGCACAGCAAAAGATTTTCGAAAAGTGACATATTCTACTACATTGTCGATTTTTAAGAATTTTTTCTGAAAGTCTCGCAACTGATACAGGTTTATCGCTTATTGCAGTGTATAGTACAGTAGGGTGGTCACAAGTTATATGGGGAAAATTTTTTAATGTTATTTTTTGGGGCACCCCTTTAAAAGTTGCCAATTGACTAGAAAATGAGATTGGCAAAGTTTTAGCTCAATTGCGTAATATTAACCCGTGCCGCATCGAGGTTGATTTCTTGAAAAATTACGATTTTTTTCAAAAATATCTAGTTTTTCCTTCATAAAAATCGTTTATAAAAATCATCGTGAAATATTTTATTTATTTGATATTCATTTCTGTGCTTCACACGAAAGATCTTGATTTGTATTTCAGTTGAAGCACATCTGAGACAAATCTCTCAAATTTTCTTTAATACAATGTTATTTTTCTTGTCTGTTATTATTTACTTTTAGAATGGAGATGGGTGCCTATACGTATGGGCAAGGAAGGGCTATGCCTCCCCTAGCTCCCATATTATCGTTATGATTTACATACTGGTATAACGTAAAAGTGGTTCAACACTAACACATAATATCTTTCTGGTGCAGGACCCTTGACGTGCAATAATACTCCGAAGACAAGAATTTCGAAAACAAAGAATTGATCTCATCAAAAGCAGATTTTAAAATTCTGATTTAGAGGGTGCTGTTGTTCACTGGGATGGAAAAATGCTTCCTCATATTTTGAATAAAGAAAATGTAGAGAGAATAGCGATTTTAATTAGCTGTGGCGATGAAGAACAGTTAGTAAGAGTTCCTCACCTTGAAAATAATATGAGAATAACTCTTAGGCAAAAGCTGTATTTACAGCAGTTGAAGAATGGGAGGCAGTTGGTAAAATTCAGGCAATGTGTGTTTTGACACCACTTGTTGCCTTAGGGGAACGTGCATTTTTTGCTGCAGCAATTACTGGATCAAAATCTTCTATATTTACCTTGTCGCCATCATATTTATTTTAGAAATCATCCTAAAATCTGTTTTGATTGCAAAGTGAGCAAAGCTACTGCTCTTCATCCAGATATATATATATATATTTTTTTTTTTCAGATTGGGTGGTCTAAGTTGGACAAGACAAAGTACAAAACTGCTATTGAAGATGAAACTATTACATAAAGAACGCAAAATTTGGAAGAACTTTCAAATTTTCTTGCAGAACATTTAAGAAATCAGCAGCTTAGGGATAACTATAAAGAATTAACCCAACATTGTTTAATTTTTATAGGAGTCTCCCCAAATAGACACTTCTTTCAGAGTACCTCGTGCTGTTCATTATGCCAGGTGGATGTCTAACTCAATTCATTGTCTCAAAATACTTCTTTTCAGACAAGGTCTCATTCATAGATTTAGAAAAGGAGGTATTACAGACATTTATTTATATTTATAATAAATATATATGTAAAGGCATGGTTGAACACTCCCACTCAGACTTTAGCCCCAATCGAGACTTAAAATTATTGCAATACTGAAAATTTGATAAAGAAGCTGCAAACAAAGATCTATAAAATGATAAGCCATCTTTGGTATCTTAACTTGGAGGAAGTTGTATTTCATTTTCTGATGACACTTGGGCAAAATAAGCATGGCTGTAAAATTAATTGCATTTGAAAAAAAAGGATGATGAAGAAGATGTAAGAGCAACAATGTTTCCACGAAGTGGATCATTTATTGAACAAAGAAGTTAATTTTTTTAATTTCATCTCGAACAGTAATTTTTTTTTCAGAGATTTAATTTTAATATACAATTTTTGAATACTGATCCCGATGTATGGTGTGAAAGTCAGTATTATTTGAAAGAAAAAAAATCTGACAGCTTTTAAGGTTTTTAATGACGCAGATGAAAGGGGAGTAAAATTAATCCCAGGATTCAATTCCTGTTTAATTGAGGATGAAGAAAAAAAGCAGTTTTTACTATAGGTAGTATCCGATTGTAGAAAAACTTTTCATGACTCTTCGGAAGAAACATTGTATAAGCCTTGCCACTTTAACAAAAAATTGTAAAGAATAATAATTTATTTTCTTTATAATGTGCTTCCACTTAGATACATAACTTTAATTATCAAATGTATCTAAACGTTAGTCGTTCTCAATTTTATGCCTTCTTTGACCTTATTTAAATTTCATTTTTTTTTTCAGATTTTTCTAAATTGCAACCTTTATTTTGTACACAAAAAATAAAAAAAACAAAGGGAGGAATGACGAAATATAATTTTTTGAATTTTCATAAAAAAGCCAAATTTTAGGATTCAAAAAAGCATAGATATATGCTTTTTTTAGGACTAGATATGATCCGAATGTTACCATCTGAGCGTTTTTGAAATGGACAAATAACCTAAAGTTGTTTTCACGGTAAAATTTTCATGCAATTTTTAAATTATAAAAAAAAATAAAAATTTTAACAGGAATATTTGCAATTATTTTTAAAAAAGCCTTCTTAATTGCATACAAGCTTTAATATCTGTTACGCATAGGGATGGATGCGAGACGTGCGAGACGAGAATCGGGGCTGTCTCGTCTCGTCTCGCAGTGGTAAACCTCAGTCTCGTCTCGCGTCTCGTCTCGTCTCGCAAACACTGTGTCTCCTCTCGCGTCTCGCAAAGAAATTTCTGTCTCGCGAGTCTCGCAAAATTAAGGACTGCGATTTCGTTTCCATTTTATACTAACTTATTGTTGGGATTTTATTGAAAATGAATATTAATAATAATAATTACTTACATATAGCCACATTAGTAGATATATTAATAACTATATCAGCATATATCGGCATTTGAAGTAAAAGAAATTGAGATTTAATCCGTATATATAATGTCACACTGAAAATATAGTATTTATTTGTATTTACTAGCTGCGTGCCCGTTCTTCGCACTGTAGTAAACGAAAATTTTCCTAACGTGAGTAATTTCTATTAATTCCAGTGATTTGGAATCTAAAATAAAAGCAAAATTATTTGACTCTTGATGTAAGGTTTGCGTCATGAGTATTAACCTGGCATCATTGCAATATAATGACTCAAAAAACTACGTCAGTGTCATTCGCGATCAGAAAAGTGAAAAGCTTACCCTAGCAGCAATCTTTGCTCGGGCTTTACCAGGCCTATGATCGGTGCATCGGCTATTCATCGCCTGATCATTACTGATCATCCTTAATTTTTCGTATGTTCATCTTTTCCCGATGATCGAATCTTTACACTGAGGTCTGATAGGCGTTTTCAAGATTGCGAAGGATAAAGCGAGCAAACAGGTTTATATCGGTCTTTCTCCCAAGTAGCTGAACGGCTCGATATCTCCGTTCCTTCATTAATGTGCAAAGAGCATCATATGTACACCATATGTTTGTTTTAAGGTTGCTGATTGGCTAAGCTATTACGCGGGAATACAAGACAGGCAACAAAATGCTGAATCATGTTGTCCTCTTCCTGCTCTTAGCTTTGTCGTGTTCTCCTGTATGTATCTATCTTGTGCTATCTAAAAGGGCACCTTGCCTTAGTCAATCTCTGTCAAAGAGGGGAGACAAGGAATATTTTTAAAACAAAATTTGTCAGCGACTAAAAATTCTGGAAGTTTCCTGAAAAAGTGCGAAATTAATATATATAAGAAATTCTCCTTTGTGTAAATTTTTAATGACATTTCATTCAAAAACTTGCATTCTTCCCTAGAACAACCTTGAAGAAAAGGATATTTAGTTATAAAATTATATATGCATATGAAAGTACATGAATTAATTGATACAATAAAAGAAATAAACAAGCTAATATGCAAATCAACGATATATGTGCCAATTTTTATCGATTGCTCAGTTTGAAAGTTTCACCACAGGTCATAGGCTTCACATCCTAAGTTGCAAGGCGTTTGCTCTTCCGAGATGAATATACCCAGCTAGAAATGTCTTCACTTTCTTTGCAAAAAAAGTTTAGATTGTGTACAATTTGTGCATAAAAAGTGGATATTTTTTAATATTTTGAAAGCATACACTTTTTGTGCAAATTATATACAGTTTTTATGCATACTAAAAAGTGAATATTCTATATTGTCAGAAATTGTGCACAAAAAGTGTATACTTTGCAAAATATTCAAAATATTCACTTTATATGCAAATTTTTTGCACAAGAAGTGCAAACATTTTCTAGCTGGGATTTAAGCAGTTTGAACAGTTTTCGCAAAATCTCAAAATCTAATCCAAATTTTAAGAAACTTTAGGGGCATAGTTTAAATTGTACGACCACCTATCGTGTGACTAAATTTTGCTTTATTCACTTAAGTCGTATGTGATGCCCCGACAAAAATTTACGCAGTTTGAAACGATTTTCAGAAAAAATCTCAAACTCTAATTTTTTTTTTTTTAATCCGACGATTACAGCTTAAGGTGAGTGATTGCCTATCATGTCAGTAAATTTCATTCCTTTCGCTTTAGTCACTTTTACGTGATGTGCGAATAAAAATTTACGCAGTTTGAAACAATCTTCGAAAAATCTCAAAATCTATAGAGAGATTTTTAAAATATTCATTATAATGAATATTTTTAAAAATTCGAAGCCTATACTTTAAGTTAAGTGACCACCTATCATGTCAACAAATTTTATTTAATTCGCTTCAGTCAATTTTACGTGATGTGCGAATAAGACAGAACGACAGACACACAAACTTTTTTTTTTTTACGGCCGTACACAGGTCCCAAATGCTTAAAACGGATAGAAATCGCAAAATCTTTTTAATTTTGAGTAGTGTACAGGAAAAGTCTAGTTTTATTTAAATAGTAACTTAAATGTTCCAATTCCGAACTTGAAACAACAATCACTTCAAATTTTAGTCTCGCCAATAACGTGTCAGACCCTCGTCTAGTGGTTAGAATGCCCGGCTACCAAGCGTTAGTTCTCCAGTTCGAAACCAGGTCTCGGAAGCTTGAAAAATGAAGTTCAGATGGCAGCATTAAAATTCAAAGAGAAGAGGAAGAAGTTCGAATTTGCTTTTTTTTTTTTTTTTTTTTTTACTTTAAAAATTTTTTATCTAGCTGGGATATACCCCAATTTTTATCGATTGTTCAGTTTAAAACTTTTATCAAAGGTCATAGGCTTCACATCCTAAGTTGCAAGGTGCTTGCTCTTCCGAGATGAATATAACCCCAATCGCATCGGCTTTACAACGGCTCTACGCCCAATTTTCCCCCCTTGCCGATGATCCAACCCTACTATTCGGGAGAGGACATGCCCGAGAAAAATCCGAGATAAGAGCCCCCGACGCGATGAAGAACCTTGCATGGCGCGCGCTGCGCTTCCTCCCTGTCCGATCATCGGCGTTTCAGGAACCGATGACCGTTTGCTACTATGGTAGCGGTTTGCAGAGAACTCCCGACTTTCAAAATGTGTTATTTCTACATCATACTGTTCAAGTTGTAGCATTAAATACCTCAGACACTACATGAAATGGACAACCGTTTGTTTTAAAATAGCTGCGCACCCGCTCTTCATACGAGAAGTAGCGAATATTTTACTAAAATCATATCTGCATGAGACAAGATAGATTTTTTTTTTTTTAGTTCAAGTAATCTCCTCTGTTGAAATTACTGCGGGATATATTAATGCAAATTAGAATTACTTATCGTTCAGTTGGTTGTAAGATAACCCTTGAAAAATTATAAACAGAACACTTTTAGTCTTTATTAAATCTCTACTATTTACTTAAACGTCAATTTCAAGTCTCTAAAATATGTGTAATTTTTATATTAATGAAAACAAGATTATATTAACGATAATTATAATTATTTGCCTAATATTTCCAATAACATTACCGTGTGTGCATTTTTAGATTTCATTATAGTATCTCAGTTGGTTAATAGACGTCTTATTTTTTGTTTATATTTTAAATTACTGAACAGTTAATTTGTTGACGACTATCCGTTTGTACTTTTCCACAATAAATTTTAGCGATAGTACTACAGTCGTTATGGTCGCCCTGTTTACAGAAAAATTAAATCATAATCCCCCTAATGTATATCCAGTGTGGATTTTTAAAAAAATGAAAAGATATCTAACAGGCGAAGATAATTTTAGAATAGGAACCCAACTGCAAGATAAAATGATGGGGAGGAAAAAAAAATTATAAAAGTTTTGCAAGCCGAAGAAAGGGAAACATGATAGTATAAACGAAAAGAGAAATAGTTTTAAAAAAATTGCTTGCATTTCTTTCCATCCGATATTCATATATAAGAATAAAAAATGTCATTTTAATCTCTTTAAAATAGGCCAACGATAGGGATTTAACCGTCCCTAGAAAGTTGTCACCAGGGTGGGCGCGCCCCCACCCCTCCGCACGCCGCAACGTGCGGGAAGTTTGAGGATAATATCGGTACAAGGATATTTCAACCAAGGATATTCAACCATATTTCAACCTACTCAGACTAAGCATCAATGCGAATGCAAGTTGCTCTACTTCTAATCTCTCTTTTATATACCCGAAACCCGATTATCACAGGGGCAAGGGGGGGCGGTAGTCCGGTGCCCCTGAAGAAAAAGGGGCCCATATATATCCCGATTATCTAAATTATAAATTCATATGTACTGAAATAGTAATTGTGGGGAAAAAACTGAATTTCCTCTATAATATAGGTATTACCTAATTGTCTATCACTAGATCAAGTTAGAGATATTTTTTTGGGGGGTGATACATACGATTTGATTAAAGTACAAAAACTACAGTCAACTGAAATGCAATTTTCGAGTACAACAGCGGTCAAAACTGGGTAAAAATGCTTAAAAAAGGGGGGCTCAGTAAAGGGGCTTAATGCGTAAAAAGTGGATGGTAAGGGGGGCCCCAAACTTAATGCCCCGGGCCTCGTCTAAAAGTGGTCAGTAAAGTAAATAAAAAACTTTGTAAAAAACACACATAAGATATAACATCTTATGTGTTTTTTTTACAAAGTTTTTTATTTACTTTATTGTTTAACACCAGTATTTTGAGTGTTTTTTTTCGTAAAAGTGGTCAGATTTGAACATACCGTACCGCCTTTCCTATTTACTTATTATTTTTCTTTCAACTCTTCTCTGTTTTCTTTTTTTTTCCGCCTCTTTCTTTATCCTCCTCTTTGTGTGTTTTGTATACCTCTCGTCTGTTCTAATTTTAAATGTTACGTGTTTGTGCGTATTGTAGAGTGCTGATAGTATACCAGGATCGAAAACGAAGGAGACGCAAGTTAAACGGTAGAGGCTTCAGGCAAATATCGCTTTTCAGATCGTATTTATGCGAGACGGAAAAAATGCGAGAATTCTCGCGAGAAATCTCGCGCGAGACAAGACTCTGTATCGTCTCGCGTCTCGTCTCCCAAAAAAATGCCTGTCTCGTCTCGCGAGACAATGCGAGAACGCGAGACAATGCGAGAATTCTCGCGTCTCGCGTCCATCCCTAGTTACGCATTCATATAAAAGCTAACTGGTTTCCCGCTTTTCCTCCTAGACTCTATTCGGCGTGTTTACGCCTGGGAGCAACAAAGAGCGGCTCGGGGAGACTGATTGCTTTAATATACGAAATTTTCCCAACACTTCTGAGTATTTGCGAAAAGCAATACTTGGCAACAGTCTCTAGCAACGGATAGGAAAATCCACCTGTAAGAAATTTGTTTAATGTTCATTCCTTAACCCATTTATGCCTAGCGTCCCTTTTTTGGGACGGCATTTTCGCTATTAGTCGAAAACGTTATTTATTTTTCCTAGCCTTTATTCATGAGTATTGAGCCTCAACTCTACAAAATATTTTAACATGACCAAGTAGGATGTTGATATTTCGATTTTTATGCATAATGATTTTAAATGAAATCATCCCTTGTTCAAGAAGTCGACGTCAGAAATTTATCTATTATTCCTGTTATCAGTAAAAATCGAAGAAAGTCGCAAAAATATCCAGGCACAAATGGGTTAAGTGAATGCATAGCCAAGTAGCTTAACTTTTGGGTAACCGCTTTAAAATTATGTATATAAGCGTTTCTTCTCTCGAGCTAAGGAAATGATGTATAGAATCACATCTGCTCTACAAGCATGTTAAAGTTTATGATTTTGAATTTGCAGTTATAATACAATTTTGTGTATTCAGCAAGAAGCTGAGATTATGCTTGTCTTCTGTAAATAAAGAATTTTGGTTTTAATGGAAGTCCAATTTATATAGACTCTGCAATGCTACTGCCAAACTCTGCAGGGAACTGTCAAAGGTTCCTAACATCGGGCATGGGCCCGAGCGCCCGAAGATTCTAAGGAAAGCTGGTTATGCAGAGGGAAGGTGCCGAAGGATTGCTGCGACGGGGAGCCTGGTAATAGAACAACTGTAATTTAAAAAATGGAATCTATAAATAAGTTGAACAGCCAAAACTACGGCACATGGTGCGAAGATGTGAAAGTCCTGCTACTCGAGAGGAATTGCTGGCGTTTCGTTGAAGGCACAGTAACACCACTAGACGAAGAGGCAACCTCTAAGGAGAAGAGGGACTATCTTGCTCGTAAAGACAAGGCATATGCAACAATTTATCTAGTATTGAACCAGAATATCGAGCTTTGATCTCTGAGACAAGTGATGCGAAAGAATCCTGGAAATTACTTAAAACTCATTATAGACCGGATTCAAGAGCTCGTATTATTGGATTGCTGGATGAATTCTTTGGAACAAGAATTTTAGAAGATGAAAGCGTAGGTCTGTATGCTGCAAGACTGAAGAAAATAATCAGTCAAATGAGAGAAGCTGGTCATCCTATTGAAGAGCTCTATCAAACTTTTCAGCTTATACGATTCCTACCTAAAGAATTTACAGGCATAGTTTATCTTCTACAGATGGGATGATGAGAAGTTCAAATTCGACAAGGTGCTAGAAGAGTTGGTATCTGAAGAGGCCAGACTTCGTCAAAGTAAAGAAGATCAAGGTATGGTAGTTATGGAAAGTAGAAAATTGAAGGAGACTAGATATGTCCAACAAGAATTAAAAGAAGTTAGAAGATGTAGCCGATGTGGTAAAATCGGCCATTTTGCATCTAGTTGTTACCAAACTATCCCGAAGAAAGTAGGAAGACGTGGAAGAGCGCAAAAATCAGCACCAAATAAGATTGGAGGTAAGGAATCGAGCTATATTTCAGAAGTTTATGTAAGCGAACAAAATGTTAGTGACGAAGAATGGGCACTGGATACAGCAGCCACCAATCATTTTTGCAAGAATAGAAAGCTATTTTGCGAATTTACACCCAAGACTGGGAAAAATATGTCTGTAGCAGTATCAGGAGTTACGTGTCCAATTGAAGGTGAAGAAAGAGTAAAGATGACCTTCATGACTGACGGAAAGCCTCGGTACGTAGAGTTCTTCACCTCACCTAACCTACGACGAAATTTAATAGCAGGATGTAAATTGGATGAAGGAGGTGCTACATTTATAGGAAAGAATAATAAAGTAGAAGTTTTCTCAAAAAGCAAGAAAAAACTAATCATAGCGAAAAAGAAAGAGGGACTTTACTGTTGCAAACCTAAAGGTTATAACGAGAAAAATGAAGAATACAGTGCCTATGCGACTTCGAAGAATGACAATCAAATATGGCACAGAAGGTTTTGTCACTTCAACTTTAAGTACATTAAAGGAACAGCAAACACTTCAGTAAATGGAATACCGAAGTTAAGAAATGGGGAGGGCTATAGCGAAGACTGTAAAGTTTCAAAGTCCAGAAGAAAATCATTTAAACCAATTTCAAAAGTAAGATCTAAAAGACCGCTTGAGTTAATCCATATGGACTTGTGTGGGCCTTTACCATGTGTAGCCATAGGAGGGTACAAGTACTTTTTCGTTTTAATTGACGATTTCAGTAGAAAAGTTACCGTTTACCCACTGAAGAACAAGGATGAAGCATTCACCGTATTTGTAAAGTACCAAAAACGAGTGGAAAGATTCTTAAATTTGAAAATCGGTAGTGTATGAAGCGACAACGGCAAGGAATTTGCCAATAAGAAATTTAAAGATTACCTAGATGAGCAAGGCATAGGAATAGAACGACCGAACCCCTACTCTCCTGAACAAAATGGCGTCAGTGAGAGATATAACTACACGGCATTAGACGCAGCTAAGGTAATGCTGAACGAAAGTGGACTGAGCAGCTCATTTTGGGCTGAAGCTGTTTTGTGCTTTTCTTACGTATGGAATCGGGTATGTAAAGAAGGCCAGTATAAAACTCCATTTGAAAAATTTTGCGGACGGAAACCGTTTGTTAAACATCTTAAGGTATTCGGTGCAAAGCATTTGTGGGCATACCTTATCAGCTAAGAAACAAACTGGAACCCAGAACTAAAGTGAGAGTAATGGTTGGTTATGCCATGCAAACGAGAGGTTATCGAATATGGATGCCGGCTGAACGAAGAATCGTCGAAACTATAAATGTATCATTTAATGAAGACATAGCTAGTAGAAAAGAATTGAGAAAGTAGAAGCGAACTGGACCCTATACCCGAGAGATCAAGTCAAGTTTTTGAAGTTCGATTAACTCCAGATGAAGAAACTTCGAGTGAGGAAGAATCCAACAGGCCTAGCTCAGACGAATCCGATAAATCCGGTTCAGAAGAATCCGATGAAAATACTGACAAGCACAGTGAATTAAAGGAAGTAACGTGGGTGAGAAGAGCTGTCCCAAGGAAGGATGGATCGAGGACAGACATATACTATAATGTAGAAGGCAAAGATAGAATGATATTGCGGTCAAATAACAATATTGAAAGATATTGCAAGAAGCACAAATTTAAGTTCGGCAAAGCGCTTTTTACATTCAGTGGAAGAAACAAATACTCGGGAATAGTCAAAAGCCCAAGTACTGAAAATAATCAAATGAAGGCATGACTAGGGGAGATACCCAGGACATACAAGGAAGCTTGCGAATCCCCTTTTAAGAAACAGTGGATCAAGGCAATGGAAGAAGAAATAAGTGATGAATAAGAGACACGTCTGGGAATTAGAACCAAGACCACCCAATACTAAAGTCCTGGGAAATAAATGGGTTTTGCAACCAAAACTGACGAGCAGGGTAATGTAGTGAGCTACAAAGCAAGGCTTGTAGCGCAGGGTTTTAGTCAGGAAAAGGGAATTTCCTACGACGAAGTTTTCAGCCCGGTCGTCAATTTCGGAATCATCAGACTGATTTTTTCGATTTTAGTTTGCCATCTCCACTGGTCACACGTGCAGCTGGATATTAAAGGAGCTTACCTATACGCACCCATTAAAGAAAAGATTTATATGTACCAACCGCCTGGTTTCAAAGATAAAAATAAGCCAAGAGATGTGTGTTTGCTCAAAAGAGCAATCTACGGTTTTCACTAGAGTGGACGCGAGTGGTACTTAAAAATGAAAAATACCCTGGAAAGTATGGGTTTCTAGAAAATATCCTGGTGCAACTGTACGTATACCTACAAGAACGGGGTGCTTCTCTTGCTTTACGTTGATGACATTGTCATATTCGCAAAAACTACTTCGTTAATTGACACAGTAGACAAGAATATAAAAGATAAGTTCGATGTTAAAATATTAGGTAAAACTAGAAAGCTGTTAGGAGTAAGGTTTGAAGAAAGTCCGGAAGGTCTTGTTATTTATCAAAGTGAATATATCGAAGAAATTTGCGAAAAATTTAACAAGTACAACTATCCAATGTCATCACTACCTATATCTCGAGGAGAGGTGTTGTCTAAGCTGCAATGTCCTAGTACAGATCAAGAAATAAGAGAAATGGAGAAAATTCCATACCGAAGCTTACTAGGGAGCCTATCGTTCCTAGCTAATAGAACCAGACCGGACATCTGCTATTCTGTTAACACTTTCACAATTTCAAGACCGACCTGGGATGGTGCATTGGAATAGTCTTCTAAAAATACTGGGAAATCTAAGTTGTACAAGGTACTATAAGATGGAATTATCCAAAGTTAGTAAAATAGCACCCATTTGTTATAGTGATGCTGACTTCGCAAGTAACCGAGACGACAGTCTCTATGGGAGGGGGGGGGGATTATGTTATTTCTGGATCAATCTCCAATCCTCTGGAAAACATTCAAACACAAATGTGTTAGTTTATCTTCTATGGAATCTGAATATGTGACCTCATCAGAAGCTTCTAAAGAGTTATTATGGATAACAAAAATTTTAGAGGAGTGTAAATCTCTCGGTGTACTGCCAACAAATCCAGAACCCTCTACTTTGTTTTGTGATAACATGGCGGCTATAGACTTTTCGAAATCTTCTATAGAGAACAGCCGCACTAAACACATTGACGTGAAGTATCACTTTGTGAGAAACCTCATGGACGGACAACTGGAGATAAAGCATGTTGTAAGTAAAAAGAACATTGCTGACTTTTTTACAAAACCCTCTACAAAACAGAACTTTAAAAATTTTTCTGAACTGATATTCAAATAAAAATTATTGTAAATCATATTTATAGCACAGTGCTGCTGATTTTTGTTTTATGAATGACTAAGTTAATATTGTGAAATGTGTTTATACAAAATGTCTAAACTTTAAGGATGATCATAACAAAATATTGAGTATACCTTCAAACAAAAAAAAAATTATGATCTATAAATCCTGTAGTAATTCAGTTAAAAGTTAATGGGGGGAAAAAAGGGGTTCTTTTAATTTGCTAGAAATTTGATTATTGTTTAAGATATTTAAAATGCTTAATAGTTTAATAATTGGTATGAAATTTAAAATTTGCTAAGAAACTCAAACTATAATTTACTAAAATTTCAATACAAACTGTATTTATTAATTTTCTTGAAGTATGAGAATTTTGGTTTTAAAAAAGAAAGCATACATATCTAATGCTTTTCAAGGCTCTTTTCATAAATAGGAAAACCGGGAGGAGAGCCATTATTGTTACGCATTCATATAAAAGCTAACTGGTTTCCCGCTTTTCCTCCCAGACTCTGTTCGGCGTGTTTACGCCTGGGAGCAACAAAGAGCGGCTCGGGGAGACTGATTGCTTTAATATACGAAATTTGCCCAACACTTCTGAGTATTTGCGAAAAGCAATACTAAGCAACAGTCTCTAGCAACAGATAGGAAAATCCACCTGTAAGAAATTTGTTTAATGTTCATTCCTTAAGTGAATGCATAACCAAGTAGCTTAACTGTTGGGTAACCGCTTTAAAATTATGTATATAAGCGTTTCTTCTCTCGAGCTAAGATGATGTATAGAATCACATCTGCTCTACAAGCATGTTAAAGTTTATGATTTTGAATTTGCAGTTATAATACAATTTTGTGTATTCAGCAAGAAGCTGAGATTATGCTTGTCTTCTTTCTGTAAATAAAGAATTTTGGTTTTAATGGAAATCCAATTTACATAGACTCTGCAATGCTACTGCCAAACTCTGCAGGGAACTGTCAAAGGTTCCTAACAATATCAAACATATTTTATGATAACTCAGTGTTACAAATGATTATTATTATAGATCTATTGCAATAAAAACTGGAATAAAGTGTACGGGATTTGACATCACAACCGCTTGGTGGGTAAATCTAAATTTTTACATAAACGTGATGTGTGACTCATTAAGGCGAGAAGTTTGCTTCTGAGACGAGAACAACATCATGTTGCTAGACTGAATTTTACTCATTTTATGATGGAAAAACTGCTTTTTTGCGAAAAACCGCGATTTTTCTAAACTTTAACCTCAATGCGGCACGGGTTAATATTATGTAAATGAGCTGAAACTTTACCAATCTCATTTTTGAGCCTATTGGCAACTTTTTGGGGGATGCCGGCACAAAAATTCGAATGTTGATTTCTTGTGACCACCCTAATAGTACAGCTTGCAAAGAGGCATTCTAAATATTTGGAAGTGCATGATATAATTAGTTTGACATTTTGGTACATAAATACAAATATAGTTTTTTCCAACTACAGCGTTTAAACCCGACTCCAAAAGCAAGTACATTGTTTTCCACCTTCTATTCACGGGAGTACATGCAACCAAAACTAAATTCTCTCTGAAAGTAATATTTGTCTGGCCGAGAAACAAACCTTACAGTGAAAGTACTGTGTTTCAGAGAGATTAAAGAGGGTTTTTCAGATGACTTTAAATTAAATTAGATTAAATTGTCAGAAGCTATTTTCTTATTACATATTATATATATTTTGAAACAGAAATTATATTAAAAACCTGCAAAGGTTGCTCTCCTAGTTGCCGTACGTGTAGGGTGACAGGATTTTTTTTTTTTGGTTGGGGGGGGGGGAGGTTTATTCGAAGAAACAAAATCCCCCTCGAGGTCTAGGTGCACAAATTGAAAAAAAAACAAATTGTTCCAGGGACTTGAAAAAATTCAAGATAATTCTTTATAATCTGTATTCCCTAGTAGCAAACGGTCATCGGTTCCTGAAACGCCGATGATCGGACAGGGAGGAAGCGCAGCGCGCCATGCAAGGTTCTTCATCGCGTCGGGGGCTCTTATCTCGGATTTTGCTCGGGCATGTCCTCTCCCGAATAGTAGGGTTGGATCATCGGCAAGGGGGGAAAATTGGGCGTAGAGCCGTTGTAAAGCCGATGCGATTGGGGTTATATTCATCTCGGAAGAGCAAACACCTTGCAACTTAGGATGTGAAGCCTATGACCTTTGATAAAAGTTTTAAACTGAACAATCGATAAAAATTGGGGTATATCCCAGATAGATAAAATTTTTTAAAAGTAAAAAAAAAAAAAAAAAGCAAATTCGAACTTCTTCCTCTTCTCTTTGAATTTTAATGCTGCCATCTGAACTTCATTTTTCAAGCTTCCGAGACTTGGTTTCGAACTGGAGAACTAACGCTTGGTAACTGGGCATTCTAACCACTAGACGGGGGTCTGACACGTTATTGGCGAGACTAAAATTGGAAGTGATTGTTGTTTCAAGTTCGGAATTGGAACATTTAAGTTTCTATTTAAATAAAATTAGACTTTTCCTGTACACTACTCAAAATTAAAAAGATTTTGCGATTTCTATCCGTTTTAAGCATTTGGGACCTGTGTACGGCCGTAAAAAAAAAAAAAAAGTTTGTCTGTCTGTCGTTCTGTCTTTTCTTATTCGCACATCACGTAAAATTGACTGAAGCGAATTAAATAAAATTTGTTGACATGATAGGTGGTAACTTGGGGGAAATTCAGTTACCGGGTGTCCTCGCCAAACGCCGATGTGTCGCCAAGCTTGGAGTTTGGTCGAAAGTTTGTTTACTGTAGCCTTAGAGTCAGATGTCTGTTGTAACCTGTGTAGATTGAGTTGAGGTGTTGGATGATGCTGTAGTTTGATGAAAAAACGCTCGGTGGGTTCATTAAACGATACCAGGATGTTTGGTAAAGGGATTTTGTGATTGGTTAAGGCAATTTAACTGTAATCGGTAAACCGAGGTTTTAAAACGAGGAAATTTGATATCGGTGAGTCAGTTCTTGTTTTGTGTTATTGGTGTTTGGTGTGTGGTTAGTATATGTTGGTTTTGTGGTTAGTTAGTAAAAGAAAGCGTTTTCGTGTTATGTTATTAGCTGTTGTGCGTTTTGGATATTTTTCAGGAGTTTCTTTAGGTAAAGGTAAGTCTTTTTTTTAAAGAATTTTTGCAATTGCTTAAGGTTTTCAATGTGAATTGTAAATGTGTATAAGTGGGTTATTTAATCCACCGATGTTGTTTTGAGTTTAAAACGGGCCTGTGTTTGCCCAGTTTACATTAGCTGTATGACTAGGTTGCTTAATTCACTGTTGTTCTTTTAAAAACGGTTTACTGGTTGTCTAGATTACATAGCTGTACAACTAGGTTGGTGAATCCACTGAGGTTTTTTTAGTTAAAAACGGACCACTGGTTGCCGAGTTTACATAGCTGTACAACTAGGTTGCTAAATCCACTGAGGTTTTTTTAGTTAAAAACGGACCACTGGTTGCCGAGTTTACATAGCTGTACAACTAGGTTGCTGAATCCACTGAGGTTTTTTTAGTTAAAAACGGTCCACTGGTTGCATAGTTTACATAGCTGTACAACTAGGTTGCTGAATCCACTGAGGTTTTTTTAGTTAAAAACGGTCCACTGGTTGCATACTTTACATAGCTGTAGAACTAGATTGCTTAATATTCTGAAATTTTTTAGTTAAAAGTGGTTTACTGTTTGCTCATTTTGAATTGCCTGTTACTGAATTTGCTGACAATTTTTAGAGTTAAGTATGGATGGTGTATTTTGTTTTATTGTTTTTTTTAAGTGGAATATCTGTGGAATTTTAATGTGTTAAAGTAATTTGTATTTCCTGACGGTGCTCAACATGTTGTATTATTTTTTCGTATTCTAAAATGGTGTTTCACACGTGAAAAATTTGGCGACAAAAAAAAGCGCCAAGTAGCGGGTGTTGGCGAGAAAAAAAAGTCGCCAAAAATAGGCGACACCCGGTAACTGAATTACTCCCGGTAACTTAACTTAAAGTATAGGCTTCGAATTTTAAAAAATATTCATTATAATGAATATTTTAAAAATCTCTCTATAGATTTTGAGATTTTTCGAAGATTGTTTCAAACTGCGTAAATTTTTATTCGCACATTACGTAAAAGTGAATAAAGCGAAAGGAATGAAATTTATTGACATGATAGGCAATCACTCATCTTAAGCTATAATTGTCGGATAAAAAAAAAATAGAGTTTGAGATTTTTTCTGAAAATCGTTTCAAACTGCGTAAATTTTTGTCGGGGCATCACATACGACTTAAGTGAATAAAGCAAAATTTAGTGACACGATAGGTGGTCGTACAATTTAAACTATGCCCCTAAAGTGTCTTAAAATTTGGATTAGATTTTGAGATTTTGCGAAAACTGTTCAAACTGCTTCCGCGTAATAGCTTAGCCAATCAGCAACCTTAAAACAAACATATGGTATGCATATGATGCTCTCTGCACATTAATGAAGGAACGGAGATATCGAGCCGTTCAGCTACTTGGGAGAAAGACCGATATAAACCTGTTTGCTCGCTTTATCCTTCGCAATCTTGAAAGCGCCTATCAGACCTCAGTGTAAAGATTCGATCATCGGGAAAAGATGAACATACGAAAAATTAAGGATGATCAGTAATGATCAGGCGATGAATAGCCGATGCACCAATCATAGGCCTATTAAAGCCCGAGGAAAGATTGCTGCTAGGGTTACCTTCCATAATAAATGAAACAGTGGTACCTTTTATAAAGCCTTCAGAAAAAAATATGTAACATAGAATTGCAGAGCAAAAGATTTTCGAAAAGTGACACATCCTACTAAATTGTCGATTTTTAAGAATTTTTTTTTTTTTTTTTAGTCTCGCAACTGATACAGGTTTATCGCTTATTGCAGTGTATAGTACAGCTTGCAAAGTGGCATTCTAAAAATTTTGAAGTGCATGGCATAATTAGTTTATTTGTACTTATGTACCAAAATGGCATGGTTTTTTCGAACTAAACCGTTTTAACGCGACGCCAAGAGCAAGTGCACTGTTTTCCACCTTCTATTCGCGGGAGTACATGCAACCAAAACTGAATTTGTAAGACAGGAACACATGTCCAGTTTGCTCCTCCCTTAGTTGCTGTCCTGCGTGTGCTTTGGGTAGTGCTGTAAAAGAAACGAAAATATTAATACCCGTATGTATTCGTTACTCTAAACTCACTACCTGTTACTAAGTACTCGTTACTTTCGTTACTAGTTCGAACGAATGCGAGAAACAAGTCGTATAGCCAGGCGCGTATCTAGACTCGGACTACAATCGAGACTTAAAATTATTGCAATACTGAAAATTTGATAAAGAGGCTGCAAACAAAGATCTATAAAATGATAAGCCATCTTTGGTATCTTAACTTGGAGGAAGTTGCATTTCATTTTCTGATGACACTTGGGCAAAAAAAGTCAAAATAAGCATGGCTGTAAAATTAATTGCATTTGAAAAAAAAAAAAAAAAAAAAGGATGATGATGATGTAAGAACAACGATGTTTCAACGAAGTGGATCATTTATTGAACAAAGAAGTCAATTTTTTTTTTATTTCATCTCGAACAGTAATTTTAGGAAAGGGGACTGCAACCCACCTTTCCTAAATCTGGCCCTTTACTTAGCTTACAATGTCATATTTATTCACAACTGATAGCTAGTTAGGAATCTAATACAGCCTTCCCCCTCCTGAAATAAAATCCTTGCTACGCCACTGTACATAGCATTACGTTCGATTACGAATGTTTAAAATACTACATACAATTCAATTTTTTTGGTTTAAAAACAAATAAAAATATCATCCATTATTTTTTAACTTTAAAGCTTAAGAGTTTTATTTAGAGCTTATTTTCTCTGATTAACAGATGTTTTTATACAAATCTATTATTTTATACAATGTTAAATCATCCAAATAACTCAGAGCACCCATAGAAATCTTCCAAAAACATGCTGTACTTCCCCCCATAGTCTCCGTCCCCCCTTTTTAAACTCTGAAGGCTAGTTTAACCTATTCATTCTCCTCATAAAAAGTATAACGGAAAGCTTGTGCCTAGTGTTGCTTCGGAGCGCAGATTCTTGAAAGATGGGGGTCAAGTCGCCCCCTCCCCCTTAGACGTCAACATTTTAAAAACATACTGAACTTTTTGAATTATTTTAATACCAGTGGCGTACGCAGTGGTGGGCAGAGAAATCCCGGTACCCTCGCGAATTTTTTGTTAAAACCGAAACGATAACTTAAAAAAATTTCCAAATAATATTTTAAATTATAAAAATGCTTGCATTCGTTTACTTTAGAAAAATATATTTTACGGTGTATTTAAATAACTTGTTATTTATTACTCATATTTCGGTTCTAGCTCAAGCATTTAACCCATTAGCGACCAACTTTTTTCAGCAAATTCTCAAATTTATGTTGATGCCAAAAGTGATAAATGAATTTCCGATATTTGTGTGGTATGAAGAACGTAAATTTTTCTCTAAAAACATGAGGGGGGGGGGCATACAAGACGGGGAAATATTCTCATTTAAATTTGTTATCGCTGAATATTTTGTGGAAAAAAGATTTATTATTCCATAAATTAAACTAGGAATATAAACTAATGCTTAAATATTTGAGTGACTTACAAATTTTGCGACGATCTAAAAATAGATCGCTGGGCGTTAATGGGTTAAAAAAACAAGTTCTCAATCCTTCAGGACCAACCTGAAACATAATCCTGATTACACCACTATTTAGTACTAAAATGTCAGAAAGCACGAGCAGCCCCTTACTAACCTGCTTCTATTCTTATAGATATTGATCCTATACAATTTCAAGAACACCCCATTTCTCCCCCACCCGCCTAAAAAAAAAAAAAAAAAAAAAAAAAAAAAAAATCTGATATTGGCACCCACGCATAATATACTATATACAGTATATCCCAACCCCGCATAAAAAGGAGGCCATGTCTAATCCCATATCATAATAGAGCAGTAGATACTGTATCTATCTCCTTAACTGATATTGCGTCATCAGTAACGATAATGAAACTTACGGATACTTTCAATCCGCATCATAACGATACCATTCGGCACAGACGAAATGCAACCCCCTTACTAGTCAGTAAGGAATAACAAAACATACTGCTACTCTAATACCTCAAATACCAAGACTCAGAAAAGTTACATCATTAGCAAAATATTTAAAATAACGATTAATTAGGAATAAACCCTACATCTCTCAAATAAACTTTAATAAAGTTCTGTTGCAAGTGAGAGATTTTAAAAGTCATGCGGTTGAATATTACTCCGTTTGAAAACTACTGCGAAAAATAGCCAGACTCAACTACCGGGATCAGAACGTGACGTTAAAATTAAAAGTTGCGTGAAATTTCGTCCGATTCACAATTTGAGTTATTCTAAATTGTTCCTCGAGGTTATACAGCTTTATGTATTACAAGAGACAACCATGGAGGTAAATATTTATATTGGGACAGGTTGGATATTTTTCACCGAGCCGAGATGAAGTATTTTGTGATGCTAAATACGTCAATCTGACCAGACTTATGCTTAAAAATATATGGAGAGCTGTTTTAATGGCAACGCATAAATGCTAAAGAATCCCCAAAGAGCAGAAAAGCACCACTGGTTTAAAATATCTAATATGTTTCTTTAGATTAAGCATTAAAGAGGGAGAAACGAAGATAGATAATATTAATATAAGTAATAGATAGTATAAGTAATAGGTAGTAATAGTAGATTTGTTAGAGTAATATGGATTAAAGCACAGTATATCACGTTAATAAATATTTCGTGAAATTAAAATTGTTCCATTCATCATTTTTCAACGCGCGATCGTCTTACAACTAATTAAACTATAAGCTTACATTGCGTTAATATATCCCGCGGTAGTTTCAACAAAGGGACTACTCGAACCTTTTTTTTTTTTTTACAGGTACGATTATATTTTAGGAAAATATTAGTTTCCTACCGTTCGAAGAACGGGCACGCAGATAGTTATATAATAAAAATACATAACAATGAGAAAAATATTGGGGAAGGAGGCCCAAATTAATCCGAGGGCAAAACGATCCACATATGTTTTCTTAGATACAGGTCGCACTACCTATCGGATAGCACATAAACTAGTTGTGCCAAGTCAAGAAGAAGCGATGGCGATATTTAAGCGATCAGTGCATTACGTGTCTGGGTACAATTCTTCAAAAACTGGGTTTTATCATATATATTACGAGGTAAGCCCTAACTTTCTTATTTATTTAGAAATACAGTATTAACAGAAATATGACTTGGTTGACTGAACAGAGTATGCTTTTAGATGTGAATTGCACTTATTTAGTTGGGAGCCAGCTGCCAATTTGGGGTCATCATCGCAAAAAATCTCCCATTTTTTGCGAATTGAAGGGTTGCCATGATGACTAGGGCCCGGTACTGGAGTTTCTTCAGTCGATGGATGATTTCACCCGGCAATATGACTGCTCGCTTTAGTTCATAATACGGGAACTCGCCGAGAAACATCTAAGAAATTTGTTTCATTTTTCATAAAATTTTGATATAAAAATAATATTTCAGAACAACATTTGATATGGGGGGCCCTTTCAAGCCGGGTACCCTGGGCGAAGTCCCGATTTGCCCATGCGATAATAAGGGTCTGGTCTAAACGCAAGAACGCGTTATACGCAAGTAGAGCCCATTATCACACACTATGCATTATTAAGCGGATTGAAACACTTTGACGTAAAGGATAAGTCATCTTCAGATTTCATACATACCGAAATGTATTGTGAATGCGTGAAAAAAATTGCAGTGATAGAAAATTATAGTAGTATTTAAACATTTATTAATTTTTCTTTTAACATTTTATGTGAATTATGCAGTTACTAACTTTTACTGAACGACATAAAAGGCACCTTTTTTTTTTTAACAAGATCGCAATAACATATATAAAAGAAATGCGCCTTAAACATTGTAAATGGACTCTGTTATTAATAATAGTTTTCTCAGAAATAGTGAGACTTTTATTTTGAATAATAAAACTAATTTTAAATTACAGTGTTTCTCATTTTTTTAATTTTTAGAGAAAATCCTGTTAAAGTAGATGATTTGTATTTTTAAAGCCCATTTTTGTATATAGGGAAAATGTGACAAAGCTGTAACAGTGTTTGCTCAATTTACAAAAGAGTCTTCTGTATAATATTATTGCCATATTAATAGTAACCTAGTATTTGATTCTTGTATATTTATTATTATTGAAAATAGTTTTGATTTAAATCATCTATTGGTTCTGAAGATTTAAGAATTTATAATCCCGGACTTTTCTGCATCTAAAAGGTAATCTGAATATAAAATCCCGATCTCACATGGATGATAGTGGCTCCATTTGTATTCTGCAACACGCATTTTTGCCAATCGCACAAAGATGCTCCAAGGCAGCCACTTTCAGCAACCTTAAAAATGTTCAAGTGGGGTTTAGTCCGTAAAATATTTAAGTCGTCTAAATTCGGAATCGGGTAGAAAATAAAAAAAATAATAATAAAAACTGGGCCTAGTTTCTCGTGTTGGAGGCGGGCTGCCGGAATAACCTCCCTTTCTTATCACCGCCCCGACTCGGCCGGTACTGTTTGAGCAAAAGAGCGCGGTGTTTTTTTGTCTGCACACCTTGCAGAATCAGAGTTCACTCGAACTGTGTAGTGAGCAGCACGCGCGTAACGAGCTGCCGTTCGCACCGGGAACTGACGGTGAAACCTGCCGCAACCTGACCGAAACTCAATCCGCCGGGGAGCCATGAGCTCTTCCCGTTGAAATCTGCTTGTGTTTTTATCCCGTTAACGGGCACAAATAAATGTCACGCTTGTTTATTTATTTATTTACTTTTGATTGTGGTGAAGTGTTGTCGGCCAGTCTGAATAGGGATTTTGGAAATTTGTAGCTGATTGTATTGCATTGAAGAATTTTTTCAAACAAGGCATCGTATGGTGCTGGTAAGCATTCTTTTCTTATTTATATTTTATATATATATATATATATATATATATTATTCTTATTTGTAAACAGTAATTCTTACTGTTCCATTTTCCTCCATAGCCTGATTTCTTTTTATTATATCGAACTAAAAAAGTAATTCTGAAAAGTTCTCAAACATACTCCTAGAAAATACTCAATTTCATTCAAAATATGCGGATTTTCAAATTTAGGAATGATACTGAAGTTGATCTACTTTTTCTTAATGCAAATGAATTTCACCACTGTATTATGTAGAACAAGAGTTGTAGTTACTTATTAACAAACATAAAACTTTAATTGATAGCAATGAAATGTTTTTGACGTTTATCTTCTTCTTTTTTTAGTAATTTCATTTTTAACAACTCTCCAACATGATTTAGGTATACTATAAAAAGCTAATATACGAAGAATTTAACTAAATTTTGGATGCATACCTATAATACTAGACAGTGGCGGGTATAGAAGTTTTGTTTGGAAGGGCTAATTTTTGAAAAAAATCTTGTCTCATCTCGAAAAAATGCGCAATTAAGCTAAATTTTACACTATATAAATATTTTCGGAGAAAAGCTACTTAGAAAATATCAGAAAGATATAATAATATGATAAAAAAAAGCTCATTTGACTTTAGCAAAGTGTAAAAAAATGCAAAATGTTATCCTTAAGCAATTTCTTTTACAAGTTTATTATTCTTTTTATAGCAAAAACGCTTACTTAAAACGTAGCCTTCGAAATAGCAATCACTAGTAAATTTATTAAAATATATGCATCAACTACTCTCTGAAATTTGAGATAAATGTGATTCTATTATTAGGTTACACCAACTGCTGAAAAATTGAACTCTGACCCTTATTTTGATGAAATCATCGAAAACTTGATTCATGCGTTACTCGCGGAAGGTTTTTAGAAACGAAAACGGACAGTTAAGTTGCTTGTTGCACCAGACCGCGCGTATTCCCACGAAACTCTTTTCGTAACCCAGAGTGTACGCGAATTATACTTCGGAAACACTGAGTTACACTGGTCACTGAATCTGGAATGGTTCCGGCTGTACCACCCTACCTCCCCCTCTCTCCACACACACACACACACACACACACTCAAAAAAAAAAAAAAAAAAAAAAAATCCGCCATTACACCATACAATTGAAAAACCTATGCCCAAAACACTTATTAAAATCCGCAATGTTGGTGCGATCGGCTTGATATTTGTTTTTAAATTATGGAAAAAATATTTGTGTTATTTTAGGAATCTGAAAATTCGTTCGTTCCCTGATTTTTTGTAATTTTTTGCTATCTTCAAGAAATTGCTCTACAAGGGTAGAAGAAACTGTAGCAGCTACGTCATAATCAAAAAAGGCTCTAAATTTTTGCCATTTATGAAAAGTTTTGCTCAAAAAATGTAATAAAACTCACACTATTTGACCGATCGGATTGCAGATTTGTGCAAGTATTTAAAAAAACTGTAGAAAAAATGTGTTACTTTGAATACCTGAAAATCCACCTGTTCCTCGATTTTAAGCGAATTTTCGGAATTTTTAACTTTAGAAAATTACTCTTACTGAGTAGAACATTTAGAACCTGTCAAGCATTCTATGTCATAAACCAAAATAGGTGTTTTTGCGATTTCAGTTCTTTTGAAATAACTTCTCAAAATTATCTAGACTTATATTTGCATGAAACCTTGGATTTAGAACTAATTTGCCAACCTAAATGGAAACAATGTTACTTCTATTACTGTAATGTTAAAATACAGTATGAAACTATTTATTTTAAGTGAACAAAGATTAAATACACTGAATGTAGACCGTTAGATTATGATTTTTCCTTATATGATAGATTTTTTGTGAAACTATTTCTTTTCTAATGCCCGTTTGGACTTCTTCCACAATGATATTTATCTACTAGTATTAAAATAAATGTATTAACAACAAAAATGATTATCAAATTCACTATTGACAAAACATACACTGCAAGGATCATTTTCATGTAAATTTATAATATCAATATTCTTTTATTATTCTTCGCGTGTATACTCTTTGTAAGATTTACTTTACTAGTCTCAATATTTTGACGTTTTTCTTGGTTGAAAATAGATTATCACGTTTTTAATTTTAAAATGTGATTCAAAGTGTAAATAATAATAATTTATATCATACTATCAGTTACAAAATGATTTAACAGGGTGAATTACTTTTATTACTTTATAAATATTACGACTAGCCATGTCGTAAAAATTAACCCATAAATCACTTCAAAATATGCGAATTTTACAAAGGATCATAAGTCACTTGGCAGAATAGAGGTCTACTCTTTAAGACATGACATGTTATCACTCGCCCTTCAGAATGAAGCTCTTTTTTCAAGAGTTCGTTTCTCCTAACTGTAGAGTCAGAAATGCCACTCTTCGGAAGCGTGCTATCTCACTCCTTGGAGATCGGCTCCATTTTGTCACGAAAGGAAGGGTGAGGTCTTATATCTCATTCTTGTTTATTGGAATAATAAAAGGAAATTAAAGCGAACCTTTTGTAGATGAAAATATAAGTGTGCGATTAAGACCAAGATAAAAATCAAGTATGCTCACATACAGTAGAACCTCGATTATCCGAACCCCCGTTTATCTGATAAGAACTGAGGCGTTAAAGGTGTTGTTCGAGGGAACGAAATCTCTCTCGCTTTATATCTCAACTAATGATAAACGCGAGACGGAAAATAGACGTCTCGTGTCTCACAAAACAGCCCAAAATCCTTGTCTCGCAAAATTCCTATATCGTAATGTTAAAAATGTTTGTCTCGTCTCGCAAAAAAGCTGTAAATCTCTGTCTCGTCTCGCATCCATCCCTAATCTCGACTTTATACGCAAATGAAAATATACTAATTGCGCCAGGGACTCGAAAAAATTCAGGATGATTCTTTACAAACTGCACTATACAGCGTAATAAATGAAACAATTTCCTTTACGAAACTTTCTGAAAAAATTTTCTACATGGAATTGCACAGCAAAAATTTGCGAAAAGCCACATATGCTAAATTTTCAATTTTTTTTTTCTGGAAAAAAAAATGTTTATTTAGAAGTACAATATATATTCTGTTACAACACATATCATTAAACATATATACTATTATAATTTGTCAAAAAATGCCGAAATTTTGGGATTAATGATCCTTTTCCGTGTTATCCGAGATTTTAGCTATCCAAGGTATGCTCAGTCCGATCACCTCGGTCAATCGGGTTCTACTTTACATATATATATATTTGCTAGTATTATCTTTGAAATATCTAAAGAAAGCGGAGCTTCGTTATTAGGCATTTGGATGAGACTTTTCCCCCAGACTGTTTCACTGTACGTTACTTAATCACCGTATAGATATTTATATTTAAAAAATCGCCAAAATTATTGTGGCGTTTTGACGGGCACCATCGAGTTGATATAAAAAATATATTTAAAAAGTTTTTTTGAATGTGGTTACTGGTTTGTTTTTTGAAATGACTGATTTAATAGAATAATGATGTAGCGAGGAGTTGGGCAAGAGAATGTAAGTTTGTCCTCTGACACTGTTTTGTAGATACCGGCTTGTTCCATTCACTCCCAGAAGGTTCCACCACCACAGCGCAGTGAAGATGATTAATATTTATAAAGAGTGCCATGAATTTTGCTTCTCCCTTCAGAAATTTCGGAAGTTTTTTTCTTAAACGCATTTGAGTGTTTCATTTCGCATCAGAGATAATCTAGATTTCCTAATTGGATGTGGTCCAAAATTTGTCTTGATCATAATTTTTTTCTTCCAATTTAATTTTAATGAAATGATTTTCATAGTTTATTCTGTCTGAAAAAAGTATTCATAAGGATTCAAAAGTTGCTATTACATACGACAATGCTTTATATTTATCATTTATATGTACTGTACTATGCAGTTTTTAAATCCAATTTTAATTTTTAGCTGAGGCATAGAATACTTCGGAAATACTAGTTTAAATATTATTCTTTGTGTTATTAGATAAAGTATATTACTTTAATCATTTTTTTTTCTTTCACATCCAGACGAAACTGCAAAACTGTATCTCGAATATTTTAAAAATGTTTACAGTTTTTGTTTCGCTATTAAAAGAATTCTTCAGCATAAACGCAAAGTGTTTTTTTTTCCCTTCATGTTTACTTATATTCAATTTCAACTATCAAGGACACCATTGTCGCTTATGATTATAATTTTTGTACGGGCTTTTATTATTTGTACAATAAAATTATTTTTAAATTAGCATTTATTTTTTTTATGAATTACGATTTTTCCTGAAATATTAGGTATTTCTTTGTTTTACAATGACAGTAAATAGGGATGAATGCCAGACGAGACGAAACGAGACAGAGATTTACAGGTTTTATGCAAGATGAGACAGGCGGTTTTAAAATTCCAACCCTTTTTCATCTTGTGAACCTCTTCGAGAATAAATAAATAAATAAAAAGGCTAACCTGCTAGTATATTATATTAGTGAACCCCTTTATACCCCTTACGAATATTTTGGGTTCGCGAAACACTGGTTGGGAGCCATTGCTGTGTAGTGATTTTGCAAGACAACTCAAAGGTGCGCAGCTGTTTTCCGTGAGAAGACGGGTCTCATGTCCATCCCTAACAGTCAAATATTTATAAGATATCTAATGTCTTAATGTTCAATGTAATTCATGTTCAAAAATTATGGAAGGGTGACAAAAAAATTTCATTTTGTTTTCATATTAATTAAATGTTTTATTTTAAATATGCTACTAACAAAGTATTAAAATACAAAACATGCAATTTTATCTTATAAACGCCGTCCGAGTTGTATGGTGGGTAAAGCAACGTACTCCGATTTTGAGTTCAACTCCCGGCTGCCGGGGTTCCAGTGGCGGATTTAATGCAAGTTTCTCGGGGGGGGGGACGGTTAGTTTGTCGGTGGGGGCGGTTGGTTAGAAGATTGACATATACGTCCATTTTATGGCAGTAAAATAAGATCTTTTACATTAATTTCTTTTGTCTCGGGCGGGGCGGTCGCCCCCTCCGCTCCCCCCCTTTAATCCGCCCTTGCGGGGTTCAATCCCCGACTGGCCGTGGTTGTCATGTCCGTCCCTTCATAGGGATCTACGTTGCTCCACCTACTAGGTGCCTCCATAATAAAGAGACCAACAATTCCAGCCTGTTGTGGCCAAAGCCTTCAAGGCAGAGGCCGACCAATAGAAAAAAATAATCTTATCATAAATTGTTTTAAATTATTCTTAATTCTTAAAGTAATAAGATTATTATTTTTTTACTACTACTATTAGTATTATTATTATTATTTTAAATCAAGGGGCGGACGTAGTTTTCCCTCCCTTGAAGATAAACTTTAATATCTTGCACGAAAGTACTAAACACATTTATTTTTACTTTCCGAACATGTACCATGTAAGGAAAGTATTGTAATCATGAAAAAATTCGACTTCGAGATTTTGGTGTTTTTACACGTTTTGAGGGCTTCTGAATCCATTTATGCTATTTTTACGAGGTGTGTGTGTGTGTGTGTGTGTGTGTGTGTGTGTGTGAGTGAACACGATAGCTCCTGAATGGAATATTCGATTGAGCTCAAATTGGATATATATCTCATAAACCACCGTCGCAAGACTGGTATTGATTTTGGTGTGTATAGGACTTATAGTTTTTCTACAAGGCTACGACAAAGATTTCTTTTACATTATGGGCCTATGGGGGGAATTTCTTGAAAGTGCGCTAGCGTTTAAACGGGACATTCGATTGAGCTCAAATTGGGTATATATGTCATAAACCGCTATCTTAAGACCGATATTAATTTGGATGTGTATAGGACTTATAGTTTTTCTACAGGGCTACGACAAAGATTTCTTTTACATTATGGCCTATGGGGGGAATTTCTTGAAAGTGCGCTAGCGTTTAAACGATACATTCGATTGAGCTCAAATTGGGTATGTATGTTATAAACCACCATCCTAAGACCGGTATTGATTTTGGTGTGTGTAGGACTTATAGTTCTCCTACAGGGCTACTACAAAGATTTCTTTTACATTCTGGCCTGTGGGGGAAATTCTTTAAAGTGCGCTAGCGTTAAATGGTACCTTCGATTGAGCTGAAATTGGGTATATATGTTATAAATCACCGTCTTAAGACCGGTATTGATTTTTGTGTGTATAAGACTTATAGTTTTTCTACAGGGCTACGACAAAAATTTCTTTTATATTATGGCATAATGGCACATGGGGAGAAATTCTTGAAAGTGCGCAAGCGTTTAAACGGTGCATTCGATTGAGTTTCAATTTGGTATATATGTTTGAATTATTCATCGATTAAAATTTATTTAAATGCTTGGTAATGATCTTAATCGTAAGTGTTCGGAAAGTCTAGTGGAGTCACTCCAGATTTTTTTTCTTTTTCTGTTATACTTTATATTGGCAGTATATAAAATCAAGATCAACTGAAATAAATATACGGCAATTATCTTGGGATACAAGCATTACACTACGAGAGGTAAAGGCGAAGTTCAACGTCCATTCAACATCTTAGAATGTTATGATATAAAAAAAATCAAAAACAATTGAGCGAATAACTGACTAATTTGGTCAGAGTAAATAAACTGACTTTTAAGATTCGAAATCCGAGAGTGTCACATCGCCTACATTTATACACGTTCAAAGCAAAGCATTTAACTAACATTTACATCATTTGGTTAAATCTACGGAACAATTGTTAATTTTAACCAATTAGTTTAGTTAAAGGGGGAAAAATTTGCTGATTTAAATAGATATACTGAATAATGAATTTTGCAAATTAAACAAAAATTCATAGGTGCTATATGAACTAGATTTTTTTAAATCAAATTTTTTATTTATTCAACACTCTCTCTCTCTTTTTTTTCCCCCTCCGTGTAGTGGAAATAATTCGTCTTCGATTATCAAGCTGCTTGTATCGAATTTTCTGGGTTCTCTCCCATTTGCAACGCAATCTCTCATCCAAAATTTTACGGGAGGCATTTTACCCCCACTTCCCTGAGAAGGTACGCTTTACTCTTTCCGGATGAAGAAAGAAAAAAAAAATTACTGCATGGGATTTTGGATTTAATGGAAGTTTTTCGATTAAGAAGATCTGGCCTTTATTTCCTGATACTGCAATATTTATTGCTGAAATTTAATAAAATATTTAAAAGCGTAATAATAATTAATTAAACATGTTTTATTCTGCAGAGTTCGCAAAATATTCTTTTTTTTTGTTAATCTTAATTACAATACGTAGATGAAATGTGACCTTTACAAAGGCTACGTTCTTATTTCAGTAGCAACAAATTGACCTAAAATGTAAAAAAACTAGGCTTGGATAATTAAAGTAAATAAATAAATAAAGTAAAATAAATAAGGTAGCAAAAATGTATCGACTCATTATAAAAGATAGCGTTTGGAATTCAATCAAGAAATAAAAGTAGAATTCAATTTCAGAAAGCAAACAGAAAGTCTTAATTTTACAGTCACAGGTTTACCTGGAAAATAGAAAACTTTTAAATTTAAAACATTTTATGCTTACATAAAGTCAAATTAAAAAATAAAAGTTCAAAAGTCCAATGCTCAAAAATGTTGCTTATGATGCAATCATGGATTCTTAAGCACTTTTCGCCATTGTGACATTTTTAAAAAATATAGAAACTATTCAAATATTGCATGTATTGTATTTTGAGATTTCATTATATATTTGTGAAGAAATATGTCACTGTAAATCGGTACTCTTCTATGAGTGTATGCATATTGTGCCCAATTTCTGAGCTGCATAAAATAAACACGGATCGTATGCAAGCCGCAGGCCTATTAGAGAGTACCTCTACTTTATATAATCTCTGTCTCTGCCATGCTTTTTATAGATACATTTGTGATTAAAATATTTGAGACATCAGTGCTATCTCAATCATTTGAACTAATTTCTGCAGATGGAGGGTGAGAGAGGGAATTGAAAAATATATGGAATACTATCTACAATAAATATGTGCAATAAAACAGTTTCTACAAGATACTTTATTATCATTGGATGCACAAAATTTCAAATGTATTAGAAATATATAGTCATTTTTCATTTAACATCAATTTTTCTTTAAAATGTTGCAGTTATTTTATTATTATTTATTATTATTTATTTTATTTATTCAATATTTTATTTATTCATCACTGCTTCTACCCTCATACGCTGTAGGAAAAGTATTTGCTGCCGTCGATCATAGTTCTAGTTTGTCCGTGTAATCTATCGATTGTAGAGCTACTTTTTCACTTTCTTTTATTGTACAAAAGTGCCTTTAATTTAATTATTATATACCGGTACGTGTCTATAATGCTGCAGTAATTAAAGATTTTCTAAAGATTTAAGAATACAGGAAATTCAGAATAAAAATGAAATAATATTTTTAAAAAATGTTTTTTGGGGGGAGGGTGTGAGGCTGATATACCTTTTTTTGCTATTTATTATTATTCATGAATTCGGATTAATATTTTTTCATTTAAGAGTGATTTCCAAAGAGAGTATTCGACAAGTGAGACAGCTGCAATTTTTGTCTAAATTGCCCTTTTTATAGTAATAGCTTAACACTCATTTCATTATCATAATCACACTCACTTTTCTAAGAATTTTCTGAGAGTTAATTATTACGCATAACAAAAAGAATATACTTCCTCTTCCGATTGTTCATTCATCTTTTAAAGGTAATGGTTTATTTGAGATATCAAATGTTTCGCTTCATAGACTTTTGAGTAATATTTTAAAGAAAAAAGTTTAAACAGGTTTGAATTGCTTTAAGTTAATCAGCCGCTACTCATATGCAAATTGCACTGGAACCGAAGTTTTAAAATTTAAATAAATCGCATGTTTTTTTTCCCTTTATTTTTTAAGGACATAAACTACTTTGACTTTTAGCCTGAATTTAATAAAATCAGTAGACTCAACTATTTGACACTTAACTATATTTTCTTTTTCCTTCAACAGGGTTATTTCCAACAGGTAATTTACTAAAGCTTACGAAAACAAAATAAGAGATTACTACAGTCTAAGAAGCTCAGTTCATAAAATATTAATTTTTTTATTTCATTTTCGTATCTTAAATGGGTTGAGGGGTATGTTAAAATATCATACAAAAATAAAGAAACAGTATATAGTTAAAATTTCCTACGTTTTCTCTAGTGATGTTAAAAAAAAAAAAACTGCTATTTGTTATCCGTACGGAATTTCTTTACATTCGGATAAAAAGTTCTTAAAAGTCCCATGGCCTTCCCAAGAAGAGGTCTCGTGTCTAAGTAAGAGCACTTTTCCAACATAATAAAATCCCAGCAGTTTAACCAGACTGACTTCTCTCCTTAATCCGAAGATAGAATGATGTTTGCAGTTAAACGTTTGGCATTTTCTCGAATGTGCCACAACAGATAGACCACGGTCGCTGAAATCTACTTAGTTAACTTAGGGCAAACACTTGCGTTTTATATTTAGCCGTAATGTACTTCAAGAATTTTCAGTGAGTAGAATCTAAAGACTAAATAAATAAATAAATAAATAAATAAATAAATAAACTTCAATATTTGTTAGTACCTTAAAAAATGCTTTGTTAAATTTTAAAATAAAAGGTTATTTTAACCGATAGTTTTGTTCGTGAAGTGAAGTATTTCGTTAACTTAACGAAATTGTTTGTTGCTCCAACAAATCATTCAGTTAAAATAGAGCCGACAGATATTCGTGAATCGACAAAATCTGGTTATATTCAACAAAAATGTCTTTCCGTCCACTTTACTTCACTTATATGCTGCTGCGCTTTTTTATCTGTTTTTGCGTTTGTGAGCGTGTCTGTGTTCCTTCAGTTATGTATAATAAGCAAATCACAGATTATTAAAATTAATGCTAAATAGCCGATAAAAATAACATAAAATTGACATAATTGGTTGAAGTATACAGTTCAGATTTTAAGTAAGCAGATTTGAGCCAAATTCAAAGCACAATATGAAGCAACGCACATTTACGGAAAGCAGGAATTACAAGAAAGAAAACGGAGTTTACAATTCCTTTAAAATAATCAGCAATCATGCATAATTTGTACATATATTGGATATAGTAAAAAGGAATTTTTAGATTTGTCATTCATAATATAGTCATTCGTATATCTTATTTAATTTTCATTGCTAAGTCAGTAAACTCACGGCTTGTTGACACACATACATGTAGAAATAGCAGCTCTCAATATAAACTAAGAAAAAAAAATGACTATCATAAGGTTGATTTTAGAAAAACATCAGCGGGTATATGTACAACTGATGTGTCATATTTTTAAACTGATGACAGTCTATAATGTATACTGAATTTAATTGAATTTCTGTTTGCTTACATAATTTTTGAAAGATAAAATTCTGCTGTGATTATTGAAGAAGTACTGTGTTCGGGTTCTGTAGTGTCTAGAGAACCATTCTACTACACCACGGGTCCGGGTTCGATTCCCGGTATGGGCTTATGCGTCCTCTCGTCCATCCCTTCATAGGAGGCAATGCTGGTCCCTCTGTTAGGTGCCTCCACAGTAAGAAGACCAATACCAGCGGCTAATGCCTATAAGCGGCAAGCTCCCCGCCATTAGAAAAAAAATATATTGTAGGAATACGTATACGCTTATAATTTTTTTGGAAGAAATATTTTTTACATTTTATATTAGATTTGTACACCATGCAAACTAAGACTCGAATGCAGCCGCGCTTTCTCCAGATGTAACGTTAGAATCCCTCAGAAAGTCCTCAGACCAAGGCAAACTAGACAGATAGCCCAACTCCAGCGTTGCCTTAAACACACAAATCAAATAAAATCAAATCAAGTTGAATGCGGCCGAGGTAGTCCAGTTGGGACAGGCGTCAATCTTGTAGCCGAATGTTGTGATTTCGATCCTGGGAACAACCAAAGACCGCCGTGCTCGTTAATGGAGACGTTAAATAGCTCGTTTATGGAGACGTTAGGTCACGTTAAATACGTTGTTATCGCAATGTCCTCCAAGTTACTATACAAAACAATACGCCTTGGGGAGGCAAAACTAAGCCTTGGGGAGTCTTCTGCTTGGTATTTGCTTCAAAATTAAGAAGCCCCGAATACGATCGGTAGATGCTGCCATCTATCGGCCCCTGAATGAGATAGAAATGAACTCTTAGGGAGTTTGTTGGAGAAATTAACACCCTTGGCAGATACTGCCGCCATCGATATAATCTGGATTTGGGTAGGTACAAAATTCTTTAAGGCAGAAGTGCCTTAGCCCCCATAATCCATAAAAATAAGACAGAAGATTCGAGTCCTCCAAGTATATTATCTACAATTTAGCTATACCCTACACTTCGAATGAATTATGAATATTATTATCCAAATCAATACGAGAAGACCTTCAACAGAGCATCCCACTACCAAGTTTGTATTTCTCGTGGGAAAAAATCCTTAGCTATAACAAACAGCTCCAACTCAAAAATTACATTTTTATTTTACAAAAGCATATAAATAAACTTAACCTAAAAAAAATCCAAATGTAACAAAAAACATGCAAACATTTTGATAAAGATTTTGATAAATCTCGATAAAACTAAGAAAATACTCAGATTTGGAGCTTTTAATCAAATTTAGAAAGATATTTTACATGATATACTTTCTCAACTGAAGACTTATTCGATGAATATTAAAAGGGTGTATTTAGTTTTCATTTTCCAGTATAACAAAGAAAGCAGGTTTTTTGATAGACTAGGGGCCAAGGCCCCCAGACTCGCTACGCTCACTTTTCGTATGAGGCATTCGGCCCCTAATAAGGCTTATTCGTAAAAAAGACATAATTTCAACAGACAAAACCCGAAGATTGGATCAGATAGAATGTTACTGAGCTACACATTTCATGGTTCTTGCATGTTCATTGATACATAAAAATTTAAACTTCACACTGCAGTAGACCCCCTCCCCCTCATAACACGGAAGATATTTTGTTATGGGAATCCGTGTTGTACGGGTCCTGAGCTATACTCCACCTGGAGTGTGGACTCCGCTTATAATCACTGGAAAAATTATTTGCACTCCTCAGAAACACAATGATATTTAGTATTGCCATTCAAAAGTTATATTAATTAGGAGCTAAAGCATAATAAAATCAGAAAATCTGTTTCAGCTGTATTTTTAATAATGTAAAACCTATTGGACACCTTGCAAATTTGCCACCCATGGCGATTTTTCATTATTTGGCGACTTGCGTACATGTAAAGTTAATAAAAGCTACGGAACAGATAGGATAGCTTGCCACCAATGGCGACTTTTCATTATTTGGCGATTTACACATGCTCACAACCTATAATTACACTTCATTTAAGGTTACCGGAAAACCGTTATTCATATTTTCATTTATATAATCGTTTGCAGATTGGCGTACTTAGCACCACGAATTATACCATCTCGTCGCCCTAGCAAATATCCAAAGTGTACTATAACTGCTATAATGGCATAGTTAACGCCGCCAAATATTTCTACTGGTAGCAAATAATCCAGCTGGACCGAACCGGCTTTAAAATAATCTGCATTTTAATTATTTTTCATTTTCAAGATATTAGTTATTTTGTTTTGGAAATACGAATAATCGCTAATTCTAAACTCCTGTTGTCTAAGCGAACTTACTATTTGAAAATTGTCAACTTTGTGTAACACATTTTGAGTTACTTATTTCATATTATTGTAACCTATTTATAGAAAAAAACAGGTGATGCCTATTCTACAGCTTACGAAATATTGTAACAATAGATTAAAGCTGTTGTGAACTAATAGTATTTAAATATATGTAAAAAATACATGTGAAGCATATTCTGTAGCTTACGAAATTTTGTAACAATAGATTAAAGCTGTTGTGAACTAATGGTATTTAAATATATGTAAAATTATGTGGCATACTTTTACGTCGCATTTTTGGGACACGTTTTTCATACAATTTTCAATAAAGGGGGTGAGAGATAAAATGACATAGTCATTAATAGATGGAGAAAATCTGCACAGAAAAATGCACAATTCCAACTGAATGAAAATTTCAAAACCTTATTCTCAGGTGTATTCAGCAAACGATAAATTACGATAAATTGCGCCAAGCATTGGAATCATCTCCTCAAAATCGCACAAAACCGTTTAATTTTTAGCCAAATTAAAAAGTTGCACATTTTAGTCTCAGAAAATTTCTAAATATGTTTCTTTTGAGTATAAAACATTCCATTCCTGCTCTGATTTCCCGATATTTTAATTTAAAAACACGATAAAAACAACACTCACGATATTTTAATTTAAAAACAGCCTTATTAATAATCTAGACAAAAAAAAATCGTTATTCTTTTATTTTTACTTCAAGAGTCTGAATCATTTAATAAACTTGCCGAATGTGGCAACCTAGATAAGCTTAAATGTCGCTTTTTTTTCCACTGTGGGGTTACAATTACGAAATGGCGGAAAGCAAAAATTAACCTTTTGCGATACGTTTTTTATCGATATCGCCTAAAATAATTCGAATTTTGAAAAAATCGCTTCGAGGTGTGTCGGGAACTGTCATGGAAAATTTCCGTACAAAATTTGGTAGGTCTACGATCACCACGAGACACATTCAAACAAACTAACTAACAGTTTACACATTGTTTTATTAATATAGAAGAAAGATAGTTTTTATTTTGGCGTAAAATGGGCATAATTCTAACTCATGTTTGTAAATTTCACGCGATTCTAGATACTTGGAAACGCTTTGTTGCAAAGGAATGAATGATTTTATGCCAAATCTGGCAACCATTCTGTTTATTTTTTCAGTTTTTTTATTAATATCTTCTAAAATAATTCGATTTTCGAAAGTTAACTCAGCTTAGCAGGTTCCTCGGAATTTTTCGAATCTGTGGGCACCTTAGTCGAAACTCAAATCCCCACGGTTTAGGAGGAGATAAGCTGACAAGCTTTGACAGCGCCAGCGGCAGCGACAGCGGTCTTTACTTTTTTTTAGAATAGAGAGAAACTATTGAAATATAAGCTGTATGTACCTTCATCTCACAAAAAATTGTGTTAAGTCGCTCCAGATACATTAAAAATTTATTACATTAAGCGGCATATTCCTTTAACCGAGATTCCATTAAGTGGGTTCTCCTGGATCTGTAAAAATAAATCTGTACCTGACTATAAGAGTGATATCAGGATATAGCCTTCCGAAATTTTATAATTGATTAGTATAAGCTTTCAGGATTTATTGCCTAACGCAATGTTTTTTTTAATTTATATACGACAAATCCCTTATTTACTCTCCCCGAAAAAAAAAAATTCCGCTATGCCCTTGCCACTTTCAAACTACAAACATGAAACACAGTATGTCTTTTACAAAATTTGGATAATGCTTCTGTTATTATTCTTCACTTCAGTTAATTTTTACAAGATTTTTTTTTCAGTCATTATTTATAATACTAAAGGAATGAATAAATGAATTTTAGAAACGGCATGTCAATTCCATGTTGCTCCGAACCAGTCTCTAGATAGCTATGGGGGAAAATAAAGAAAAAATATCAATAATCGTGAATGAAATGCTATAAGTACAATATTTTCCCCCCTTAACATGGAATTTTGCAGTTTCGACCTATTTACTTGGAATTTTTTAAACACGAAAATATTATTTAATTTTTCCCAACGGAGCGATAGAACTTCTGTGATTTTTATAACATTAAAATTCCATTGCGATTGATTTTGAAATCGAAATAAATTAAAAGTAATATGAAGAACTGGTTTAACTCAGTTCAACCATCCAAAAATCTAAAGAACCGGAAGAAAAGAGTTTCGCCTTGAAGTCATATAACGAAAACTGTCTGCCCCGTAGTGATTGCCCCAAAAATTTTAAAAGCCTTACAGAAAGTGCTTTACACAATTTAACGAGTGAAGATAAAGACTAACATTCACTAGCACTCGTCTCTTGTAATGAAACTGTTTCTATAATTCAATTCTAGTTTAGAGTTTATTTATTTATTTTTTATGATCATGATTCTTCAGCAATGTAATTTGATCATCTGGTGAACACGAAGAAGAACAATGCAAATCGACAAGATCCCTTTCATTCTTGTCACTAAAGATTAGGTGAACTCATTTTAGGATGATCTGTTGTGAAGTAAATTCTTATCTAGTCGTCCAGCTGCCGGGAAAGAATTTTTGAATGATTTTCGTAATAGCTTTCTTCAAATGCTGATACTTTTGTAATTTAAAAGGTCTTTCTCTTTTATGGTTTTCTCACAGAGTCAACGTACCTTTGTAACAATGTTTAAAAAAATCTGTGACTAGGGGGATGTTACTTAGTTAAGGTTTTATTTATAATCTGAATCTCTCACAAAACGACCCATGGTAAATCTGAAATTTTAGAATTTACAATCATTATTCTTTTTTGCTTTTTTAAATCTAAATGTAAAGCCTTAAAAGATCTATGCTATTAATATTGTATTAGAATTTTGCATTTATTTTAAATTTATTTATTTATCGCGGCATTTTTTTAGCCGTGGACCGTGAATTTTGAAGAAATTTAAACATTTTGAAAAATATACTGTGTAAAGTGAGCTTTGGTTAAAACTTTTCACTTAGGCTGTTCCAAGAAAATGCACATGATCAACATCAAACGTATATGACTTCAAAGGTACAAAGTAATCACAATACAATTTCATATGGTGTTGCGCTTTCAACTCTTACAAACTATTAACTTTCGAGAATGGTTTATGGATGTTTAAGAAATTTTCAAACCTTTAACGCCCAGTGTATCACGAGATTTTGAGATAGACCTCTATGTTTTAAGATTTTTTAAAAGTCAGTTAAGTTTCTATTTTTAAGTATAACTTGTGAAAAGACAGTCTAAGTTCTTTGAGGCCAGTCATTTTTTTCAGATACTGTTTACAAGAACGAATGCACTGACATATATTGATTCTTTAAAAATTGTTTTACGGAGTATTGTGAGGTAAATTGGATAGTTATTTATTTTTGATTAAAAATGTAAATAAATTGTTTAAATAATGATATTTCTTTTTTATCATGTACTTTCAGACATTTTTTGGCTAGATTTGTACTCATTAAAAAGTTTATTTAGTGCATTTGGAAACAAAAATGCTAGCTTTTAACTACTTATTAAACCTATGTTCTTTTCTTGTATAGCCAAAAAACTTTCAAAAAATAATACACCCCTGAAAATTTTAGCTCTGTTATTGCTTTCAGAGTTAAAAAAAGTTGAAGTCGGCTCATTAAAAAAGTAAGAAATGTTTAAAAAATGTTCTTTCTATTTGTGCTTTTGAGTGGTGGGGTTAAATGGGTATAAGTTAGTCTTAGTTGATAGTATATTTTGGAATGCTTCTAATAAACTTTTAAATGAACATAGATGTTGCATAATAATGTCTGAAAATGAATTGTAAAAAAAAATCATTTAACAACAAACTGTTTATATTTTTAAGCAAAAGAATTGCTTACTCATTTTATCCTACCTTACCCTGCAACAATTAAGAGTCGGACTAGGATGTTTATCTAGAACCGAAGCCAAGGATGGATTAAAGAGGGGGGTGGAGGGGACGACCGCTCCTCACGAGAAAAGTGAAATTAATGTAAAAGATCCATTTTACTTCCATAAAATGGATATGTCTGTGAATCTTCGAACTAGCCAACTCCACCTACAAAATTGCATTAATCCGTCAGTGACCAAAGTGTAATAGCCTTGGCCATAATATTTTTTAATTTGAATAATTTGAAAGGAAGGTAGGAAATCAATAAAATTTGACAAAGTTTATTATTTTTTCTGCTCGTTTTTAAGCTATTACCCAATTTATTCAAAAATTGTTTTTAATAAAGTTGAATATTTTTTCATTTAAAACTAATGTAGTTATATAAAATCATTTCAGGTGTGAAGGAAGTAAAAGAATTGCACAAAGTAACCGGATAAGGTTTTACGTTTAACATTATTAGTAACAGAAAACAGCCAACGAACTTTTTTTAAAATGCCTATTTTCAACAATTTTTATCTCATCTTATCCTATAACATTATTTTACAGAGCTAATGTATAAAAAAATCAGTTTCTCAATAATCACCCTTAAAATTTACTACCACAAGTTATTGAGCTGTAAATAAAGTATACATGGAATTGTACCGTTTCTTGGTATCCCATAGTAATGAGATTTTCTTCCAAACACTATCTAATTTTTCTGGGAGTAACCGGAACACAATGTAACTTTTCCCAAAGTGTGGTACACGTACATCCGGGTGTAGGGAAAGGATTTGGTTGGAGTGCACGTGCTCTGATGTAACTCGCAACTACTGTACGTTTTCGTTTCCGAGAACCTTCGTAGAATAATGTTTGCATTAAGTATTATTTGATTTCCTAAAAATAAGAGTCAGATATCAGTTTTTTCAGCATTTGTAGAAGGAAGGGGATAGGCTTTTGGATGTGGAACAATTAACAACCAGGGGACAGGGAGCCAGACTATGACGATCTGCCGTCCTAGCATACACATTTTCATCCTTTTCATTGATTATAAAATGAATATGAATGTCATTTATAATGTCACTTTTCTTTATACCTTTTTGTTCATTATTTTGTTTATGCATTAAACAAGGAAAAAAAAAGATATCTTGTGATTGTATGCTCTTTTTTTCTTATGATTGTATGTTCTAAAGTATGTTGTTTTTTTTTCCAATAAGGGGTACTAAGTTCTAAGAAAATTATAAAAAGGGTAGACCGATGTCGAAAGTTTGGGAAACACTGGTTATTCATTTATCGCAGAATAATATTATTTATTAAGTGAAATTCAAATTATTTTAAAATCATTTTAACATGTAAAAATAATTATGTGATTTTCAATACGTAAATATTTTAATTCATAAACAACTTGATTGCGAAGTATAAAACTTCCGGAAATAAATATGTCATCAGTTATAAAGCTAGAATTCCTGGGTGCCAATATTACTTTTTAGCATTAAATATGCCACCGAAAAGGGCTTTTTTAAATAATTGATTTGATGGAGTTACATATTTAAGAAACTTAAGTACCATGAATAAACTAAGCTGGTGTTAAATATAATGGCAAGGTTCAATAGTTGTGTTTGTCTGGCATTTAATATTTAGCTATGGTAGACAAAATGCTGGCGTGCTACATTTTAGCTGTGTCCACTTAACACTTTTCTTACTACAGTTCTATCCACAGAAGGAAAAAGAAATACATGCTATAGCTATACAATGTAGCGAGTACCAACAAAGTAACTATATCTAAGGTGTAAATATTCCGATCACCCCATCACGGCAAATAGCAATCAAGAATATCTACTTCGGAACTTCCTTAAGGGTAATCTTCATGTATTATTTAAGTCATCTACATTTTGACGTAGAAATTTGGAATTTTTTTATAATGTGTATGCGGTGGTGTGGGGGGGGGGGTACTTTGTAAGGACCAGGTGTTAAGGTATTCTCCCGGTAGCCAATATTTTGACTAGGATAAAATCGACAATAGCGAGAGGTAAGACTGGGGTAGCACAGAGCCACTGAGTAACGGGCTGATTCGGGCCCCCACCCTCCCATTGGAAGATAAGGGGCGGCAAGGGGGAAATCTCGATGCCTATATTCTATGTCGGACCAGATGGTAATGTCAGATGATTTGGCTTGTTTGGGCCATCTGTTCCATATACAAGCCACACCTGCTGAAAGGTTTTCGGTAGAGACTTTATTTTTGAATTTTTATCGTTTAAATGCGAGACGCATATAGTCTCCTTTCACGTTTCAATGGAATAACTTCTCAAAGGTATGTGGACGCAATTTTAAAGGGCATAAATTTTGAACAAATCCTTCTTACAAATGTAAATAAGTCACTTTGGTCTTGAATTCATTTTCGATGACGCAAAAAAAAGCATCATATATACATTATTATTATTATTATTACTATTTTATATAGAAATAAGTATTCATAATTTTTTGACATAACTTATAATATCTAATAATAATAATAATAATAATAAATAAATAAATAAATAAATAAAGTTATTTTAAAAAGTAAAAGAAGACTTTGTTTTGACGATTAGAAATGTTTTGAAATGCTTTCAGCCTCTAATTTCAATCAATCCTTTCAGACTTGGTATTAGTAATAATTTCTCTCTTGTAGATTTTTTATGACAACAAAGATTAAGTTTATAATCCTACGGTATACTTACGCTGATCCCTGGCGCACTGATTCACTGACTCACTCTCTAACGATTCCGGGCAACCTGCTCACAGATAAAACTTTTACCGTCATTATTCCAAAAAGATTTAAAAGTTAAGAACAAAAAGCCCAGTAACAACTACACCGTTTCTAGGATCGGCTTAAAATTTTTCACAATTATGTATAAAAATGTAGAAAACAATCTGCGCTACATTAAAAATCTGAAAATCCCTCATTTTAAAGCGATTTTTTGCTCTTTTCAGCTCCATTTTATTTACGAGAGTAAAAAATGTTTGTCATATGCGTGACAAAATTAGGAGTAACAAGGGACAATTTACGTCTTATTGATATCCCCTTTATCTGGCTTTGGGAAAAAAAAAGTGTATGCGTGTAATCTTTACGCGCGGTTGAAGTAAAACTTCTTTGACGTTTACGACACATAAATCTGAAATGATTAAACTTAAAATAAATATCATATTATAATTTAATTATATTTATTATTCATGTACTTTACAAAGATAATATAAATGTTATATTCATATTATTCATTGGAAACAGGTACTTGAATGTCATTTTAATTTTTTATGTATGATAGGTTTGTGGTAACTATAATGGAAATATAAACAACCTGAGATGCGCAGTTACCCAGTGTGCGTAGCGCCATCTGTTTGCAACTACGGCCTTATCTAACTTTCTAAGAGAAATGTCCCCTCCTATAAATTTACCTTCTTGGGATCGAAGTATGATCCTCCAACAGTGTTCTTAAACGAAAATTTCCCTCTGCTGTTTAGGTTCGTTTGCAGCCACTGTGGCGTTCCATCCCCTTGTTCTGTCTGGAAGTTGGGTTAGAATCCAGGAAAAGTGTTCTTAGACTGACGTTTCAATCTACTGTTCCCAGGGGCCGATCTACACACTCGGGGGCCCAGGGCACAGATACTTTTGGGAGGCCCTGCACAAAAATTTTCCGCAGAATATAACTTAATTAAATTAAGTTAAAACCAATTATCTTTCCTAAGTTAACCATACGTAAACATTTACAAATCAGTAAAATGTCACGACAGATACCTCTGATATGAATTTTTCGATTTTGAAATGATTTTATAAGTATTTACAGCCGTCACACACCTTTGAAAAGATAAAAGGAGGAGCATGCTGAGGTGTCCGAACGAATTTGCGAATATCGAAGTTATCGAATGTCGAATCGAATGCATAATTTTTAGCGTTACAAGTTACATTAAATTAAAAATTTTGAATATTTGTGATGAAATGAAGTAAACAGAAATTTTCTCTTGAGAGATAATTTTAGTAGCTATTATGATTACATAAAAGGAAGTTTTGGGGGCCCCTAAAAATATGGGGGGAGGGGGCAGGGCACGTGCCCCGAATGCCCCGCTGTAAATCCGTCCCTGACTGTTCCGGTTCGATTGCAGACAGGTTCCATTTCTTTGTGATTTTCCAAAACCATGTATTGTATATTATTCATTTAAAAATAAGGATTATCGAGAACCTCCTGTGAGGTAGGGATTACATGTAAAATATTATATTGGATGTACCTTCAAAACGCTTATTGATATATAAATAAAGACTGATGTCTCTAAGATACGCTGTTTTTCTCTAACAGGTTCCGTGTATTCTTACACGATGAATTCGGGGGAACGGCGAAAGCAGGTCGAAAAGGTAGATTTTCAGAAGTTCTTCTTTTTCGGGGCGCGCACGTCACTTCCTTTACTGAGCGTTACTTTCATCAGAAAAAGAAATCTGAGTTACTCCCTAGTCGCAACTAAAGAAGTTTTACTTCAAAAAGTGATTCACTCGTTTAAAATAGTTTTTATAGATTACGCAGCGCTTTTCTTTCACAAATAAAATGGTTTTTGTCTGGCATGAAACATTTATGTAAGAAGGATGTTCCCAGAGAAACGCTAAATCTTTCCAATGCGAAAAGTTTTCGCACGTCTTTAGAAGATAATACAATTCCGATTTGGGTTTATAATGAAAATTGAATACGAAGTTAATATATTTAATCTTCGTCCGCTAAAATAAATGAGTGTAGAGATATTTTTGTCGAATATTCATCCAGCGCCAGTTGTAATTGCCTCCACAACGGGTTTTGACTTACAGTTAAAAATAAAACATCCTGATTATTAAATTTTCGTACATATTCTTAACTGTTTTCAGCTTCAAATTATTGATAGTTTCTTACAGATGCTTAATATATATTTTAAAAATTTGTGTCCTCAGTTGTAGAAGCAGGGTCTGGAATATTTACAAAATAATGAAAACTGTTAAGAAATTTTATTGGTTCAGTTAAACCGGAGCAGAAAGATTCCATAACCGCCCTCAAAATACAAGATGAATTAGAATTTGTAATCAACACTCTAAGGATGCTAGAATGCACTAAGACGACACTGATTCTCATGGTATATATGAAGCCATTAACTTTCTATTTATGCACCAGTTAATATTCATTTCAAACAAAGTGCTGGAATATTAATCAAATTTTTAATCACAGTTTTCTAAAATTAATGGATAAAAAAAACACTCAACTGCAATTAATAATGAGACATCGTGTATTATTTCAAAAGTGACACAATTTTTATTGTCTAGGCATATTTGTAGAAATAAGTCAGGAAATGTGACAAAGCCCTCTAAGAACTTACTAAAAGTTATTATGAACTGGCTCATGAAGACAATATTTGCTGTCCTGCAGTTTTATATTATTCCGAGCCACCTAGATGCGCAGCCTAGAAATTTTGATTATAAGTTCTGTTCCTCTTTCTACAGCAGAAAATGAAATTCAACACAATCATGAGTTTTCAAAAAGTAGCGACTACTTTGTTTGATCAAAATTGGGCTGTGCATTTAAGAAAACTTAGAATCACTAATTTTATTAAACTAACATAAAATTAACGCTACTGGGACAGTTATTTCTTCTTATACATTCCAAACATGCAATAAAGCAAAACTTTACTATAATCTGCTAAAAAATCATTTTTATAAGATGGTTTTAGAAAGGCTACCACTTGGAAGAATATACACATAAGCCAATCGCCGAAATCGTAAACTCAGTGGTGTCATGTTTTATTAATTCCAGACTCTTTAACCACTATTATTTCCTACTTCAAGTGGAATATGTTAAAAGGCTGTAATTAAAAGTGCAGCATTCCTCATACTTAGTTCCGCTGTGAAGTCTGAATTTATTTTTTAAATATGTAACAATCAATTTACGCTAATCTAGCGATTTACTTCAACATAAAATAAGAAAAATAATAATAATAAAGCACTCTTTTAAGTTTCATCCTCTAACATATCTCTGTCCATTACTCGCATATCCTTCTTCCGTTAGTTACACTTACTTTTTCCCCTACCCTTTTATATAGTTTTCAGTACGTGTTCTTCTATTAATTACCACATTCACACGATTGGAGAAACATATATGTTATTGTACAAAAGGTGAAAGTTGAGGGGATAAAAGAAAAGAAAGAATGCCATCAGTAAAAAGAGTCGATAATACGATCTCCGCAAATTGACCAGCCTAAAGTGACTGATGGTACGAGTTCGAAACGAATTTCAAACCTGAAGATCGAACAGCAAAAGGTCAAATCGTAACAGACTAGTCGTCCCTTCCTAGATGCAATAATTATCTAGCACAGTATACTGCAGGAATGCAATGGGTTTGCAAGAGGGGAAGGGATGTGTGCGCGGGGGTGGATACTTAACGTTTCCATTTTAATAATTATCCTTATTTTCCTTACTACAATCTTCAAGTTGTCACGCTTCGTTGTTTTTCCTTCTTTTAATACCTTAGTTGCGATGCCTAGTTTTCAGCCTCTGGTCTTAGCGGTGATGAGCTCTAAGGAAGAAACAAAATGCTTCAGGCAAACGTTGACCAAACTCACGATTGCTGGATCAAAAAATTGTAATTCGCAGCTTCGAGACAATTTTCTTTTCGTGACTTAGCTCATTTTTACACATCTTTGAGCTGCTCTTTAATTGAGCTTTCAAATATAATTTAATACAAGATATCGTTGTTCTTATAACATTGTACTTTAACCTGCAAATAAGTTTTCTTCTTCTCCTAGTTACTTTAAGTTAAATCGTGATAGCTGTTGTTAATTTCCTTAATTTAATGCTCTTCATTTATTATTTTTTTAACATCTGGACGACGAAAATAGATTTAAGAAAACGTTAGGACTGATGTCAACCCACTTTAAACCGCACATTTATACTTAGCATTAGATTTTATTTTTAATTTTCCTGTTGACTATAAACCATGGTTATTTCTTAAGTATCAATTACTAAACTGAAAAAAACTTCCTCAATTATTTATAAATACCTGGTTGGCATCTTAAGAACAAAGCAGTTTGTGTTTCTTCTGATTAGTGAAGTTCTACAAATAATTTTAAATGTAGCATCATGCGCATTCTTAAAAAGGTTCTCAAAATCTTTGTATGTACAATTATTTTTATCACAAATGCTAATACTACGTTTATTCGTCATCTTATAATGGGAATGTAAGTGTTACATTATAACTCATCAGTAACATAGGTGCACTCACGGAGGGGGCTGTAGGGGCTTAAGGTTCCCCATCCCCCTTAAAGGTTAACAAACGCAAGTGAAAATCTCAATAGAGATTAGTCAAATAGAGATTCGTCACTTTATGAATTAAAATGTTTTATTTTAAAAATGTCTTACAAATATATTGAAAGTATTTTTACAATATAGTTGGTAAATTAAATCATTACTTACAAATAGTACATTAAATGCAGTTGAACTCGATTGTAACGTCAATGAAAAAACCAGATAATCATTTACGACGCTATAACCGGGTTACGTTAGTAGTGAGCTAATATTCCATGATCCAGTGAAACAGAATATTTTGACATTTTTTAAGAAAGTTTTCATTTACAAACGAAGACACTATAACCGAGTTCAACAATATTTGTAGCCACCCTCCCCCCACCCCCCTAAACTAAAATCCTGAGTGAGCTACTGCTGAAATATTTTATATTTAAATTTCAGTTATGAAATAGAATTGTAGTGTAAAATTTTTTAAGCTTACGCACATATTTCGTAATAGGTATCGAAAATTTCAAAGAACAACAAGCAAGGCTTTTCATCAAAAAGGCCTATTTTTACGCAAAAATTCTTAATTTGTTTATAGAAAGTAAAGGAATTAAGTCAAAGGCAAAATGTTCTGAAAGCTTGTTCAAACTCTGTATATTAAGTACTCTTAAAAATTAAACCTACATAACTCAGAAAACATTAAGCAATTACAGAATCATATTTCAAATTGTGTTGTAGCGTAATCCATTGATCAATATTGTGAATTTTAAAGAATTTTTCAGGATCATTTTGCACTTGCGTGAGTGTAAAATGATCCTTTGTACGCTTTATCAAAATTCTATTTTTTCATTACTCAATTTGGGTTTAAAATATTATTAAAATATGTTTGTGATGAAAAATATAGGCTAAAATATTGTGACAAAAGGCAAACTTTTTATTTCATTTACATTATTTCATGAAAGCTTTCCCCTTAAGGGACCATTTTGGGCCCCCCCCCCTTTATAAAAGTTTAAAGTTCAAAATAGCCTATTGAACAAAAGCTATTCGAACATAGTATTCGCAGATTTCAATTATCATAGAATACACTGAAATTAGAATGATAACATGAACAGGTATTTCATTTTCCAATTACTTTATTTAACACATAACATTTAAATACGGCAAAAATATATTGCGTTAGCTTATATAACATTTATGTATCTAAAGCTACTTAAAAACAATATATCTGCATCTCAAAAACCACTTGTACTTAAATGTACCCTGCTGTCAAGAAACCCTGGATGGTGGTATTGGGAGCGTCTTCCGATCTGTTCCGTAGACTGCGTATTTGAAAACGGCCGGGACCTTAAATTTCGAGGAGATTCTGGAAAACTGAATTACCATGAAAGAGAGGGCACCACAGTCAAAAATATCCGAAATAAGGATTGTGTTTTGAGAATATGCGGTGTCATCCAGCAATATGCCATAGTTTGTTACAATACAAAGTTTTTGAATAATTTTTAAGGAATAATATATCCTTTATAAAAAGGTTAAATATTTGAAATCACATATTTTTGGACTATTCAATTACTTCTGGAAACATTTTTATAAAATTTCGAGAATTTTTTGTAGACCCGTTCCAAATTGTACAATTGTTAGCACAGCACTCTGATTCGAAACTTAACGACCATTCTGTAGAAATATGAAAGAATCCCGGATGTTTAAAACTGTTTGATCAGTGGGGAATTTTTTAAACTATTGACTTTATCAGTTTACTTCTAATTACAAAAAGTTCATGCTAGAATTTTTATCCAATAAAAACTTCTAAAAAGCATTAAAACTGCTCTCTTCCGAACAAGCTTAAAAAAAAGTGAGCAGAAAAGTATCTGATATCATTCTAAAACTTTGACCCTCTCTGCATGATCTAATGAATATAAACTACGTCTGTTGCTGTAATTTATTTCCAATATTCCATAATGAAAAACAGCCATTAGTTTCAAGTAAACGCCATAAAATTCTAACTAAAATGTTAGGAAAAGCCCTCAGAAATTGAGAGGGAACAGTTTATTAATTTCGTGTAATCCAATGAAACGTTGGAGATGTAAAGTAATGAATACTTGAGAAAGATGTTTTAAGACAGATTTAGAGTTTAAACTTTAGAAATAAGGACACTGACAGATATCAGATTTTTTTTTTTTCATATCGTAGGGTAAGCTGGCCCAAAATGATCCCCTTAAGGTTAACGCTTGTATAAAATAACATAAATGTTTAATTAAAACTTCGTCCCTTTGCTAGAATATTTTACACTATATTTTGCATCATAAAAATATTTTAATAAAATCTCAAAAGGACAATGAGCAATGAAAAAAAGTAGAATTTTTAGAAAGAGTCTAAAGCAGGTATGGGTGACCTTTGTAAAGTTGCGGGCCAAACTTTAGGATGTTAGCGAAGTCGCGAGCCGCATAATTGGGATTTATATGGGATTTTGAATGGTTTATATGCGTTTTAGATATGTTCCGCGGGCCGGATAAAAAGCCGTGGTGGGCCACATCCGGCCTGCGGGCCGGCGGTTGCCCATATGTGTTCTAAAGGATCATTTTCCCCTCTCAAGAAGGGCAAAATGATCCTTCCTCTGAAAATAAATTTAAATTGATTTTACCCGCAAAATAAAAAGTATAAATGTAATTATGACTATACATAATGAAATAAAATAAATTTACAATAATATAGTATGCATGATTTATTTTATGAAAATTTTAAATTTAGGGTTCATCATAGTTTCATAGTTTAAAATCTAGTGTTCAGGCGCTAGTGCACTTGAAATGGTTTGAGCGTATAATCCGCAATGTATTGTATAAGAATACTATTTGTAGCCCTGTAAAAAACTGCAGAGCGTACACATTAAAATTTATGCAGTATGTAAGACAGTGACCGATAATATGCGTACCTGATTTGATGTCAATTCAATGCCCAATTTAATAACTAGCTCACTTTAAATGATATGCGTCCTTAGGCCGTAATATATAAGAATACCTTTTTGCAAGTCTGTGAACAACTACCAGGTCTACACACACCAAAATACTCTACGGTGCATTCGATTGAGCGGTGTGTTACGGCCTATGGACGCCAATCATTTAAAATGAGCTAGTGTCTAATTGGTGCACTCGAAGAAGTTCAAATTGGGTATGTATATCAGAGGTCCCCGTCACGCAACATGTATAGATTTTGAGTTCAATCGAATGCACCCTCTAGACACTATCTCACTTTCAGGAATTTCCATCTATAGGCCGTAATGTAAAAGAATGCTCATTTGTTGCCCTTTCAGAAAACTATAAGTCCTATACACAGCAAAATGTATACACGTTGCGTGACGGGGACCTCTGATATACATGCCCAATTTGAACTTCTTCGAGAGCACCATTTAGACACTAGCTCATTTTAAATGATTTGCGTACATCCCAGACAGCACATAAGCTTAAATCAAGCTTAATATTTGGCTTGGAAATGCAAGGTTGGCTTAAGCTGGATTTTAGCTTGCAAAGTGCGTAGTGATGGCGCCATCTGTGAAAGAGAATGGACATTAATTGTCTAGCGTCCTCAAATTTGCTGAAAGTTCGTAAAAGATGTGTTTTATTTTATTACCAGTGCCATATTACCGGCAGGGCAAACGGGGCAACTGCCCAGGGCCTACACATTTTAGGGCCCAAAAATCTTACATCTTACACTTTTGTAACTTTAAAATAAAATTACAAAGGATTAAAAAAATTCAGAAGTTAAATAATTTTTTTTAATTATAAAGTATGAACAATGAAAATAATTCAAATTTACATTTGTATAAATTAATTTAAACTTATTTTTAATTCTTCTAAATGCTCTATATCGATATAGCATACCAATATGTAGGAAAATAACCACATTTGTAAAGAGAATTTTTAGCGTTAAAAAATAGCAAAATTTTTCAATTATTTGTTATTTTAAGAAATATTTACAAAAATGACTAAAGTGTTTGTATTCCATACATGTTAGCAACTGTGATATAGCATTTCGAAGTAACGTTTAACTATCTCTTTCTTTCATTTCAGATTACTTAACACAAAATTTGTGTTAGTAAACCCATTCTATATTTCCAAATATGGAAATTCTTCAAAATAAAATACAATTATACTACGAAATTGATTTCAAAATCAGTCGTTTGTCTCGATTTTGGCCAGCAGTATTGCTCATGAGTGTTGCGGTACTGAAAGTTTTAAAACGTGTGCTGCTATTAAGTTTATATTATGTTTATTTCCCTATTAGTAGAGTCTCTAAATCACACATAACATTATTTTAATTTTGATGCATCCCATGGAAAAATAAAAGAAACAAATAACACATCGCCCACTTATCAATCTGGCGAGAAAACAGCGTGGTAAGTCACTTCAAACTTTAGTCATAGCTGCACAAGGCTCCAGTGGCTGAATGGATAGCATGCTCGACTGCTAAGCCAAAGGGCCCGGGTTCTATTCCAGCCACGAACACTTGATGGAAACAGATTAATTGAAATTTCAGCGTAGAGGGGGAAAATGTGCGATAAAATAAATTATGTGGGGCGCCCCGTGTATTTAGAAAAAATTTTTTTTAAGCTTGAAATGTCAAGCTTAATGCAAGCTGGGCAAGTGTAAACTAGAACACTTGATTCAAGCTTGCATCAAGCTCACACGCTTGGAATTTTTAAGCTTAATTCAAGCTTACTGACTTGATAAATCAAGCTTGCTGCAAGTTTGATGCAAGTTTGCTGTGCTGTCTGGGATAGGTATTGCGTCCATGCGTATAGGCCGTAATGTATTAGAAATTTTTTCAATCCCGTAAACTGTCAACTCTAAATACACCAAAATCTATGCAGATCATATGACCGTATACATTTCCAATTTGTGCTCAATCGAATGCACCGTTTACAGGTTGTAACGAAAGTTCTCCGCCAAATCTGTTTGAGTCAGCTCATGCGGCACCCAGCGATTGAACTTGTACATGAAGTTTATGTGATGCATAGCATGGCTAATGGGCATGGCATTAATGTCTAACTCTTTAGCTAGCTCGCAAGTAGTTAAATACTGATCTTCTTCCACAAGTTCTCGCAGCTGGCCCTCACCAACATGAGTAGGCCGGCCAGATAGCTCTGCTCCTTAAATGTCAAAGACCCTGTTTTTTAACTTTCAATACCAAACCTTCACAGTGCCACATGATACAACATTAGAATCTAAGCTACACACATAATTCTTTGACATTTTGTAGCACTTTTTGCAACAGAACTGGAAGTAAATGATGGTTCTAATCCAGTAACATGATACTTCCATTTTAGACACCTTGTACTTAATGATAACGATATTTTTTAACAACACAGTGTTCTAAAGTAAGTACATTCCTTTCAAATGACAAATATCGTTTGACAAAATATGAGCAAACACACCAACGTGAACTGTTTGCAGGCGATATTTGTGGTGGCGGGAAACGTTCGTTACAACCTAATAGATGCTAGCTCACTTTGAGGAATTCCCGTATATTGGTCATAATGTAAAAAAAATCTTTTTCCTAGCCCTGTGAAAAAACTGTAAGTCCTATACACACCAAAATCAATACCGATCTTGCGACGGTGGTTTATAACATATGTACCAAATTGGAGCTCAATTGAATGCACCGTTTAGGAGCAACTGTGTTCACTCACATACACACAAACACACACCCATACGTACTTACATATATCTCGTAAAAACAACATAAATGAATTCAGAAGACATGAAAACGTGTAAATCCACCAAAATCTCAAAGTTAAATTTTTTCATAATTACAATACTTTCCTTACATGTCACATGTTCGGAAAGTAAAAATGAGATCCACAAGTTTTAAAAAACAGTGCTTAAAAACAGACGAAGTGAAAAGTTTCATTAGTTTTGGAGAAATATTTAATTTTCACTTTCCGAACCTGTACCATGTAAAGAAAGTACTGTTAATCCTGAAAAAATTCTACTTTGAGATTTTGGTGCATTTACACGATTTGAGGGATTCTGAATTCATCTATGCTATTTTTAAGAGATTTAGGTATGTATGTGTGTGTATATGTGCGTGTGTTTGTGAGTGAACAAGATAGCTCCTAAACGATGAATTCGATTGAGCTCAAATTTCCTATACAGTGGGTGATCGGTTAACGAACATAATCTGTTACAAGACTATGTTCGCTATACGAATTGTTCGTTAACCGATCATTGATTTACCATACATTTTTCGTGAAATCGATTAATTCGTTCTGGAGAACCTAAAAATTAAATTAAAAGAGAGGATGTATAATTTCTTAGTAAGTTTATTAAAAAAATAATACATACACATGTAGTCTTGCATATTAATCGGTCCTTTTCATTTTCTGTTTATGGGGCATTAAGAACATGTCCAATGTCGATTGCTTTTCTCTCTTTTTCAAGATTTTCCGGAAGTGATTAATAGCATTGTCGTTGTAAAGATCTCCAACCCTACTGACATCAGTTTGGTTTGATTGCCATTCTAAACCATTGCTCTGACATCCTCCCACTTCTTCGAAAAATCTTTATTGGCAGATGTCGGCATTGGTCCTCTTTCGTCGTCCTCTTGTTCAGAAGGAGATACATTTCGCCTTGTTTGTCGGTGTTCTTCATTCAAGATTTCTTGGAGTTCTTCTGTCGTCTGTTCATCTTCATGTTCCATTATGAGCTCTTCTGTGCCATCCTCGTTCACCTCCAATTCCAGATTTCTAGCAGTTGTCAAAATTTCATCCATAATTTCAGAGGTGTCTCCCTGATCACCTCCGTCTTCTTGAACGAAGGATGGACACAGCTTTCGCCAAGCAGAAATTACTGTCGCTGCGTGACTTCTGACCACGCCTTTTGAATAATACGAATAGCTTCAAGAATCTCAAAATTTTCTTTCCGAAAAGTTTTTAAAGTCATTGTTGAGGAGAATTCGCATGCTTCAAAACACTGATGAAACAGCGCGCGAGTGTACAATTTCTCGAAACCCGCAATAACCGCCTGATCCATCGGCTGAATCCGCGAAGTCGTATTCGGAGGTAGAAACTGAACTGTGAGCCAGGGAAATTCTGTGAGCAAATTACCTTCAAGGTACCTCCCGTTCGCTATTATAAATTTGCTGGATCAGCGATATTAATAAATGAATTGAAGAAACTGGGAAGGAAACGAGACGCATATTGTTTCACTGTGAGAGGAAAGGAGTGAGCCGTCTTGAATTCGTCATTCAGACTGCGTATGGGACGGTGAAATAACGAATGGGGGGGGAGCTCAAAATGAAATCAGTTTCGATGAAATCAAAACGAAAACTGATGATTTAATTTGGCTATAAATATTCTATTGGAATTTTTTTTCCAATATAGAACTTCGAAGTTTAATAGGCAAGCAACATAATTCAAAAGAGATGAAAAACGATTTTTGGTCCGTTGGGTTTGGCAACTCTGCACATTATGCTCCGAGAGCCGAGGAGTATTCGTTTTAGTTCGTTATCCGAATGTGTGTTCGTTTTCCGAACACAAAAATCTTTCCTGAAAGTGTTCGTTGTCCGATTTGTTCGCAATCCGAACTGTTCGTTAACCGATCACACCCTGTATAAGTTATAGACCACCGTCGCAAGACCTGTATTGATTTTGATACGTATTGTATTCATAGTTTTTTTATTGGGCTACGAAAACGATTTCTTTTACAATATAGTGAATGGACGGAAATTCTTGGAAGTGCTCTAGCGTCTAAACGGTGCATTCGATTGAGCACAAATTGGGCATGTGTATAAAAAGTTATGGTTACATGATCTGCATAGATTTTGGTGTGTGTAGTCTTCGTAGTTTGTTCATGGGATTGCAAAAAATAATTCTTATACATTAGGGCCTGTGAACGCAAATCATTTAAAATGAACAGGTATCTAAATGGTGCATTCGAAGAAGTTCAAATTGGGTATGTGTATTAAAGGTCACCATAACACCGCATGTATAGATTTTGTGTGTATAGGACTCATAGTTTTTTGAAAGGGAAACAAATGAATGTTCTTTTACATTATAGACAGAAATTGTTCAATGTGCGCTAGTGTCTATAGGGTGCATTCGATTGAGCTCAAATTGGGTATTTATATTATAGGTCATGGTCTAATGACCTGCATGGATTTTTGGTGTGTGTAGAGCTGATCGTTGGTTCACAGGCTTGCAAAAAGTAATTCGTACATACTACGGTGTGTCATGTTCTCGTGACCTGCATGGATTTTTGGTGTGTGTAGCTATGGTGATAGTTTGTTCACAGGCTTGCAAAAAGCAATTTTTATGTATTACGGCATGTCATGGTCTCATGACCTGCATGGGTTTTTGGTGTGCGTAGAGCTGATAGTTTGTTCACAGGCTTGCAAAAAGTAATTCTTATATATTACGGTATGTCATGGTCTCATGACCTGTATGGATTTTTGGTGTGTGTAGAGCTGATAGTTTGTTCACAGGCTTGCAGAAAGTAATTTTTATATATTACGGCCTAAGGATGCAAATCATTTAACCCTTAAATTCATAGGGATGCATATTTGTATCACATTTTTCACTGCCGGATTAGAGCAGAAGCCAAATTTCTAACGTCAATTTCACATATAAAATACAAATGTAATACAGATATAATAAAGGATTCATATCGTGAATAATAAAAGGTTCCCATATATCTTTCGAATTCGTGTTTTTGGAAATATTAGTTGGTTGTTCACAAAACTGGTGTAGGAAATTTAGCTCGCATTCGTGGCTATCGAGCGATCGTCTTTAAAACTCGTACGTTTAAGTGTTACAGTGAGCTAGTTTTTAAATGGTGCATTCGATTGTCATCGAATTATATACGCGTATTATAATTCACTGTCTTACATACTGCATAAATTTTAACTAGTGTACGCCCTACAGTTTCTTAGAGGGCTACAAAAATTATTCTTATGCATTGCGGTGCGGCCTATACACTCAAATCATTTTAAGTTCACTAGTGACTGAACACTAGATATGATTAAGTTGAATGAAATTTATTTAAACGCTTGATAAATATCAAGTGTTCGGAAAGTCGAGTGGACTCACTCCAGATTTTTAATTTAAAATTTAACATTTTTTTCAATTCTTTTAGTAGGTTTTCATTAGTGACCCCAAAACAACCTACACACCAAATTTCACGAAAATCGGTCATGCCGTATTTTATGTTAGGAGTCTACTCTCATAATCCAATTAATATTATTTCTAAACAAATCAGAGTCATTGAAACTTCGCGAGTTTTCATCGTACAAACTTCGTTCAGATCTCATTTTAAAACGCATAAAAATCATGAGAAGAGTCTCTTACACTATTTGGATACTACGAATGTTTTTTGAGGAAAACGATTTGGCGGATTTGCAACATCAAAGGTGAGTTCTCTACAGAATGGATAGCACTGCTCGCTCGCCGCTGCCATCGTTTACTTTAAGGCTTGTCTGGTTGGTTTTTCGTTTGTGTTCGGAGAGGGCTTGCATAGTGAGCGCTGTGCTTGATTAGGGGATTTAATTAGAAAAAAAATTGAAGAAATATTTTTTAGAGTAACCCTGTGCACAAAAATTCAAATAACAGGAATGAAAATCGACTTTTAAAACGTAATAAAGAAAAACTGCATATGTAAATGTAATATTTATTGAATTATTCGACTTTTAAGTTCATAACAGTCATCCCCAGTAACATTATGGGGCTATTCTTTATTTTCGGAAATGGAAGTTACGAACAAAGTGATTAAATAATTCTACAATTCAGGACTGTACGGAAAAGTGAGCGAAGAACCTGACTTTTATAATTTGAATGTTAGTATTGTACTTTGTCTGGATTTAAAGAATGTTTTGACAGTTGAACGGATATTTTTAGTTTTGATTCAATTTTTTCCAGTTTCATAATAAAAAGGTTTGTTTTCGCGTAAGTATATATGCATTAACTTTCTATGATTAACAAAAAAAGAAGAAAAATATCAAATATCTGGCTAGTGTTTTGTAGAATTTCCTTATTACAAGACACATGATTCTTTTCCCATATTTTTTAAAATATATGTTTGGTTATGGGTTGCAGTGAGACGAAGAAATTAAATACATGAACAATTGCTAAATCAAATAATAAATATTCATAAATCCCTCTTGATGATTAAGAAAAATTATCAAACAGAAAGAAACACATTATGTAAAAAAGAAAACGTTTGTATTCAATATGTGCACAAGCCTTTAATTAGAGATACTAAACTGAACTAAAAGAGAGGTAAAAGTTTGCTTTTGAATTTCCATTATCTCATTAACTATTATGTTTAAAAAATGAATGTTTTGCAAATGGCTTTTCAAAGATCAGACTTACATTTTCGCATTGGACTTTGTATACTGAAGGTAACAGCAAAAAGTTGTTTTCTTTTTCCTTTTTTTAATACATTTTATATGTCCCCTTATTAAACTCTCTTTATTAAATAAGTACCTGCAAGGCATTAGAAAGCTTTTTCTAACTGTAAGCATAGTAGTAAATTTAAAAGTTTAAAAAGTGTCCCACTGATAGAGTTTGAAACACTCGGTATAAATGTCTAGAGTAGAAACCTGAATATTATTTCTTATTTTAACAGGCAAATGCTGTTTGTAATTCACTAACGCAAAATTTTAACAACCAATTTCCGTACAATGAAACGTAACTACTGTTATATTTACCTAGCATTACTTCGTCGGGTTTGTTAATCTTAAATATAGAAATAATTTTAATTTACTCTCCAACCAACGAAAAACTTACTTTTTATGCGATAATCATACTTAAAATGAGGCTCGTATATTAAGAAAAATAAATATTCACTTATTCGACGCTATCCTGTGTAGAATTATTATTATTATTATTATTTTAATTTTTAAATGTTCAATGTGTAACAACAACGAAATAATTTATTATTTTTTTAAGAATTTACTCTTGTGCACATGACTTCTGTGCCAAAATATATAATTTTCAATAAATTACTAGAAGTCACTTTTAATCTTTTAGAGTAATTTGAAAAAAAAAAAAAACTCGATATATCAGACTATTTACTTTCTGGTGGTTCTGAGGCAAAATATGTGTTAGTAGGCATTATGTGCAAATCTAACTCTCGAGCAAAGCGTCCTAATCATCAGTGTGGTTTTGGAATTTTTTAGCTTCACCAATAACGTAGTACGGTAATAACCCCTCTAATGCTAGTCATATCAACCACTGTTATTAATGGCTTCTGTCGAGGAAGCTTCAACAAAACTCCTGAGCAATTTCAACATTTTAAAAGACGAGAAATCTCCTAAAAGGGGTGGGAGTGAAGGAATATGATCACAGCAGGTACGCTTACCAAACCCCTTCATCAACGAATACTTTTATCACCGTATAATTTTTTCCCCTTAAAGGAGTCAGAAGCTTGTAATTTAGATGGCTTTATTTTTTTAATTTTTGCGTAAATATCAATTTCCCCAGAACCAAATTATATGCTCGGTTAATTATTATAATTATCATTTATAGAAAAGTAATATTAAAATGCTAAAACTTGCTCGTAACTAGTAAGAACAGCTGCAAAAATTTAAGGTAAGAATTTTAATATTTTATCTACAAATATTATTTTTGTGCAAATCCGTATGTAATAAGTAAATATTATCGTTTAATGGCCCTAAATTTATGAACAGAGTAGACAATATTTATCAATGCTTAACATTCTGTTGCCATCTACACACACACACACACTGTATATATATATATATATATATATATATATATATATATACAGAGTGACTGCTGATTCTCATGGTACAAATTTTGAGGGCTGTTACAGGACATTGTAGCAATCACATTTTGTATGGGAATGTATGGTCAAAAGTGAAGAGTCGAAGAACAAACACACGAAAGAGCAAATGATGGTCAAAAGTGAAGTGTTGAAGCATAAACAGAAGGGGGGGGGTAAATGATAGGGAAAGTGATTTATTTTCATAACCTCGTTTGCAAGTGGAAATTAATTTACAATAAGTGTTCAAACTTGCGTCCATCAGCATTGATACATGCTTGACAGTGTCGGTGCAGCGATTGACGAACACTTTCAAAGATATCAGGAATTTCACGCACACGTGCAGCAGCTACGAATACTCCAGCAATGAGATATTCATCGTAATCTACTGGAGTGGCATAAACGTCATTCTTCAAATGTCCCCATAGAAAGAAATGGAGGGCCGTCAAATTGTGAGACCGGGGTGGCCAAGAGATAGATCCACCACGTCCAATCCATCGCATGTCAAATGTCGCATTCAAGTTCTGACTAGCATATAGGGTGAAGTGCGCTGGCACCCCATCATGCTGAAACCACATGCTGTTTCTAATGGTGAATGGACGAAAACTGAACTGAGAATGGCCTCTCTTCCCCAAATCAACGCTGACTGGACATCTACCGGCAACGAAAGCAACTACTAACTCCGTTTCTCCTTCGTCTCCTGCATTTGTTCTTTCCTGTGTTTGTGCTTCGAAGCTTCGCTTTTGACCATACATTCCCATACAAAATGTGATTGTTACAGTGTCCTGTACCAGCCCTCAAAGTTTGTACCATAAATTAGCAGTCGCCCTGTATATATAGAGTGCCCCCCGCTTAGTTGGATCACGTCCGTGCCATCGATTTTCGATCCAATAAAGCGGCTGATTCGGCTTTGATTGAATCTTTGAAAAGAGCGATTCCGTTCCGCTTTCTGTGATTTGATTCGATAAATCGGCTGATCCAGTTAACCAGTGTTCCAATTAAGGGGCGGTCACTGTATATTGATAAAGAAGAAAAAAAAACAATAATTTGAGTTTACATTTGTATTATGAATATTGAGTTTACATTTGTATTTATTGTAAAAAAAAAAAAAGTACAAATGATCACAGGTATCATTTAAATGCTCTTCTTTTAATTAATATAATCTCTGACATATAACTAGGCATATAACGTATATAGTGAGCTATTTATGTAGTTTGATGCATCCCTTTAAAATATTATAAACCTAATATATTTCATGCTAATATTTCTTATTAATATTAATATTTCTAGTTTATTTTAATTTACTCTAATTTTATTTATTTAACTTTTAATTTTTACCAGATTGTTTAATTTACTCTAATTTTATTTCTTTTTTTTAACACTTACTTTTTACTTATTGTTCAACTTTTCTCCAATTATTCTGCCAACGTATATCTTTTCCTCTTCAATTCGCAACAGCTCCATGGTTGAGCCATGTTTTCAAGCTTAATGCTTTTGGTCTCTTCGTCTCCATTTTTGTTTTATATAAATATATATATATATATATATTTATTTATTTAATTGGCAACATGTGCTATCCGCTTTTTTTTTATTTTTATATTTTTTCACTTTATCAATGGATTATCTTGGGATTCCACATTACGTAAGTTCGCTATTCTATATTATATATATATATATAATATATATCTTATCTATATAAATACAGCAATGTGTAAACTGTCCGTTTGTTTGTCTGTCTGTCTGTGTCTCACGTAGATCCGAAACGGGTGATCGTAGACCTACCAAATTTTGTACGGAAATTCTCCAAGACGGGTCTCGACACACCTCGAAGCGATTTTTTCAAAATTCGAATTAGAAAATGTTTTATTTTATGTTTTGTCCAATTTTTAGCGATTTTTCTTGCGTAATACATAATAACGCCGGTAATTGCACTTGCAAGAAAACGATATTTACATCATCGCATAGAGGAGAAAATTTTCTTTTAAAAACTGTTTGTTCGGACTGTGTAACATAATTTGCAGATTTTTGGGAATTTTTCAAATAAAATTAAATTTGACGCTGACTTTCGTAAAATATTTTTAAAACTGCTGTATCTTGAATTCTATCAGTCATAACTTTTTTATATTTCGGCAAAAGACGGAGCACACAATTCGCCCACTTTTAAAAGAAGAACGGGGGGAAATATAAATTAGGAGAATTTTTAAGTAAAGAAGGATTTTCATTTCAATAGCACCTGCTTATAAATTTCGGTTTGATATCTTGCGGTTTGGTTGTCATGGATACAGTAACAATGATTATAATTGCCAGTTGAAAAAAATAAATAAAATTACTTTAAAATAACTGGTTTTTGCATATGAAATATGCGTCATTTTGGTGTCACGAGTTTAAAACCCCTTTCGAAACTCAACCAGAAAACGGATTCACAAGCAAAACGAATGCAACGCATGAAATAATTCCATATTTTATTTTACGTTGCCAGAAAAAGAATTGAATGCTCTTTTTTCACCAGTGAATTATCCAGCATTATTTTCATTTGAGATTTTAAACGGGATACGTTTTCGAATCGCAAGAAATATTTTGCGGTGCTAAACAGGGCCTGATTGTGACAAACAGGGACACCGGGCATTGATGAATTTGGGGGCCTCCATCTATGAAATTTGTTTTATTTTTCATAAAATTTTGTTATAAAAATTAATATTTCAGATTAACATTTCAATTTGGGGGCCATTTCGAGCCTGGGCACTGGGAAAAGTCGCGATTTGCTCGTGAAATAATAGGGCCCTGGTGCTAAATACGCCAATCTGACAAGAATTATGCGTACAAATGTATGGAGAGCTGTTTTAGTGCCAACCATAAAGTGAATGATTATCGTTTATACTAATGCGTAAATTATAAAAGTCACAAAGAATAAAAGACTACATTCGTGGCAAATATCTAAGCCGTTTTTTTAAATTAAACATTAACGATTGAAAAACGAAAATATATTGTATTGGTATCAATAAAAGATAGTATAAGTAATAGTTAGTAGATATCTAGGGCAATAATTATCAAAGCACAATATACCGCATTAATAAATATTTCGTGAAACAAAGTGTTCAATTCATTTTTCAACAACCATCTTGCATCACAGCTAACTAAACATTAAGTAATTCTACGTCGCGTTAATATATCCCGCGGTAGTTTCTGAACAGAAAAGACTGTAACAGAACTTTTTTTTCCTTGGAGATTCTGTTTTGTCACAAGTATTTATGATCACATTTTGGGAAAATGTTCTCTTCTTCCCTTGCGAAGAGCGGGTACACAACTATTCAACTATAAAATAAAACGGTTCTCCACATCATGTAGTATCTAAGGTGGTATAACTTAAATCTAAAAAAGAGTATGATGTAGAAATGAGATATTTTGAAAGTTAGGAATTCTCGCTTCAAACCGTCACGCTTTTCTTTTTCTGATCGCGAATGACACCGATATAGTTTTTGTGTCATAATATTAACAATGGTCTCAGGTCAGTACTTATACTAACTTTACGAATAACTAATGAGTAACTTTACGCCAAGAGTCAAATCATTTTGCTTACTTTTAGATTCCAAATCACTGGAATCAATTCGAATTATAGATGTAAAAAAAATTCGTTCCCTACCGTGCGGAGAACGGGTACGCAGCTAGTGTAATATAAAACAGCCAAACTTACGTAATATGGATATCCCATTAATTCATCGAGGAAGAGTAGGCACAAAACAGAAAAGAGCATAAAAAAAAATCCTGGACCAAGAATAATAATGGAGACATCATTATATATACATATATACAGCTCCATGGTTGAGCCATGTTTTCAAGCTTAATGCCTTTGGTCTCTTCGTCTCCATTTTTGTAATATAACAGCTAAACTTACGTAATATGGATTGGATATCCTAATAATCCTTAGAACAAGTGAAAGCACATAACAAACAAACAAACAAAAAGAAGAAGAAGAAGAAAAGAAAAATGGAGACATCCTTAAATATTGTAAGAAAACAGAGCTATGAAAGTTTTAAAAAAAAAGGTAAGATCTGTTGACCTTGTGAGAACTCATGGGCCTATGCCTAACTACAAGAACCCCAAAAAATAAAGATCTGGAAAATGGAATGAAATTATTTTAGAGGTAGAATTATTTATTATTATTATTATTATTATCCCAAGTGTAAATGCACAGTTCCATGGACACAAATATATATGGACACAATTATACAATACTGAACAGGTTAAAAATATTTAGAAAGTCGAGAATCTGTTAAGGGTTGGTCGAAAACAGATCATTCTTTGATACCCATGCACGCAAGAATATGCTCAGGTGAAGCCTGATGTGCACTGCAGATGGTGCACATAGGGAACACCTTTTCTCCTCGAACAATTTAAGAGTTCTCTTGTGACCAGACCGAAGACGGGATACGCAAGAAAAATCACGGCGACTCAATCCAGAATCAATGCGACTTCTAGGCTTATCCGGCACGCACCAGTGGTGGGACACATTTAGAATACCTTGTTATTTAAGTATCTTCTTTTGACAAGATTTAGAGAGATCAAAGTCTATAACTGCATTCGGAATAGCATCTGGCTCAGCAAGTCTGTCGGCCATCTCATTTCCCTCCAGCCCAATGTGGGAAGGAATCCATTGGAATGTTAATAAGGAGTCCTTGTCTAGTGAGTCAATGCATGTCACAATATCCATGAATATCGATTTTGAACTAGTATAACACTTCTGTAGTTCCTGGAGGGCATATCCTCATAATTCTCTATATCCATGGTGGGGAAGAATGCTGCTGCCATTACTTTAAATCCAGGGGGCACCCGACAAAAGCCTACGAGGAGATGGCAGTCAGACTTTGCCCCTCAGACTTTGCACTCAGACTTTGAATACTTGTTCGCAGTGCCGTATATGAAGGGAATATTAACACCCCCCTCCTTGTCCAAAAATTTTTAAATGAAATTCCATAAATTTTTAATGCACAAAAGTTTTGCTTCAAATGATGTCATGTCGATGAATGTTCCATGTGGATTGCTGGGATATGACGTTTGTTCTATTCCTGCAGACAGTGTAAACAAACGTTTTTGCACGCCGGCATGTGTTGTTTATGTTTTACGTTTTTTTTATAGCGTAGTTTTATTTTCTTAAACTACGTCTTTGCACTATTTTAATAGTTTTTCGGCCCTTCAAATTAGTCCCAGGGCTAGTTAGACTGTGCGGTAATACGGCTCTGGCCATTAAAGTTTTAAATAAAAGTTAGAAAAGGGAAAGTGCTAGAGTTAAATTAAAAGCACTTTCTTTCTATTTTACCATCAGGACAATTTGATCATTATGGGAGGGGGCCCGTCAGATCTCCGACCCCCAGGCCCGAATTTTCTCTCTACGGGCCTGGACATGACAAACAAAAATTTGGAAGAAAATAAAATATTTTTAAATGGAAAAGACTGCAGTGTATGGACAAAAGTACTCTATACTTACGTTGTATATCATTTTGCATTATTTTATTCTGAACATAAGTGAACAAATTTCAAAGAAAATGTCCGATAACAGACATGACAATTTTCATCAAGACTGATTATAAAAAAAATCTATGAAAATTAAAAGAAATACGTGAATAACATTCAAATAATATACAGAAACAAGGTATGTTTTATATTATGGGAAAACTATACTGGAAATGTATTCTTGCTTCTTAAATTTCCCAATTGCACCCAATTTTTAAAATATCTCAAACGTTACACAATTAGGGCATTTTAGGAATTTATAAATCTAAAAGCCATTGCATATGAAATTAGAGAAAGGTCTCGAATTTCGCAAAGTTATAAATAATCTACACATGTGTATTTTTCAAAATACATTTATTATTTATATCCCTTGTTTTTTAATAGCATGACAGCATAGCAACAAAGATAATTTTTGTAGTATTTTTGCAATAAGTATTAAATCGGGAAAAAGTGTCCTCTTTCATAATATCTAACTTTGTTCATACAAGATCATCGGCGGTATTTAGTTCGCCGAAGATGATTCATAAAAAATGCTTTTATGAAAATACATAAAATTGTGTTTCTTAATAATTATCGGCAGCGGAAAAAAAAGCTAGATAACACTCAAGATACAATCTGAAAATTATTGGTTTTATATGATTTTAAGATAAATGCGACATCATTTATTTATAAATATAATAACTTGCGCCTAGGGAATGGAATCCCGATCCCGCGGAAACGGGATCCTGCTGGATCCCGCACAAACGTTTTCTGGGCCAGTCTATCGGGATTAAGACCACTGTCCCGTGGGATTGAATCTGACAAATATATTTTTACTACAATTTCACGCACCCTTCCCAATCATCAAGTGGCCAAACATTTTTGCATTAGAGGAAGAATAAGAACCAAGGACCATGGTGCTCATACTTGTTGGTAGTGAGGGCCCATAGTCCTTCCCCCAGCTCGCATATTGTTATAATTTACATACTGTTATAATGTATGAGTGCTTCAACACTAAATACTGTATCTTTCTGGATAGGAACCTTGACTTGTTCCCCCCCTTCTCCACAAACAATCTTAATGGCCGCCCATGCCATTAGTGTCTTTAAAACGTGAACTTAAGTTAACCATGCAAAAAATGCATGGCTTCTTCAGAGTTTCATGCAAAAATAGAAAGATAGATAGAAAGAAAAACAAAGAAAAGAAAAAAGCCTTTTGTGAAGTACTTTTGTATTCTCTTTCAAAATTAGACTAATACTAGGAAGACGAGTGCCTCGATAGGTTGTCTTATTTAGAGTCTTCTTTTTTAGGTACTAAGAAATAACTTAGTATATTATTATGAATATCGTGACTATAATTTTTATATTTACGTATTGTATTACTTATCAAACAAGATAAATTATTACTACTAAAGTTAAACTTGATAGTGCTTAAAATCTTACTTTTTCCTGCTTTTCTCAATTGAAATTAATTTTTAGTTAAATGAAATGTCAATCCCGCTGGATTGCAGGATTCCGCGGGAAAAATAAATCTCAATCCCGAAATCCCGCGAAATGAAACACAGTGCGGGATTGCATTCCCTACCTGCTCCATACCGTGCTATTTAATTGTAGTTTAGTTACAGTGCATTACATGTATGTAACATTTGTTAACGAAACTTAGCTAATTATTTCGTAGCGTATATAAGCGTATTATACACATTACTATAAGCGCTTACACTATAAGCGTATTATACAAATTTTGAATGCTCCCAGTGCATTTCTAATTTTAATAAGCATAAAATTTGAAAATCATTTATTTTATTGCTACACAAAAGAGAATTTTGTCTAAAGAAATGAGTTCTGTAAATGTTTTAGAGTTCAATCGTATTTAACGCAGTAATTTCCTTTTGAAAACAAATTCTAACGTATTTACAGAGGCTTTCAGAAATATACAAGTTTTATTCATTTTCTTATCTTCAAGAATAATTAATTTAATTACACAGAGTGACAATGTTGATCAATCTTACTTAAAACAGAATTTTTAGAAAAAATTATATCAGCTGTGCAATTTTATGGATGTTCGATTATTATTTAGCATTTGGGGCATATTAAGCTGCTGTTAAAGATAGCGTTTCTCAGCGTTTTTAGCGTTGGGAAAAAAAAATTGTAGAACTCCTTGCCTATTTTATTTGCTACAATGACTGCGGAAGTTTAGTAACGGAAGCTTTAAAAAATAATTGCGTTTGCTACTTATAGGAAAATGGATTCTGGTCTGTGTTGTCTTTAAAGCTAAATTCAGAAATCCTCTACTATAGCTTGAAAATAGTGTACAGTACTCATGTTTGTTTTCTATGAGTATCCTTTCATAGAAAAACTTTTAAGTGATCAAAGTCGACTGTCGCATTAATATTTAACGATTAATTATTTTTTTAAATAGCTAGTTTGTAAGGTTTTTATTACTTTGTAATATTGAATTTCGCCACACTTGATTTTAATTTAAAATACTTTATTTAATAAAAGGATGATTTGTGTACGAATCTTATTTCTTTAAAACAGATTGCGACCCCCCTCCTTGTACCTGTATGCGATCTTTTCCTGGGCCCTCTTAACAATAGTTTGTCATAAGTTGAGAAAGTTTAGAATGTTTCTTCACAAGCTGAACAGTACACTGAAATAAACGAAAAACTTATGCAAGTTGTTAAAAATTTCAAAAGATGTGCTGAAACATGAAATTGTAACGCAATATTCCTTAAAAAGCGACATATTCAGCAAAACATTGCTCATTTAAGAATATTTTCTAAACTAACATATGTTTAATGATTGTTGCAGATATGATGATTCAGCTTTAAAAAATGTTAAATCCTTGACTTAATTGGTTTTCTATAAATTATTGTCAGAAAATCCCCATTCTTTCAAATCCAATCTCTTAAAAACTGGAGAATGGAATGGAAATTATATTGCACTGGAAATTGTTTAAAGAGGATTAAATGATATTATAAAAATCTCTCTTTTCCTTCTAATTTGTTTTAAATATTGATTTATTTTTCATTTTTAAAATTAAGAATGATCAGTATAAGAAAAATCATAACGAAAAAAATGTGATTATTACATTATTATAACAAAATATAATTTAAGAAAATCTGTTTAAATATAAAACATGCATTTTACACTAAATGCAAAAGTCCTTGAGCATTTTAATATTTTTGGTTATTTCCAATAAAAAGGCGGATGAATAGTATCTCAATAGTTATACTAAAGAAAAAAAAATTGAAGGTAATCCAAAGTAAAATAATATGAATTAAACGCAAGGGCGAGTTTGCCGTACGTGCAAGGTCTGCACCGAAAAAGAGGACCGTCAAATCTACTGTTTTTTTTTCAGTTTTTTCAGTTTTTTTTTCAACCTGTCGACTGTGTAATACTCTTGTATTGCATTGCGAAAAACAGAAATTATATTTTGAAGTTTTATAATATTTTATTTGGGCACAATTAAGTACGCACAAGCACAATTAACTTCCTGTAAAATTAAGATTATTTACTGTTTGTTTTCTCTTTTTGTTATACGATTAAAATTTTATTTTCGTACAAATTTTTTTATTGTTGCCTGTTTATTTTCTTCATTTACTGGATTAGGGTAGCCAAATAATAACTGCACACCATCGACCAAATAACATAGCGACCAATGAGGCGGCCAAATCTCCAGAACCTGCCCTGCGGCGTAGAGTTCGTTTACACTAACTAGTTTTTTTTTTTTTTTTACTCTACCTTAAAGCATACGTAAGGAATAAAATTTTACTTCCTGATACCGGCCGGTTTAAAAAAAAATCATTTACTATCCACTAAGGAGAAGTGGTAATCTTTTCCATTTTTCCAAATAACTTAGCCTTTTCTCTTTTGAACTATCCACAGTTCAAAACAATAGAATTCCTCTTCTGGCAGAAAATCTCATGGTTAGAAAACGCATTCAAAATGCAGAACGTCTTATTTATATAAAAAGAAAAAATAAATAAATAAGAAGAATGATTGCTTCTTTTACTTTAAAAAGTATTGCCTGAACACATCAAATGAAAAACAGTAAAATTATTTTCATTATTATAAAGCATTTTAATTTTATTGTTTTTCAACATCTAGATCTCATTTACTGCATTATAACTGTCAAACTCTACAATTTAAGTTTTATTATAATTAGCTATTAAGCTGATGAAAATCACTATTAGGAATCTTATCCTACAATCTACATCCATGAACTAAAGACGGAATGTGTGCATACCGCAGTGTTGTGTTTTTATTGAATATAAACTGAAATGTAATCGGTTATGTATACAATGAAACTTTAGGAAAGCTTTAGCTAATTACGACAGCAACCTACAAAATCATTACCTCCAGCGCATTTAACCAAAAGAAAATTCTAACGAATTACGAAAGAGTTTCTTAAACTATGCTTTTAAGAGAACTTGCTACTCTTTTGAGAAATTTCAGTGTTTCGCATAAAGGTAGAAATTTTTCACTTCAATAAACTTTCGTGGCTGAAAAAGTTTCGGAAACCTATTGATTTTATATTGTCTCATCTGCCTATTTTTTCTTCTGTAATAATAATAAAACTTTTTAACTAGAAAATTATAAGAATTTATTCTTTGTAAGAAACTTGGTAAACGCGATATTATTTTTTGCCTCACTTTATTTGAACTTTAATATATACTAATTTTAAAATGTTGACTGTTGAGTTTAAAAAAAAAAAAAAAGTTCCTAATTTTGAAAATGACAGCCTAGTAGTTGATTTCAAAAACATTTCGAAAAATCTTGTGATGCTCTGCAAATTCGTTTGTTGTTGCATACTGCATATATCTTTGTGACTGATTGTACAGTCTGAATTTTTAACAATTTTTAATTTAATAGTTTTAAACTTATTCATCAAATCTACAAATTACGGGTTTCACAGTGGACGAAAGCTATAACATGAAATATTGTCTTAATATTGCTATTATTAATTATAAAAACTAATCAATATTTTTACCAAGCACATTTTAAAAAGCAGCTTCGTCAATAGATAACTAATACTGTACTTGTATTACTGCTTCTCTGCTGCGCTCACTTGTTTCTTTGTCTTTTCTTTTAATCAATTGCTGAACTTTCTGTGTTGCTATTTCTTGCAAACAACTATAGCCTTAGCGCACATCGCTTATTTACCCTCCCCCCTCCTTTGCGATAAACCTATATCGTTTTGGAACTTTCAAAAACCATTCTTGAATACTGAATTGCATTTCAAAATTTGATAAATACATCAAAACGTACGTTTATGAATTTGTACTGAATTTTCCTATAACTCTCTGTGATTTACCTTTGTAAGACTGCATACATATCACAGTTTCTGAAGAGACATTTAGAAATATTCCGAGCCCTTTAATTAAATAAAAGACCTTTAAAAAGTTAAATTAGCATCATAAAAGTCGGTTCTAAAAATAAATTTCTCATACGTCTACAGATCACATCTGAAACTAAATTACCCGGTCCATCAGATAATTTTCATTCATCTGTATAATTTATATTTCAATTCCAGTAGCCATGCAATTTTTCCCTTTGCTTTATTTCAAAGTAGTTTTATTATTGAGACAGAATAAGAATTCATTAACTGAAAATTGCATTTGTGTCTGCGTATAATCTGAAAGTGGAAGTTCACCTCATATTTATTTTTATGAACTATAGGTATCCATTAAACTCGAGCTTCTCTTACTACGAAACACAACTGGTTCCATTTGATTGCCTCTCTTCCCCGCCCTGGTGATTGCTACTGTGCTCTTTCTCCTCGGATCTCAAAACCCATTCCTTCTTGAGACTCCTAACATTTCTTTCGAGGCTGCATTTATATTTATTGGTTTGTTTTTCATGTTTATGGTCGGAGACGAAATGGATTAACTGCAGTGTTAGGTTAGGGTTGGATGAAGCTCGGAGCTATGATAGACATTTATTTTTTCTTCACTACTACTTACGCGAATAATGGTTGTTGTTGGTTTTTAGTGGCTCCTAATTTCCGTTCGGGATTTTCATAAGTTATTTATATGATTTATTTTATATGCACTTTAATAGTAATATTTTCTATAATTACAAGAGATAAAGGATCTCTTGCTATAAAAAAACAGGAAAATAAGAGATTGTGTTGCATCACAATACTTTAATTAATGTATTATTTCATACTTTCGAGTTTTATTGTCTTCATAGTCACCAATTTCTTTTGTTTTATCAAAAGTTTTCTTTCGAATAATATTACAAATTATATATTTATGTTTTGCCATGCAATTATGTGCAATCTCAATCAAAAATTCAGTAAAAGAAATCTAATTCAGATATAATAATATTTTAATCGTAAGTAGGGATCGACCGATAGTATCGGCGCCGATACCTCCTATTTTTTAGGTATCGGTATCGGTTCTTTCGATTCTAAAAGTATCGGGAAAGTATCGGTTTCTGTTGCTTTCATCCATTTTCACCGATACTTTTCAACCGATACTTCGCTTTTCAGAAGAAACCACGCAGGCGCAACACCATTCTAGAATCTTTATTTTGGTAATGAGATGAGAGGCGTCGTTTCATTGGCACATTTGTTTGCGCGAGTGTTTTCGAACTGTGTTTTTTTTTTTTTAATTCTAACCATCGCTAAATGGATGTCGTATCACCAAGTGTGGTCGAAATTATGGACGAAGAATCGTTAGATGACAGTTTAACAGGACAATCGTCTATTCTTCTAAATTATTTTGAATTGGTGCCCAACACTAAATACGCTATCTGCAAGGATTGCAAAAAACAAATGTCGAGAGGTAGGCTATAATTTTACTTCAGTTTTATAAACGTTTATTTTCTCACTGTGTGGACTCGAAAAAGAGTTCTTTCATATATATATATATACATACACAATTGAATCTCCCTATAACGAACTCGCTCGGTTCCAGGTTAAAAAATTCGCTTTAAAGAAAACTTCGCTGTACAGAGATTAGAGATTTTTGCAGTTATTTCAGCAAATATTACAAACTTTTTAGTTGATTCGATGTTTAAAAGTATTAAATTATGACTTTCAATTAAAAATAAATTGGTATTTATTATAAATTTGTTAAACTTACGGTTTCTCACTTTTCGTTGTATAAATGAAATGTTCAAAAGTAAAGACAATCCACGAATTTAGAGAATAAAATATGTAATGCACTTACGTTTATTTTACTTAAAAATTCCGTTATTTTACATTGTTTTGCATTCTGTGATTTTAAATTTTCATAAAAATATTCACATTTTAAAAGTCCGCTGAAAATAGAGTGAGGCACATTTTCTTCCATTTAGAAACCTCTTTTTAATGGTTTTGAAAGGTTGAAGCATTAAAGTTTGATGTGGTTTTGGTCGTGAAGCGCAGGACCTTATTATTATATGGGAAAATCGGGACTTTGTCCAGGGCCTCCGACTTGAAAGGGCCCACAATTTTAAATGTTTTTTTCGGAAATATTCTTTTTTATATCAAAATTTTATAAAAAAATATAACAAATTTCATGGATTGGGGGCCCCCAAATCTATCAATGCCCGGTGTCCCTGTTGGTCATAATCGGGCGCTGGTGAAGTGTCTTCATTATCGGAGTCAGTTTCACTTTCCTGGCCTCCATTTTTATCATCTGTTACTCTTCCACTAAGTGGTCTGTTCAAAAATTAAAATTTTCTTCAAAACTAACAAAAAAAAAATCAAAGGTAAATCTGAAATATTCGCTATGGGAAGATAAGCTCTTCGTTATATGGAGAATGTTTATAGTGTTATTTAAGCCTTAAAGTTACGTTTCCATGAAAAATTTCGTTATAGGGAGAAATTCGTTGTAAGTAGACTTCGTTATAGGGAGATTCTACTGTATATATAGGCTTTTGATATCGTTGGAGAAAGTCTAGCTCTTGATATAGATTTCACGCTTAAGAGACATGCTTTAAATTTTTATTTAAAAAAATTGGCGCAAGGACATATGATTCGGCTTGGTTATGATATAGATATCAAAATTGATGGGGGAGACGGTCCTTGACATCGTTTGATATTTCAGGGGATGACGACCTTTAAAGTGTTAAAGCAGGTATGGGCAACCTTTGAAAAGTTGTGGGCCAAACTTTAGGATGTTAGCGAAGTCGCGGGCCAAACTTGCGGATTTTAGCGAAATGGCGGGCCGTATAATTGGGATTTATATGGGATATTGAATGGTTTATACGGAGTTTTCAAATGTTCCGTGGGCCGGATCAAAAGCCGTGGCGGGCCACATCCGGCCCGCGGGCCGGCGGTTGCCCATATGTGTGTTAAAGTGTAATATTTCAGCCTTCGAAATACGTTTGAGGATTTTGTTTCTATTTAGCTTATAGAACTTCAGATACAGACATTTTAATATTAGTCAGCCGGAAATATTTGAAACCGAAAGTAGCATTCTGCTATCGGAAGTGAATCGTATTTCTGCGCATGTAAACGGGGATAGGGTTTGAACCGAATGACGTTTGTCGGACATATCCCCCCCCCCCATGGTGCCGCTCTGCAAACGTAAAAAAAGGCGCCCCTTTTGTGCTCTAGATCAGTGGTTCCCAAAATATGGGCCGCGACCCATTGTTGGGTCACGGGAGCAATTTCGGTGGGTCGAAAAGGGTGGGAAAAATTAAACTTTAGTATTTTATATATATAGTAAACTATACTATTTTATATAGCCTATATTGGTTATCGTTATGTAGTAGTGGGTCGCGAAAAAAAAATCTAGTTGAAGATTTTTTGAAGAGAAGGACAAAAAAGTTTGGGAACCACTGCTCTAGATCAAGATTTTCTCAGTTTTAGTTCGAAATGGCCCCCTTTTCGACGATGGCACCCAGACCTTGCTTACCGTGCCACGCCGCCCCTGCTCAGAGCTTAGAATTAAAACAGATAAAATTTGTTCATATCAATCACAGAAAAACATGTTAACAATGATCATAAAAACAAAAACACTGAAGATCAATTTCATTAAATATGGATACTTTAAGCAGCAACTTTTTTTTAAGACTTGAAAATTGAATTTAGTTTATCATTTTTGGATTTTTCTTTAACCTTCATTTAATCTCCTCATTTTTAAGCATCTTTTATTTAGACCCCGCAAGGTGTAGCTTGAAAACGAGCAAAAACATTTTTCTTCATATTGTAGCTGTTTCAAAGAACAAAATTAGTGATACTAAAATTATAAACGAAACCTATATGTAAAAACAATTTATTCCTTTTTTGTGTCGCAAAGATGTTAACTTTTTGGCAGTGACTTGAAAACTGGCGACTCCCGTGAACTTTAATTATGTTGGTCCAGAAGTTAAATGATTCATTTTTAAAACATCATACACTATCAAAAGTACGAATTATCAAACATTTAATGATTTTATTTTCTATCAGATTAATGAGAGAACGTAGGATTTGTGTATCATTCTGTTTTGAGAAGTGTAATAATTATCAATATCTAATAATTATTTATATTGTTAACTAGCTGAAGTACCCGTCCTTGACGGGTTAGTGAATGCAAATTTCCAAAAAGCAAGAACTTTCGTCAGCATTGTAGGAGTACACAGAATGGATGTAGCATGTTGCCAAAGTAAAGAAAGCGAAGTTATAATTTTCATGTATTGTTAAAATATTACAGGTTAGAGAGTAACTAAGTAATATCATTTCATTCGCTTTAGTCGTAATTATGTGATGCGCGAACGAATATTTACGCATATTGAAATAATTTTCGCAAAATCTCAAAATCTAATCAACATTTTTCAAAAATTGGAAGCCTAGAATTTAAGTTGAGTGACAACCTATCATGTCACCCAATTTCGTTTTATTCCCTGTAGTCTTTATATCGTGATGCTCGACAAAATTTCAGCATTTTAAACGATTTTCGCAAAATCTCAAAATGTAATCAAAATATTTTAAAAATTCAACGCCTATAAATTAAGGTTAGCAACTACCTATCATATCACTAAATTTCGTATCATTCGTATTAGTCGTTATTACGTGATGTTTGAAGAAATATAAACGTATTTTGAGAGAATTTTCACAAAATCTCAAAATCTAATAAAAATGTTTTAAAAATTGGACACCTATAGTTTATGTTGAGCAACCATCTATCATGTGACCAAATATCATATCATTCGCTTTAGTCGTTATTAAGTAATGCGGGAACAAAAATTCACTCAGTTTTAAACGATTTTCACAAAATCTCGAAATCTGATCGATTTTGTTTTTAATTAGATGCTTATAGTTTAAGGTGAGTGACCACCTATCATTTCACCAAATATCATTTTTTCACCTTTGCAGTTATTACGTGATGAGCGAACACAAATAAATTTACGCAGTTTGAAATGATTTTCGCAAAATCTCAAAATCTAATCAAGATTTTAATTTAATTCGACGCCTATGTTTTAAGTTGAGTGAGCACCTGTCATGACACCCAATTTCATACAATTCCCTTCAGTCGTTTTTACGTGATGCTTGAACACAAATTTACGCAGTTTGAAAGGATTCTCGCAAAATCTCAAAATCCAATCAAGATTTTTTAAAAATTGGACGCCTATGTTTTAAGTTGAGTGACCACCTATCATGACGCCCAATTTCATATCATTCGCTTCAGTCGTTTTTGCGTGATGCTTGAACACAAATTTACGCAGTTTGAAACGATTTTCGCAAAATCTGAAAATCTAATCAAGATTTTTTAAAAATTCGACGCCTATGTTTTAAGTTGAGTGACCACCTATCATGACACCAAATTTCATATCATTCGCTTCAGTCGTTTTTACGTGATGCTTAAACAAAAGAAGCGTCACGGACAGAATGACAGAATGACAGAATGACAGAACGACAGAATGACAGAATGACAGACAGACAAACTTTTTTTTTAGGGTCGCATCGGATTCCCGGGTGCTTGAAACGGATAGAAATCGCAAAATTTTTGAATTCCAAGAAATGTACAGACAAAAGTCTAATTTTATTTATATAGATTTAAAAAGTTGAAGCTGTATTAGTATAATTAGTAATACTAATTATTATTTAGTTTATTTCGAATTTTGGAGTAAAAAACATATTTCTTGTGAATAGTATTTGGTTTATATATAAGGAAAACACAGGAATAATCGGTGTGTACCTGTTCTTAGTACGGAAAAGATCAAATACATGGATCATCCGGATTAATTGTGACTTAACACTGTGCGAAGTATCAAAATATTCGGATTTTCAAAAAAAAACTTAAATTGATCATATGAGTTCATATTAAAATGAAATCTTTCTAAAACATTTAATAATTCACTTGGTGGTTAAATAATTGGAGCAGATAAATAAAACCATTAATTAATGTGAACTTATTATGCATTTTAAGGGAAGAGTTCACATACGTATTTAATGAACAATATCTAAATACATATTGCTACGAATTTTCGGGGCAACTCGCTGCTCTGGGGCTTAAAATGGTTTAAAATTCGTATTCTACGCTTCAAATAGATAAATTTTGCTTTTTGTTGCATCAAAATCGGCCAATTAGAACCGGAAATACAGAGGTTTTGGTTTCCCTATCAAATATATCGGGTTTCTAGAAAACTCGTCAAATATTGGTCCTAGGGCTTGGATCTCTCCACTTTTGGGGACTTATTTTTGGCGCCAAATTTGGCGATTTTTCACCAAAAGTCGCCAAGCTGGGCGACTTCTTGGTTATTTGGCACGATTTACCCTATGGGGCCTGTAAAGCTGCTTTTACTGCATTAAAAACAGCTAATAACCTAACATTTCTCTTCTATGACGTAATCAATATTCTCGCTTTATCTAGAATCTTCGTGAAATAGGCTTTTCTGGAGGCTTCTTGTACCTCCTGCGTGGGCTATAAATAGAAGTGCTGTTAAAGCCCCGGTTCACTGCGAGTTGAAAGTTCAGTGTGAGAGAGTATTGTGAAAGCTCTCTGAGCGAGTACGCTTGCTTTGTGACTTGATTGTGCTACAGAAGCTGTGTTTTGGCTTGCTTTTTGAAGCTTTGAATTTAAGTGCTGTGTGTAAATTATTCACTGCTGAATCTTGAGGGACTGTTAGTGTTATCCCTCGAATATTTCCACTGAAGTTTTACCTGTGGATGTGTTTTATTTTATGTGAGAATTACAGCATTTGTGAAAGCTTCTGATCTTAGCGGATTGTTAAAAGCACGTTACTGTTAGATTGTGCTTGTGAATTGTGTACAGCTGATTGTTCTACGAAGTTCTAGAAGTAATAAAGTTTGTGTTCCATCCTGACAAGTGACTTTTTACTAGAACTTTTTACACCAACTGGACTTTAGAACGACGAACCCCAGGAGTAGCAGAGTAGTTCCGCAACAATATGTACCTACATGATACTGTACAGTTTATACATTATCACAATTTAATGCAGTTTAAGTAATCTAAAAAATATTTTCATCTGTGAGAGAATTATAATTAAAGAAAATCTAAATAAAACTTGCAAGCTTTGAAGTTGAATAAATTTCATGTGTTTACTTTTGTAAGCACAAAATCGAGGCATGAACCAAAAAGAAAGACACATATAGTAAGAACAAACAGGAAGCTGTTTTGGGCCTAATATGGAAACCTTTTATCTGGCTCATAGCAACAAACAGGTGGCAATATAGAGGTTTAGAAAAATTGATTTAAATATTTGAACCATTCGGCACTGGAAATGGATTCTCTTCTTAATATTTCCCTTTAACCGCCCCCCCCGGTGTTTGTGTTCTGTCAAGCCTAAATGAATGGCATCTTCCTTATAGGTAGGGGGCGGATTGGGCGGAGGACTTTTTAAGGGAGTCTAACGCATATTCACGTAACATCTGGAGAAAATCTCCCAAAACTCGAAAGCCACGAGAGGAGAAAGAATTCCGAACCTGCACACTAAGACGCTTTCCAGTGCTCAGCTTTTTATAAATTCGGCCATTCATGGGCATGATTGAATAGAAAAGAAAGACTAGAACTACTCTAAATTCACACTTCAATGTATCCACTGCTTTTTTTTAAATGCTTCCTACTGGGATCAAATTTCATCATGCTGTTATTCATTTTAACGAGAACTACACTCTCGTTACAAAAACTGCCCAGAATACAGATGTAGGTTTAAATGGCATTAAATTATGTAAAGTATCGGTATCGGCCGATACGGTAGTTACCACTTTTTTTTTAATGGAAAGGAGCAGGCATATAAGTGTGAGAGAAAAATATGCAAATATCAGGCTTTCGTAACTCCGCGTGTAACTTTTGCTGATTTACAAAACATTTCTTGTGTTGGCAGAAGGATCATAAAAGATTTTAGTGACCCTACTGCCAGATTCGTTGACAATGGGCAGTAGGGTCCCGCATAGTCTCAGAGAAATCGTTTGCCCGATTCGTTAAGGTAGCGCGTTGTCGGATGATTGGAAATGGGGTTTTCATAGGCTGATGCTGCCGTAGTGTGGTCCACCGTCTCTGGAATCAATATCAAACCGAAGCTTCTGTGTCCAGAAGACATGTTCCAGGCCGACCAAGAGCTACAACACTTACAGAAAACCGTTTTATAGCTCTTTCGGCCAGAATGAGAAGAAGCATTTCTGTGTCTCAACTTGTTGGAGACCACTCTGTAGCACCAGGGAGAAGAATATCCGCTTGTACGGTGCGAAGGCTTCTTCACAATGCAAGTCTCTATGCAAGGTGACCACTTTTATGTGTCCCCCTCAACGGACGACAGAGAAGGGCCCGTTTATCTCGTCCAAGAGAATACGTTCCTTGTACCAGACAGCGATGGGCTTCTGTACTCTTTACAAACGAGTCCAGATTCACACTGGAGAGCGATTCAGGACGTCTGCTTATCTGGTGGGAACGAAGCACCCCATACCATCCATCCAACACAGTGGAAAGACACAGTTATCGAGGTGGTGGAATAATGGTTTGGGCAGGGATCTCACTCGGTGATCACACTGACCAGCATGTGTTCCAGGAAGGAACCCTGACTGATGTGAAATATCGGGATGAGATTCTCGATAAATATGTCCGCCCATATGCCGGTGCAATTGCCGGTGATTTCCTTCTGATGGATGATAATGCACGACCTCACTGGGCTGTAGTTGTTGAGGAATCTTGAGAGTCTTATTTTAGAGCGAATGGAATGGTTAGCTCAATCTCCAGACATGAATCCGATAGAACATCTTTGGGACTATCTTGGTAGAGACGTTCCTGCTTTAAGTCCACCTCCAAGGTCTTTAGGAGAGCTGGAACAAAGCTTCGGTAACTGACAACTTAATTGACAGCACCGAAAGTCGATGCCGTCAATTCATTCAAGCCAGGGGTGAGCATATGCCTTATTAAAACACATTTTATTATATTTCTATGACATTTTAACACATTACACTGCAATATATCCATTTTTTCCAAAAATGAACCTTTTCAGCGAGATTCCTGTTGTTTTGTAAATCTTGTTTGCGTTTTTCTTACGTAAACTTCTATCTTGAAGTTGTTTTGTGCACTGTTTTGTACACATGTTTTGTACACATGTTAACTGTTTTGTGCACATGTCATCCGAATTTGGTGTTTCTACATTCATTCATTTGCAAGTTAGACGCAAAAACACACATACATCTAAAGGTATCTAAAGATCTAAAGGTAAATTACCTCACTCTATATTAAACTTTTGAAATATGTGTGAGAATGTATGGTAAAGGAGGGCTATGGTGCCTTTATCGGTGTTTACACGAAATTGCTTGATTTCTTTGTAACCTCACAGTCCTAATTATCAATATTAAAAGAGTACAAAATTGTATAATTAGTAAAATATAATGAAATAAATTATAAATATACAGTTAAAATTATAAGAGACTACATTTTTACAGCTGACTGATATAAGCTATCAAATGAAAATGCTGTATGTATAGTAATGTGAGAATTAAAAAAATAAACATTTTATTTAAACAAAAATCTCTCCTTTCCCTTTCTGAAAATTTCAATGTGACGTTTTCATAAAGTTTTTCTACAGACTATGTGATCGTTCCCAGTCAAAATCAGTTGAGAAGTGTTCCTTCTCAACTGATATCAATGGTAAGTTGCTCAGTTGAACTTCTAATTGTGTAGCTCAGTGCTACATCTTAATCACCTTCAAAGGCTATTCCGCTCCACCTAAGATTTGTATATCTATTTGTGGTGTCAACGCAGGGTAAACTGCCTGCCGAAAAACCTCGTGAGAAGTATCTCACAATAGCAGCAAAGCCTTGAAGTATTTTGATATACAACAGGTATCACATGCCTTGCGCCAAACCACCCATTCACACTTAAGGCTGTTATAGCAGATCACTGCTAGCCTAGCACCAGCAGGTAGTAAAACGCAGATGAAAAGAAAATTATTATAGTAAATTTATGCAAACCTCTGTTAATCATTTCAGAGAGAAGTCCATATATTTCCTCCCAAACCCTTTCTCTCTTTTCAGAATTCCTAAATATTTTTCTTTGGTCGATTATCGCCTATCTCCCTTTCTTAAGCTATTTTTAAAAATATAACTTGACCCCAGATATGAGCATGGCTTGATGTTAACTACTGATGGTGAAAAAATGAATTTAGATGAACTTCCTTTATAAGATTAAGCAAACAAAACAAAATATGAAATTGCAGAGAAAGGCCTATTTTTCGTCTGGCGTTCATCCTCCTTACGCATGCCTCCAAATCTTTAAGACGGTGTTTACGACTGCTAAACGTTTTATTGTTGAAGTTCTTGAGCTTAACTTCTGGCCAACTTTGGTCTTAAATTTGCCTCCTGTCACTGTGTGTGTCTGGTCTTCTAATTCTTTGGAATGTAAAATATTCTATACATGATGAGGCCAAGTCCATGGATGTGCATATGATTGTGTGTAGGGGGGAGGAGCAAGTCAAGAGTCTTGCCCCCGAAATATACTGTAATTTAGTGTTGAACTACTTCTACGTTATACTAGTAATTAAATAATGACGGTCATATGAAAGTAGGAGCGGCCATAGCTCCTCTCTTCCCGTAAGTATGAGCTTCCCCGGTCAGGTCATTTGCATGATCAGAATCTAATTCAGCAAATGTGGAATATGCTCTAGAGAAAACTTTCAGCCTTTTTCTAACCATCTAGCTACGTTACAGAACTGACAAGTGCTCTCCAATATGTTCGGAACTCTCCTGAGACCACAACTCATTCACATTGTCCTGGAAAGTAGCTATATATTTGCATAGCTGGTTTGGCTGTCAGATGTGACTATACATCTTAAAAGGAGCATAAATTTTTTTATTTCATTTCTTTTTCACTAAAGTATGATTTTTTATTAATAAGAATTTGCTTTTTAATGGGGATTATGGGGATTGCTGATTATAGGGATAATAAAAGTGATTACTATCATCTTTTGCATTATTTTTATTTTCTCTATAATCGTTTTAAACTCGTATATCACGCTTCCGGCCATCCCGACCTAGATTGTCTTCATTTTTCATATAGTTATCAAGTATGCTTGGCTTTTGTACACCATTTTTGTAGACCAGTTAGCACCAAGCAGTTGCTCCATGGTAATGCCAGTTCTTATAAGAACTAGCTGGGCAAAAATGACACAGAATGGAATCAGCCACTATACTTGTACTATGGTCTATGAGATTAATACTGTCTCCTAAGATTAAAAAAGTAGTTGGGGCAAACTATATTTCATTGCAGTCAATGTGAAAATTGAAATAAAATGCAGCTGGCTGTTATGTGAATTTGTAATACTAAATTCATAACTCTCTCTTCAGTTCTTTCGCGGTATGGAAATAAATACTTATTACTATTCTGTTTGTGGGAAGCATATCGCTTGTGGTTAAAAGAAGTATCGTGATAGATCCGTGGTCTGTTTCGAATGGGATGCATTTGCGAAAACACAGAGATCAGGAAGCGAATCCGAAACCTGAACAAACTTTGCAAATTTGCAAATTTTGCTAATGAAGGGATGGGTGTATTTACTTTCATGAAAAAAGTAACCTTCGAGAAAAAAAAAATAACGAAGAGATGAAAACGAGGACATCTCAATCGATTGTGACCGACCGGTCCAGAACTGACCGGACCGCCTTGAACTAAAAGGAAAAGTTCCTCTGTTCCTGTGTATGTGTGTGTCTTCCTACTCGGAGGCCAATTGCCAAACTCGCATAAGTAATAGAAGCGTCCTTTTAAAAAATGGAAGGGAGCTTCCTCTTAATTGCATAAGCGTTCTGGCGTGACTGAAGGCAGTATTATGAATGTAACATTTTATGTAGGTTAGAATCTTATGCACCATGGTACTTCATGTCGTTTTTTCATTTTAAACATGTTGTTTAAGAATTTTTATAATTAAACGGTTTATTCCACTAAGACTACTTGACCTCTTCTCCCCCCCCCCTTAAACAATAACAATAATCAGTTGCTTGAAAACGATTAGAGAGCTTCTCCACAATTTGTATTATTCTTTTTTATAAACATTTAGAAAAATTGTCTACACATAAATTCGTATTAGAAAAAATTCCCGAACCCGGCTTGGTTCATAAACTATTGTCTGTTTAGTGGAATTTTTTATAATGTTTCAAGTGTTTAAAAAATTATAAACTTCAATGTTTGTAAAAAAAGCTCAGTATATCTTCAAAGAAAAATTATGGAGTTTTGCAAGTGTAAAATATAAAAATTTCCCTTTTTATTCTGCTTATAAATTACATGACATTTTACAACGAAAAGCCTTACAGCAGTTCTGTTAAATGCAGCCTTTGAAATACTGATAAAAAGACTGAGCCAAATTTTTCGGTGCTAAGTGTACTCTTGCTAACAGGTACCTTGTAAAAGTAACGAAACATCCAGCGAAAAATATGCAGTACTTCGTAATATCTTTCTAATTGGAAATTGCCACAACCCAAGTCTGTGCTTAAGAATTTGCTTCTGAAAGATGCTTCAGACACAAAAATTTATTTATTTATGAGTGGCCAATGTAAGTCCGCAGGGAAAGTGTCTAATCAGTTTGCTAGCGGATTACTGCCGGATTCTCAGGCAGGAAAAGGAAGATAGAAAGCGAAAGTGTATTTGGAGGAGCATAAAAGAGAAGAAAAGGTTTTACAGACAAAATTATAAATATGAAGTGTTAAATATATAATAAAGGAATACTTTTGTCTATTTTTTTCGATAATAAGAAAATGTATGCATAGTTAATTATAATTAAGTGTTGATTTTTTCATCGCGGTTGCGCTGTTTGAATGTAAACTCCCTAGGTTTTTGTAGAAAAACTGTACGCGATAGAGGGGAACAGAGGCCATTTTTGGATTCAGCACCCCCAAAAACAAAAAATTTACTAAAAATATCCCATGCAGCTGATATTCTTTTTTCAGACCTGTGTAATTATTATTGTACTCTACTGTAATAATAATTATTACTGAGTAGGATACTGTATTGTAATAATAATTATAATTGTATAGTACTGTGCAGAATAATATTGTACCCCGCGCTTCTACTAGCACACCTTAGTATTGGCGAAAAATCTCGTATTGCGAGCGAGATTAGCTGTCAGACTGTTGTTTATGAAAGACTCGCGTAAAATTCACGTAAGACAAATCGCGTTGTAGCGCGTGTGCACTGTACTGCGAGATTAATCCCGTACCTAACATTAAAGACCACAGTCTGCATAGGTTGTTCTTGAACCAGTGATTCAGGCTGTTCTCTTTGCGAATGCTAGCAATTTTCGAGAGGTACCCGTATTCAGAAGTTGCTCTTCTATATCATGACTTTATGTGTTTTGATGGTGAATTATCCAAAAATGATGTCAAAGGAATCTGAAGATAAACGACACATTCGAGGGTGGGATTTGCCGTCTCCCAGGTAAAATGAAAGTCGAATATAGAATACACAGTACACAGATTTAAAAAAAGATTTTTTTTCAAGACCATCCTGAAGCTACTGAGTCATTCTCAAACATTAACACCAACCATGCTACGCATCAAGTAATCTAGAGAACAAACAAAGAGTTGCCAATAACAGACATATTAATGTCAAAATCCCAAATAAAAAAGAAAACGAAATTATGATGAATGCCACTTCGATCTCTTAGTGAAAAAGGCTTTTTTTTTTCAACCGAAGGGCGTGTCACAACGCACTCAAACACGTAACCTCTAACCCCAATGATGTCATCGTTGAAACACAGCACCGCCTAGTTACACCTTCGCTCGGCTATCCATTAAAATACGTTCATTAACTGGAAGTATTTCTTCTGCTCGGAGCCGTACGTCGGGCTTTGAAAGATGTACGTACATGCACCTACTGAGCACTCAATCGAATGCTCAGCGCCGCACTCTGCAAAACAAAGTGTGGTAGCGCAAAAGAATATTACTTCTTCCTTCCATTAATACAAGTTACTCATTCTTATTAGGTCTGTTTAGGCTTTTAAAACGTCGAAAATTTATCTGTTGAAGTTAGTCCCTCTGGGGATCGGCTGATTAAGAAACAGATTGTTTGATATGCGTTCGCCAATTCACTCCGTTCAGAAACTTATATTACAGGAAAGGAAATTCGTAAACTCCTTCTAAGATGAGAGGGGGAGTTTCAGATATAATAAAAAGAGAAGTTTCGATTTTATCTATATTTACAGTAAGCGTTCAGAATAGAAAAGAAAGGTTCATTCTCTCAAAAAAATTAAATTAAATTAAACGCAAAATAAAAATATATAGGAGAGCGTGGGACTGCTTCGGACACATCGATCATTTTATTTACTATTAATCGTTAGAAATTCTAAATAACCACAATCCATGGTACCAATTCATTACATCGACGAATGAATTTCAGCAAAGAAATACAAGGTAATTTAATGCTAAAAATGTAAACATTTTTGGTTCCTAAATGTGAAAATGTTAAAACCTTTTATTAATGAAATTTCTTTTTACACATCTGAAGCCTGTAATATGTAATGACAACGTATATTGTTACAGTATATTTTGTAAACAATTGTACATCCTACTGCAATTTTACAAATGACGTAGAGTGGGGTTGATTTTTGCAAACGTTCTGAATCAGCCTCACCACGAGGACAAAACAGCGTTCGTTCACCTGGAGATTCAATGATTTTTTGTTACCAAGATGAGTATTTAACATGTTTGAGGATGCATATATTTTATAAAAAAAATGGCTTTATTTGGAGTAGTTAAGAGTGGTACCTTGGGGAAGCGCGGATTAACCCAACTATGAATACTTGAACGTGTAAAGGGGAATATTATTATTATAATTATTTTAAAATTTAATATTACTTACGTTTAAAAGGGACTGCTTTATGAAGGCAAAGACTAAAATGAGTTGTCTCATTTTAGTCTTACTTGTAAAATGAGTACTTGTAAATTAAATACTTGTAAAATGAGTAACAAAATTCTTAGACATTTTGTTTCTCCGGATCCTCTAGCCATTTCACGAGTTCCAGAAACTTTCATTAAAGTTCTGCCAAAACAAAGAGTGTTAGGCAATCAATACAAAAAGGCAGAATTTTTAGATGGCTTTTGCTGTAGACTTCAATCTTTTTAATATTCGATTACTATTATTCAGTTTGAACTTTTTCACTTTATTTTTACTTGGTTTAACTATACAACTGATTATTAATGATATAATTGATGTGTCGAAGAATAAAATGTTCTAGTTACATGACTAAGACATAATTAAAAATGAGAAAAGCAAAATTACCTTACGGAGTTACATCGAACAAATTAAGTATTACAAAAATGTCTCACTCATATAAAAAAAGCAGCACTCATATAAAAAATGTTAAGTTTAGACAAGCGAAAGCATAAATGCACCTAAAATATTTTGTAAAAATAAAAAATGTTTATTTTAATGCAAGATTCTGTATGCCTAAAAATGTTTTTTTTTTTTTCATCCGAAGTAATCGAACTTTCCCCTAAGTCTTTCCCATTTCATTCATGCTTTTCATATATTTCCTAAACCTGTGTACCAGGGATTTCCAACATACAATTTTTTGAGGGCCGCAATCGAACACGCTTGTCTAGAGGCCGGTCGCAACATAATCAGGTTCTTACTGAAGATATTTTAGGGGTTGGGGTACGGGAGATTTAAGACATAGATCAGGGTTGACTAATTTCCATCTAGTTATAAAAAACAAAAATAAGTATTAAATTACGATTCAAATAAAAAGTGGTTAATTTAGAACGTTGCCATCTATCAAGGGGCGGACGAATTAGCAATAAGCCCTAGCCGGAGTCGAATCCAAGCCCATAACCACAGAGAGTGCTGTGCTAACCACCATGTAATATGAAACGGCAAAATGAGTAAAATTTAAATGAAGAATTTGCAAAAGGGGGATATTAACGTAAAAGCACGCAAAATGTTCAGTGAGAACTGGGGTATGTCTGCTGCAACTCCAGATGGGATGTTTACTCTGTTGTTGAAATTCTCAGGAGATGAAATAAAGAATCTGAGAGGCGGCTCTTATCCGTCAGTTTAGCAAGTCTACGGATGTGAAAAGTGAGGGACGGTGTGAAATGGAACCCAAGTGGAAGCACTAAATTACACAGAAACTGATGACAGTCAAATTTATTCGCAAATGTTGACAGCGTTTGAAACTGACATGGATTTTCACAGTAACTCCTTTTCTTTAAATAGACCTGTAGCGGGCTGCCAGTTGGAAACTCCTGCTATATACCATGTATTTCCTATTCAAAATGTTAGAAATATATACAGATTGAAAACAACTCTATTTTTTTCACAAAACTCTGAAGTCATACGCTGTTAGAAAAATATTTCAACGTTTCACCGAAATTGCGGGGCGAATTTAGCTGTAACGGCTATTTTGACAATTATTATTAGCAATTTTCTCAACAATTTTATACAAGCACTACACTATGCACTTATTTAAACGTTAAAAAAAAGTAAAATTTCAATATTGAAAATAAATAATTTGTTTTATAAGATTGCAGTTTTTCAAGCTGTGACTAGTAAGGTGTTTTAAGTAGGGATGCAACGGATATCCGGCAAACATACTGCATCCGGCTAATATGCCGGATAATTGGCAGTAGCCGGATATTACAAATATCCGGTAGTACATTCGGCCTAAAATTATATACAGAGAAATAACATAAATAAACATAGTAAATGAATAAATTCTAAAACCTGCAATAATAAAAAAGCGAAAAAACAAAAGTTTTGTGAAAATATTTTGTTTTCAATACTTTTTAGAATATATTTTTATCGTGTATAGAAAAAGGGGAAAAAAAGAATACTCCTATCTTTTTTTGAAATTGGAGTAAATTACTACTGGAAGAAATTATTGTAGAAAAACACTGTTTATCAGTCGTTGTAAGATTTCGGTTACCTTTTTTCCCACCATAAATTGATCCTGCTTATGAGAATAGTGTACTTGCTATGGTATTGCTGGCTGCTGAGAAATGCCCGCCCCTCCACCTAATTTTGATAAAGTAAGGGAATTTGTTATTGATTTTCCAACAGTTGAATGGAAATGTCTCTTTCAAGAACTGATCTTTTAAGATATTTATTTAACTCTAGAGGGAGAACATTCATGATATTAATATTTGTATGACTTTAATTACAGTAAAACTAGTACTAAATTCATGGAAACAATCCCTAAAAGACTTATGATTTTTCAATTAAATCATTTGAAGCTAATGAGAAAATTTAAAGAAAAAAGTAATAGCTCAATGATCTAAGAAAACTAGTGAAAATAAAACAAAAAAGAAGAAAACATACTGCTGCTGGATAACCGACTGAAAGTTTGGCCAGGTATTCGGTATCCGGGCCAAATTGATATCCGTTGCATCACTAGTTTTAAGTTAGGATTTTTTAACGAAATAACATTTGCATCTATGTGCAATGCAGTACCATCTATTTATTGTTATTATTAGTAGTGATGCAACGGATATCGATTTGGCTGGATACAGGATACCGAATACCCGTCCAAACTTTCAGCCGGATATCCGGTTATCCGGCAACAGTATGTTTTCTTCTTTTTTGTTTTATTTTCACTAGTTTTCTTAGATAATTGAGCTATTACTTTTTCTTTAAATTTTCTCATTTGTTTGAAATTATTTAATTCAAAAATCCTAAATTCTTTTGAGATTGTTTGCATGACGTGAGAAAAAGCTGCCCTAGTCAAACTTTTCCATGCATATATGTGTGTAGGTAGCTGGATATAAAACATTAACAAAGTTTTCACGCATTCTTAGATGTTAAAATATAGAATTATTTTGTTTGTAACTGCACCACTAGCTTCAATAGTAATAATTTTTTTGGGCGGTGGAGGTGGTCTGGCGCTAAAACATCGGAGTTGTTTTAAGAAAATGTACATACATGTACGTATAATGTTATAAACAGTGCACCATTAAAAATATGTTTGAATTATTCGTTTTCTTCATTTTTTATCAGAGCTGTAATCTATGATTATTAGCCCGAGAAAAAAAATTAAATCAGGGCAAATACATTACATATATCTTAATACACAATACAAAAAATATTTTTTTTCATAAATAGAATATATTTTCACTATAAATTCACAATCATGTTTAAAACAGCTGTGAGATACAATTAAAGCAGCATCCAAATTTATTTACATGGAAAAGGTAAACTAGTACTTACAGGTCACTTCTTTTACTAGAGATATCATAACTTCATTTGTTTTACAACAGCTAGGAGATTTTCATAATCCAATCGTAAGAAACTATGTCCATCAAAGCAAAATCTTTACCGAAAGCATCCCCTCCATATTTAGGTTGAATTTATTTCACAACTCTGAATATGAAAAAGATGCATTTGGTACTCGGATATAAAATAAAATTATCACAAGCGAATACACTGAGAAATAAAGTTCGTCGTGTCCACTGCATTAACGTAGCACCCACAGCAAAAGGACCTAGCACAAAGTAAAACACTATACTCCAATTATCAGCAGTCGTCTGTTACATGCATAATGCGACGATATTTTTGAACCTTTAGGCATGAACTGCAGGCAGAATACAGTTTACATGAACTGTAGGCAGAATGAGCAACGAACATATGGCATTCAAAATTGCTAAAATCAGCTTTGCGGGTATTATTTTGATTACTAGCGGAAGTGACTCGGAAACATTTTATTAGTCCAAGCTCGCAGGTGCCAGAAGGAGAACGGAAAATTCCCTTTTAGAACTAGACTTCAGTTAATTCACAGATTATTTTCTTTTTTTTTTAACAGAACTTCCGTTAAAAAACAGCAAAAATCCTTTATTCACAAATAAGGGAGATTCTCCCGTGAAAACCAGGTTGATATTGTCTGTGAAATTCAGAATTTTTATAACAGCATATGTTGCTTCTAGGTACAGTCAAAATATTTTCCTTTACAGGATATGCATTAGATGGTGAAGGTCGAAAGTGCTAAAACTATTTGCAACTCACAACAGCTGCACTGCTTCATTCCACTGAATAAAAACAACATTCAGGTTAAAATATATTCAAGAGCTGCACAATGCTTAAAACTGCATGGATCTCCAGCAAAACTGAACTACCCTTGACGGATATTTGTGGATTTGTAATGTGTGTATATAAAGAAAATTGTTGGGTTGCCTGTGTGTTAAACATCTTTAAAGAAACTGAAGAAGTTCAAATTATGTTATTGCATCTACATTCACCTTCACCGTCTTATGCATATCCTGTAAAGGAAGATATTTTGACTGTACCTAGAAGCAACATATTAAAAAAAATTATGTAAACACTGTTACAGGCAGAACGCTAAGCCACTGAATCAACGACAGTGGCATGTTTGAAAGCATGTTTGAAAGACACAGATTTTCGAGATCTATAGCACTTTAATGGCTGTCATCTCAGTTGTTCATAAGTACACAATCATATTTATTTATATCAAAGTACAATTGACAATTTTTACATCCACGCCCAGTCGAACCCGGGACCAAAGGATGGTAGTAGGGCGCGCTAGCCACTACACCGCCTGGGCGGCAACGACAGTGGCTATGCAAAAAAAAAGTAAATAGTCAACAAAACTAATTTATACAGTGCATGAATAACATAGCAGGCCTAAAAATATGAACACCATGTATGCACATCATAAACAAATGACTGAGTGAGAGTGTCTGTTTTACATAATTTTTATGTAGATAAATAAGAATGAAAATTTGGGCAATGCTTTCATAATTAGAACTAATAATAACAATAAATAGATGGTACTGCATTGCACGTAGATCCAAATGTTATTTCTTTAAAAATTCATAACTTAAAATGCCTTGCCTATTTGGCAGATAAATTGAACTTTCAGTGACACATAACATTAACCTTACTAATCCATTTAACCCAGCAGGACACGAGCAACTTCCATCAATAGGCGCGTGCGTGCCGGACCTGTCAAACCAGATGTATTTTTTTACAGTATTTTTAAAACTATTTCGCTTTTCGGTTAACCAAATACTTTGTAAATTTACACTAAAGCATCAAACAAACAATTACTATGCATACAACTGGTATTTTAAAAGAAATTAGTATTGTTTTAGTCATTATTGATCACAATAAAAAAAAAATGAATGACTTTCTATTGGTCTCTCAAAAGGAAAATGCATATTTATTATAAAAAAATGAAACATTATTATCAACAGTGACATTAATAAGTATTATTACGCATTAAAATAAAATTTACATTTAATTCGTATTTTTAGCATATGATAACTTGATAGCATATGATAAATGGTAACTTGAGAGCGCGCCGGGCCTCAAAGGCCCGAAATCTTGTTTTATACAACAAAGGATAAACGTAAATTCTGGAAATGCCTCTAGTAATTAAGTAGGTGACTTCGAATGCAGATACACGAAATCTAAAAAGAAGTCAGCGGACGGTTTATTTCTTACAGTAATTTTTTTAATACCACGCGCCGGAGAGACCCAGCACGCATCTAGCCGGGTTAAATATAAAACATTAACCAGGAAAAAAACGCATTTTAAGTTTTCATATATATATAAAGTCAATTAACTGCTATCATTTTTTTATAAAATATGCAGGTAAACAAAAAATTACCTTTTCACAAATATTTAAAAAGATTTTAATAATATATAAACAAAGCATTTGGATATTAAATTTTTCAATATTTTAATTTCTGGTGTTTCACACCATATGAAATTTAATATTTTCCTTAAAATCTAACAGATTAAATTAATCCTTGTACCAGTTTAATAAATTTTAATCAAATATCAGGTATTTGGCTGAATATTCGGTATTCGGCAAAATATGGTGCATCTGTAATGTATTTGATGCCTTTCTATTAACCAATATAGCATAATCTCCAAGACTAGAGCTGTTACAGTGGCTAGAACCAATACTAAAGCTGTTCCAAAAGGGTCCCCCGGCCCCATGAAAAATGTCTGCCAAATGTTTTCATGTTGAGTTAGTCGGGCTTGCGTATTAAACATATTTTAAAATTTTTATTGATTATTATTGCTTGAAATACCTATAGGCAAAACGAATTACATTATTACTGTTCAGGGGGTGAAAAAAGGGTACTTAAGTATTATCTCGGCAGTCCACCAAGACGGGCGATTTTTGCCAAGATAAATGCCGGACACATGAAATAATTGATGGTTTGGAATACGATTGGCAATAGTTTGCCAGCATATTTGATGAAAATATAGTTTGACAGGAATGACGGCCGGGTTTCTGCCCCCACCCCCTTTTTAACTCAACGTTGCTTTTTTCGGTACCCCGTAAGTACCGAGAAAAGCAAAGTTGAGTTATAATCACAATATTACAGCTCATGTTAACAAAATTTTTATATGCAGTATGTCATAAACATGACTTAACCCATTTATGCCTAGTGTCCCTTTTTGGGACGGCATTTTCCCTATTAGTCGAAAACGTTATTTATTATTCCTAGCCTTTATTCATGAGTACTGAGCCTCAACTCTACAAAATATTTTAACATGACCCAGAAGGATGTTGATATTTCGATTTTTATGCATACTAATTTTAAAAGAAATCACCCCTTGTTCAAGAAGTTGACATCAGAAATTTATCTATTATTTCAGTTATCAGTAAAAATCGAAGAAAGTCGCAAAAATATCCAGGCACAAATGGGTTAATGAAGACAGGTTTGACCTAAAGAAGCTTTCAGATTATCACCCATTTCAGACGGATTTTACATTCAATATTTTGTTGGGAGGAGCAGACTCACACCCACTTTGGCTTTGTCTCTTGAGATTTCAGTATTATCTTGAACATTAGCATTCTTCTAGAAAAATTGAAACTGCAGTTTCAAATCTTCAATATATTCGAGGGCACACCTAGCAGTCAGTGCCCAGGGCAGACCGCCCCCCTTATTGGAATAAATGGGCATGCAACATTGGGGAGAAGGAGGGGGGAGGTGTTTCCTATTATAGAAAATACTGTTTTCAAACAGGTGATATCTAACTTTTCTTGAATTTTTTGGGGGCAGTTACCCATCTTGCCCTTAGTAAACCTATGTCTATGGCCCTCCCCTCCTTAGTCTGCCACTAATATTTGTGATAATACAAACTTAAGTATACAATCTTATATATAAGGTATACAAAATAATCAAATACAATACGGACAGATGGCTAGGGGCTACACAGACTGGTAGTGTGAAATCGAGTCCACAGTAATTTTAATAATGAAAGATAAAACGAACAAGTCACATTTTTTTTCAAACGTAAAGTGTTTCTAGATTAACGACCGACTTAACTTGTATAATGTAAATAAATTTCCAAATGAAGTATTGAAAGCTACAAAATATCCGTTAGCATGTATTCATCCTTTACGAATAATCTAATGCAGTCATAAAACTTGCACCTAATGATAAAAGCAAACATAAGGCTATATAAAGCACATAAGGGCCTTATACAGCATTTGTAAACAACACCAGTCATCCAATTTACTATACCTAGACACCGCGTTTATAAAAATAGCAGCAGACGTTCCGAAATTAAGAGGGTTGACAAGGGACTTTAGTGAGCATAATGTATATATGAAATATCATCACGGGTACGGGAAGGGGTGTTGTTGTGGCTTAGTAGTGGCTTTCCCCGGGTTGAAACGAGGCTTCGCGGATCGTGGTTGCTGGGCAGGATCGGCGTAGTATCATCGTCGGGTTGAGCAGCGCAGTATTTCAGCCTCGGGGTCTCGCGGTCCCAAGATCGTTGCTAGAGTCCTCAGGGTGCAGAGGTAGTTCTTATTCCTTGGGCATGCTACGGCTGTCGAGGCAATGACTAAAACGAGGCTCGGTTCCATAATTTTATTTTAGACATTTCTTACAAATTATCCAGGTAAGAGAAGCCATGCAGCAATCCTTTCTCTCTGATGCGTCAAGCTTTTAATCACCCTGTGGAGGTCTTGTCACGTGACTCTGCAACCTGCAATGATTATCGAACCTATATCAGCAAGGCATCCGGGCAGCAAGAGCATTCGATTCAAAAATGCAAATGCGACTAAAGAACGGGGTCTGACCACAAATTTAGAACGAAACTGCTAGGGACTGTGTAGTAGTTGCGGTTTTCGAAAGCGAATCTCCTTTGTTCTTTAACTACGCCGTTTAGCAATTTGGCATTTTAGCGGGCTTTTGATTTATTATGTTATAGAATATCCCCCGTCCTAGATTAGGCTGACCACCAATGCCTGCGTGCCTGCAAAAAAAATTAACGGTCACGTGGTAAGACGTAATAAACTACAATCAAAATTAAATTTCCTTGCAAATTAACTGGACTAGTTATTAACACAAAAATAAGTAACTGAAAAATAATTAAAAACAGAAAACTTTTCGAATAATAATGCACTGCCGTGTAACACAGTCTCTTTTTATGCAGTTTCTATTGATATAGTTCCAACCAGTCTGTAAAATGTCACAGTTTTTCGAACGTCCTCAAAAATATCACAAAAGAAATTATTTCTTGCATAACGTAGAACACTATAAAACAAGTATTGTTGCTAAATTTAGTATTGTTGCATAAAGTTTCACATACTATACATTTTAATTTTTCACATCCTAATAAACGCATTGACATAAAAATATCACTTAAAATACAGTAAAAGGTGAAACTATTAACAGTTACTAAATGAGCAGAAACTTTTTCAATAAAAAAATCACAAATTATTCATTCTTCTTCACATGACTACGCAGTTTAGCACTTTGGGATTTCAGCGGGCTTTTGAAACTGCGAAGTTAAAGAACAAAGGAAATTCGCTTTCGAAAACCGCAACTACTACACAGTCCCAGGCAGTTTCGTTTTAAATTTGTGGTCAACCCCGCTCTTTTGTCCCAATTGCATTTTTGAACCAAAACCTCTTGCTTCCCGGATGCTTTGCTGAGCATGCTCAAGGAATAAGGACTACCTCTGCGCCCTGCGAACTCTAGCAACGGTCCTCGGACCGCGAGACTCCGAGGCTGAAATACTGCGCTGCTCAACCCGACGATGATACTACGCCGCTCCTGCCCAGCAACCACGATCCGCGAAGTCTCGTACCAACCCCGGGCAAGTCGGAATAAAATAATATATATATATATATATTTATTCAGAGGCAACTCTGTGCTATACACTTTCGCCACATGAGAATAGCTTCTTTACAGCAGGATTTGAACAGTCTAGATTTTTAAAGTAAATAAAAAACTTTGTAAAAAACACATATAAGATGTTACAGGTAAGTACATACGTATGTTTCGACCAAAAATTGTTTTGGTCTTCCTCAGTCAAAGCCCATCGTCACAAAGAACAGAGGGAACTGAAAAGAGATAAACAAGCAAGCATGTTGCCACAAGGAACAAAGAAAAGCCGAACAAAACCACGGAGAGGGGGGAAAGGGGGGAGGGAAAGGATGAAAAGAAAGGAAAGAAGCACAAAAATACAAAAATAAATAGTAATAATAATAATAATAATAATAAAAGAACACGAATACAAACATACACACACACACAAGAGAAATAAAAGAAAGCAGAACAAACAAAAGAACAAAAAATAAATATAACATAAAAACACAAATAATATTTAAAAAAAATAAAAACGTAAAGGAAGGACAGAATCACACATACACACACTTAAAAAAAGGGGGGGGGGTTAAGTGTGTGTATGTGTGATTCTGCCCTTCCTTTACATTTTTATTAAAATATATATATATATATTATGCTGTCCTGTTCGTGGTTTTTATAAGAAAAAAGGAAAAAAATATATTATTTGTGTTTTTATGTTATATTTATTTTTTGTTCTTTTGTTTGTTCTGTTTCTTTTATTTCTCTTTTTGTGTGTGTGCGTGTTTGTATTCGTGTGTTCTTTTATTTATTTATTTATTATTATTATTTTTATTTATTTATTTATTTTTGTATTTTTGTGCTTTTTTCTTTTTTTATCCCTTCCCTCCCCTTTTTTCCCCTCTCCGAGGTTTTGTTCGGCTTTTCTTTGTTCCTTGTGGCAACATGCTTGCTTGTTTATCTCTTTCCAGTTCCCTTTGTTCCTTGTGACGAAGGGCTTGGACTGAGGAAGACCAAAACAATTTTTGGTCGGAACGTACGTATCTACTTACCTGTAACATCTTATGTGTGTTTTTTACAAAGTTTTTTATATACTTTATCGTTTAACACCAGTATTTTGAGTGTTTTTTCCAGTGTAGATTTTTATTTAAATTTTCAGTAGAATATAAGTTTGTAAAAAGTGGCCCAACCTTTTTGCCAGAAAATTTCAATAGCTATATCCAAAAGATTATAACAGCTTCACTGTGCCAGTGCCCTCTATGACTGCCTTTTTTTTAGAGTGTGTTTTGTAATTTATTTACTCTTTTTCAGACAATGATTGGCTGGGTTTCTTAAAAGTTTTTTAAGCAATATTTTTCATATTTTTAACTAGACTGCTATTTGTAATTGTTCTCATTATTACTTAATTCTGCATACTTGTTCTATTTATTATTAGACTATCCTTTTCACCAGCTGTTTCCCACATTTATTTTTCGATGGCCTCAAAAAAAAAAAAAAAATGTTTTTCAAAGTACAGTTGGCTCTCTGTTTAACGACTTTCAAGGAACCGCGAAAAATCGTCATTAAATAGAGATCGTCCTTAAACAGAATTTATAAAAAAGAAAAAAATCCCTTCACACTTTACAGGCTTGGGACAGTCAATATATTTCCTAATATATTGGCGTGTTTAAAAATGTTTTTTTTATTACTATTATATTATTTTATTCACAAAAAATATTTTAAGTTACATAAAAAAATACAAACAAACAATACAATAAAATTATGTTTTAAAAAAATCTAAAAGTGTTGATTGCTTCATTTTTCGCCTTGTTTTTGTTATTCTCTCTTCCAGAATTTCTAAAATGGTAAATGTGTCATTTTCCATGTTCGATGAGATGATATAGCGTCGGAGAACATCTAGAGCAGGACTGTTCACAAGTCGCATCTGTGTAAGACGGTGGCGGTGTCTCATCCGTATTCTCAATTTCGTTTTCGTCATCTGACACTGTGTTTTCATTTCGTATTTCTTCAAAAATTTCTTCTGTATTTCTGTTATCTGTTGTTAAAACAGATTCACCACAATTGTAGAAATCTTGAATTGTGACATCATCTTCCACAAGACTCCTCCATTCTTCAGGGGTAATGTCATCTTCGTTAATTTCTAGATCTATACTTTGCACTCCAAAAGGAGGTCCAACTTCTTCACTGTGAATTCCAGCAACGCGAAAGCAGTTTTTTATTGTGGATGAAGAAACTTCTTTCCATGAAGCTGTTACCATGTGCATTGCTTCTAAGATCGTAAATTTTCTAGTTTTCATTCTGTCTCTTTCGGCCGAATTGTTTATTAATTTCCTTATTAAAGACTTTCTGTAGTATACTTTGACACTACGAATGATACACAGGTCTAATGGCTGCAACTTGCTTGTGCAATTCGCTGGTAAGAAACGAATAGTCAAATTCGTAAGTCCAGGAATATTTGGAGGATGTGGTGTACAGCGGTCGAGTAAAAGTAAAACTTTTCTCTTTTCTTTATGCATTTTTGCATCAAATTTTCTAATCCAGTCAATAAAAATTGATGATGTCATCCATGCTTTTGTGTTATTCTGGTATTCACAAGGTTTCTTATTGATGTTCTTAAAACACCTTGGATTCTTTGATTTGCCTATAACTAGAGGTGGAAGTTTCTCTGATCCATCAACATGTGCATAGTAAAACAGTCAATCGTTCCTTACTGAGTTTTCCGCCAAAGCATTTCTCGCTCTTATACGATAAAGTTTCATTAGGCATCATATTGTAGAATAGGCCAGTCTCATCTGCGTTGAATATGTTTTTCTGGTTATATCCATCTAATATCCCTTTCAGCTCTATTTTCCACTCTTCCACTATTTTTTCATCTACGGAGCCACTTTCACCCGATATTGTTTTGAATGCAAGTCCATATCTTTCTTTGAATTTTGCTAGCCAGCCAGCCGAAGCCTGAAAATTTTTCATTCCAAACTTTTCTGCATGAAGAATAGCATTTTCTTTAAATATCACACCGGAAATTGGGATGTTGGTTGCTCTTGCTTCATGAAACCATTCTAGAGTGCCTTATCAAAACTCTTCTAATCGGCTACATTGAATTTTCTGTCATTTGGATTTGGATCCCAAACCAAACTGTTTTGTTGCTTCAAGAATTTCTTCTTTACATGCTAAAATACCTTTGAGACAAGGACGTACCCAGGGGGGTGGTCCAGGGGGTCCGGACCCCCCCCCCCCGAAATTTTTTTCTGGGTACGTCCTTGCCTTGAGAGTAGCCTCAGGTATCTGAAATTGTCTTGCGAATTGGACTTTTGCAATTCCAAAACTTTTCTCCCACTCTTCAATTATTTTCACCTTTTCGTGTAGCGTAAGATGTTTTCGCTTTGATACCATTTTTCTCTGCTCGCCTTGTGTTCATACGAATATGAGCTGCTACACACAATCATGAATTTTCTAAAATGAACAAATACAAAACCAAACAGCTGCTTCTTGGAAGGAGTGAGAAAGGGTTGCTATTGCACAGGTCAGCTATTGTAAGTCGTATGACAACAGGGAGAGTCAATTGATTGATTTGACCACCGCACCAAGAGCTCCGTGAAGGATAGCCCATCTTCCGCTAAACAGTAATCCCCGAATTCCCCTACCCTTTTCTCTCATTGCAACAAGTTTAATTCAAACATTGCAAACATCAAGGAAAGTCCTATTCTGTTATTGAAACCAAACTTGTTCGCCCACAGAAGGTTCCCCAGGTTCAGATAAGAAGTTTAAAAAAAAAAAAAAAAAAAAAAAAAGTTTATCATGTAGAAGAAAAATCGTCGTTAAACAGAAACAGCATCGTCTCTAAATAGAGATTTTTTATGTTGGAGCGGTCCGGACTTTGGAATATCGTCTTTAAATAGAGATCGTCGTTAAGTAGAGCGTCGTTAAATAGAGAGCCCACTGTATTATATAATCGTTTTCATTTTCTCTTTCATTTTTTATAATTTAAAGTAAATTTAGGATTAAAGCCTGAGGTTGAAAAATTCTCTAAGCAGAAAATTATTTAAGAAAAGATCAGTAATTTTGGTCAAATTCTAAGAAATTATAATAATGGAATAATGAATCATAAAACCGTTCTGCATTGCCCCTAGAACTGCTAAAATGTTTTATGATTCATCATTTTTTTTTTTTTCAAAAGCCTCATTTTTTTTTTTTGAAGATGCGTTCTGTGTAATCTGCCAAATGCTTAATTTAAAGAGTAAAAAATTAAATAGTGTTATTTCTTCGCAATGTATTATTTTTTATTGCATGATTTGTTAACTTGGCTGGTTATTAAATACCTTAAATGAAGCGCCTAACTTCGTGAGCAGACCCTTTTGTGAATTGAGGTCAGCAGGGACCGATCTACACACTAGTTAGTCCAGTCAAATTAGGAAAAATGGCGGAAAAAAAATTATATTTTTGAAACTTGGGGGAAACACTAGTTGGGTATGTAGTTGTATTAAACAGAAAAGTTCCCCCCTCTCGAGGTGCCGCTCCCACCCTTTGCCCCCCCCAAAAGGTCACTTTTTTAGATTTTCACTTCTATCTCAAAAACCGTTCGTCTTAGCAAAAAAATGTCAATTACAAAATGAAAGCTCATAAATTTTTCCTACAAGATTGTGGTTGGTTGTATTTTTCTATATGCAATAGCTTTCGAGATATGTTTTAGACAATATCGCAAACTTTTGGAAAATGCTTCTTTTTATCCCGATTTTTAGCCAATTTTGTCTTTTAAACCTTCAACCCTGAGTTTTACAGCAGTTGTTTTCATAACAAAATTGTAAAGTATACAAGTACCTTTAAAGTGAGTCATTATTTGTAACTTTATCTTTAAATGATCAAAAGTTATTGCAATTTGAAATTTTCAATAAATTTAGCAAATTTGAATGAAAACTACATTGCGCGTCAAAGTATGACAAAATCTAGGAAAAAAATTATAAAGTTTTGAAACTTTGGGAAAACATTTGTTGGGGAAGTAGTTGTATGAAACAGAAAAGTTCCCCCCTTTAGCCCCCCCAAAACAAGGTCCTTTTTGGGATTTTCCCTTTTATCTCAAAAACCGTACGTCTTAGCAAAAAATTATCAATTACAAAATGAAAGCTGTGAAAATTTCCTACAAGATTTTTGTGGGTTACTTTTTTCCAGATACAAAAGCTTTCGAGATATAAGTTTTAGAAAAAAACTCAAGGTTTTGGAAAACGCTTCTTTTAATCACAATTTTCCACTATGCGTTATACTAGCTCTTCAACCCACACTTTTACAGGAGTATTCAATTCCTTTAAAATAAGTTATTATTTGTAATTTTATCTTTAAAGGATAAAAAATTATAGCAATTAGAAATGTTCAATAAATTTTAGAGAATTCGAATGAAAACTACATTGCTCGACCAAGTACGACAAAATCTAGAAAATAATTTATAAAGTTTTGAAACACTTGTAGGGGGTGCAATATTAAGAAACAGGAATAATCCTCTACCTTGGGGGGGGGACGTCCCCCTTTCCTCCAAATTTTTTTTAAATGCAAAACGGCTCTTTTTTTTCAATAATAATTTATATTACATAAGCGTACGATTTGGTTTTATTTCGTTTTTTTTAATTTTTTCCTCCTATTGTTTCTGCTGAACTAGTTACATTTTATTCGTATATAAACGCATATTTAACACATAAAAGTTAGTACTAAAGTCTAAATTAACCCCCTCTCCCAACACCCAAAAAATGTTTTGAAAGTGATATTTTTTACATCAATAGAATTCTGTAAAGCAATACATCTATTCAATATTATGTACTTTGGCATTTGCATTTTAGTGATCATTCATCATCAGAATTACTAATGCCACCAAATTAATAAAAAAATTACTGCATAATTATAGCACACTTACTTTCTCTTGTGTGCAACATCTGTACAATACTAGTGCAACAAACCTATGGAATAATTTAATTTTTATAAAAATGTATCTTCATAGTCTTCCTGCACATTGCTGTACAGCGCAAATTGACCTTTACACACGTGCATTCTTTCCGCAAGTTTGAATGCAGCCTCATGAAATTAGTAATAATATTGTTTCTGTGGAGCTGGTTTTCGTTTCATATAAACTAGAGAGAGCGATGAGTTCAGTTCTCTCCACCCGCAGTTTCTGGGTTCCAAATTGTTCTTTGTTATCCCCGCTCATTTCACTTGGCCGTCTTTTGAAAAATTTTCCCAGACTTTCGGACAAAGATTTAAAGATAAGGAAAATGTAACAGAAGAGAGGGGAATTTCTTGAAAAAAGGAGATTACAAATTCGACTGTTCGATTCTCTGAATTGAGAATCAGCAGCTAGAAGGAAAGTTAGTCGAAACATGGAATGAAAAAAAGCGTTTTCTGTAAATTTGAGAGGTTTTCTAAAACATATCTCGAAGCTATTCGATATAGAAAAAAAATATTCGATATAGAAAAAAAAATACTAATAATGAACATATCGAATAATAAATAATTCGATACATAAAAAAATAAAAATTATAATCTTCTAGAAAATTTTACCAGCTTTCATTTTGTAATTGGCATGCTTTTGCTAAGAAGCACCAATTTTGAGATAAAAATGAAAATCTAAATAGGGAACTTTGAGGGGGGAGGGGCTAAGAGGGGGGACGAGACCTAGAGACTGTTTCATACAACTAAATACCCAGCCAGTGTTTTCCCTAAGTTTCAAACGTTTATAAGCTTTTTCCTAGGTTTTTTCTTGCATTCTGATGCACAATGCATTTTTCATTCGAATTACCTAAAATGTATTGAAAATTTCAAATTGCTGTAACTTTAGATCATTTAAAAATACAATTACATATAAAAATTAAATTTAAAGGTAATTGAATATTTTAAAACTTTGCTGTAAACCCATTCCTGTCAAACTGATGGTTGAAGAGCTATAAGGCAAAGTTAGTGGGAAATAGTGATAAAAAGGAAGCGTTTTCAAAAATTTGCAATTTTTTCTAAGACGTATATCTTGAAAGCGTTTGCATCTTGAAAAAATAAGTCATAACAATCTTGTAGGAAATTTCATCAGATTTCATTTTGTATCTGACATTTTTTTTGCTAGCATGCACAGTTTTTGAGATAAATGGAAAAATAAAAAAGGGGGGGCCCTTTTTTGGGGGGGAGGTAAAGGGGGAAAATGGCACCCCGAGAGGTGGGAACTTTTCTGTTTCATACAACTACATCCCCAATCAATGTTTTCCTCAACTTTCAAATCTGTATAATTTTTTTCCTACATTTTGTCGTACTTTGACGCGCAATGTAGTTTTCATTCGAATTTGCTAAATTTATTGAAAATTTCAAATTGCAATAACTTTTGATCATTAAAGGTAAAGTTACAAATAATAACTCACTTTAAAGGTAATTGAATACTCCATAACTTTGTTTTGAAAACAATTCCTATAAAACTGAGGTTTGAAGAGCTATAAGACAAAATTGGTTAAAAATAGGGATAAAAAGAAGAGTTTTCCAAAAATTTGCGATTTTGTTTAAAACATATCTCGAAAGCTATTGCATATAGAAAAAAATAACCAATTACAATCTTGTAGGAAATTTTATCAGCTTTCATTTTGTAACTGACAATTTTTTGCTAAGACGTACGGTTTTTGAGATAATAGGGAAAATCCCAAAAAGGACCTTGTTTTAGGGGGGGCTAAAGGGGGGACGTGCCCCCTCGAGAGGGGGGAACTTTTCTGTTTCATACAACTACATCCCCAAACAATGTTTTCCTAAAGTTTCAAAACTTTATAATTTTTTCCTAGATTTTGTCATATTTTGACGCGCAATGTAGTTTTCATTCAAATTTGCTAAATTTATTGAAAATTTCAAATTGCAATAACTTTTGATCATTTAAAGATAAAGTTACAAATAATGACTCACTTTAAAGGTAATTGAATACTCTACAGCTTTGTTACAAAAACAATTGCTGTAAAACTGAGGGTTGAAGGGTTAAAAGACAAAATTTGTTAAAAATCGGGATAAAAAGAAGCATTTCCCAAAAATTTGCGATATTGTCTAGAACATATCTTGAAAGCTATTGCATATAGAAAAAAATAACCAATTACAATCTTGTAGGAAATTTTATCAGCTTTCATTTTGTAACTGACATTTTTTTGCTAAGACGAACGGTTTTTGAGATAGAAGGGAAAATCTGAAAAAAGTGACCTTTTGGGGGGCAAAGGGGGGACGCGGCACCCCGAGAGGGGGGAACTTTTCTGTTTCATACAATTACATACCCAATTAGGGTTTTCCCCAAGTTTCAAAAATATATAAATTTTTCCCCCATTTGCTGTTTTTTGGTCTAATTTGCCTGGACTAAGTGGGCCCAGTGCACAGATACTTTTGGGGACTCCTGCACAAAAATTTTCCGCAGAATATTACGTAATTAAATTAAAACCAATTATCATTCCTAAGTTAACCATACGTAAACATTTACAAATCAGTAAAATGTCACGATAGATACCACTTGTATGAATTTTTCGATTTTGAAATGTTTTTATGGGTATGTAGAGTACACTCCTTTGAAAAGATAAAAGGAGGAGCATGCTGAGGTGTCCGATCAAATTTGCGAATATCGAATTTATCGAATGTCGAATCGAATGCATAATTTTTAGCGTCGCAAGTTACATTAAATTAAAAATTTTGCGTGTGTTTCTGTGATTATGGAAACGCTACACTAGTTCGATCTGCCAAAAGGGGGTGCCTTCGTAGGAGGTCTTTCTAAGGGGTTCTAACGCGTATTCACGTTACATCTGGAGAAAACCTACCAAAACTCCAGACCGTTAGATCGACAGCCGCGCGATGGGACCCGAACCCGGGACCTTCACACTTCGGTCATCTACCATTTTCAGTGGCATAACCACTGTGCCATGGTGAGGCATTAAAAATTTTGAATATTTGTGATGAAATGAAGTAATCAGAATTTTTTTCTCTTAAGAGATAATTTTAGTAGCTATTATGATTACATAAAAGGAAGTTTTGGGGGCCCAGGGCACGTGCCCCAAATGCCCAGCCGTAAATCAGTCCCTGGAGGTCACTATCGATATTGCCATTGAATTTTAAATTAATGTTGAAAAAATAAATCGTAAAGGAAGTAGAATTACTAATACTATCAGTTCGGTTGTTCTTGTATTATTATTTTATTATTTTCAAAAGCTTTAAAAAAAAGTGAAACTTTGAAGCTCTCAAGCCATCTCCATTGTTTTATTACACATAAATGCATCCCTTATCATAAAAGCTTTATGTCGCAAGTGTGAGAAGAAATTATTACAAATGCGTTCATGACCACTAAGTCAACATAGAGGCGTAAAAATTTTTAATTCAAGCCAATGCACTTGTTAAGTAATGAAAACTGTTGTTAGCTCAATTGAATGAATTAAAAACGCGTTGACGAAATCTAGAGGCAATTTCCAATCTCCCGAGCCGTTGTTACAAGGTGGATTTCCGAAATCGTCTTTGACCTGACGTGCACGCCTTCTCTTTTCTTCCTCAGCATATTTTCCTTTGCGCAAGAATCCTCTTCTCCAGTAGGTGACTTGCGTAATTATTACCATCGGACAATTCCCGCCGCTGCCAGTCTGACTTCAAAAGATGAACATAAAAGAAGCGCACATATTGTCTTCCGTGAGTTATGAGTTTAAAAGTTGGGTTTGTTTTGTAATATTGCAGGAGCAGTTCTGGTATCGTAAGTGTTTATCGTGGGCGCGATCTCAGGATGGGATAAAAGCATTAATAGATTTATCCTGACCTATAACCAGCTTGTCGGAACGATCTTTCGAGATCACTGATATTCATGCAAAGATTTTTTTTTCTTTTTAAGTAGACAAGACACGCTTCTGTGATTGTTACTAAATCGAGTTTATAAAAGTGTTTAGAAAGCATTTCAAGTTTGATTTCGGGAGTGTTTCTGAAACGATTACGAAGGACGTATTTAGAGTCTTTTCATTGAAAAATTATTCTAGGTCGGAATAAAAAGTCGTTAAGATTTTGAGTGCACTGAAGTTTTATTAATTAATTTCAACTAATTTTTTTTCTTTAAATACAAGCTTCTGTGATATTCTTAAAATAGTAATAGTGCAGAGCTCTGTAACATTTTATAAATATAAAATTTCGTAAACACTGGGAAGTATTATCGTGTTTGAAATAATCCAATACCAATAATGTAATTTTGTAGTTTTGGAAACTAGATAAAAGAATATTTTGAGGTCTCACGTGCTATGATATCATTCATAGCTATCTTTTTATTCATATGGTCTACAAAATATTAAATGGAATCCGCTCAATTTGGCTCATCGTCGCCTTATATGAGGATCTGGCGCCACTTGGTGGGTAGCCTGAGGGCTATAAACAATAACAAAACAACAACACCGAGAAATTAAGATTTTACAAGAGCAGGTTTTTGCTGGAAATATAGGTCAGCTACATATATTTTATTTTCTGGCTATTTTACTTCAGTAGTTAAACTAAAGAGCAATTGCTGTTTAAAAACTTTCACGAAAGCGACTTCTTCATGTATACTTTTTTTACCCTAGTCTTAACATTGTCATATTCATCAAAAACTTTAAAAAAATATTCTCAAAAAACAAATATAATTTGCAAATAATTATCATAAAAATACTTTATTAAATGATAAAATAGTCATATGGGAAAAATTTTAAAGCTTACATCTAATGTTATGCATCAACTACAAGAGCATTTGTTCTCTTTATTAGTAGCTATTTTGAAACGTTTATGCGACTCTATAACTAGGTTTATGCGACTCTATAACTAGAAACGTTTATGCGACTCTATTAACTAGGTGATAAACAAAATTTCAGCCCTTCATCACAAAATGGCTCATAGGTATGTTTAAGCAAAGTTATAAAAAGGATTTATGGAATACCTATTATAGCAGAATTAATATATATTTATGCAATTAATCTTTCCTCCATAATATGCGTATGGTTCCTGAAACGCGATCATCCGGTGTGATTCTTACCCTTCAGAAGCTTTTGAAAATGCTTTAACTTAACATATATTTCTTTTCAATCTTTGACACTTTTTAGGATAAAATGCTGAAACTTAGTACAGCACCTAATTATTGTATGAGGCACATAGCGCATTCAAAAATGGTTTAACTTAGCATATATTTATCTTTGACGGTTTTTATAATAAAATGCTGAAGCTTTGTACAGCACCTAATTAATGTATTGAGGCGCATCACCTAATTAACCTTGCTGCTGTGTTCACTTCGAACGTACACACACTGTGCTTGGCTCCAAATGGACCCAATGTTTCTTATTTCAATTACAAACAATAGTTTTATTTTAAATTTTGGAACAAATTAATGGAAAAGTTTCTTTTTGTCTCTTGAGAAAGTGTTCGGCATAAAACACAAAACAAAATTTTTAATGCTTATTTATCCACATCTGTGTTCAGCTGCATTTCGACTTAAAAGTAATTTAATTTTGCAATAAAATCAAAAATAACATGGTTATTCCGTTGTGGCTCCATGAATGTTCTCAGTTTGCTATTCTTTGAAAAATATTCGAATTTTGTTTTGATTGCTACATAAGACTATTTAAAAAAAAAAAAAAAATACTCACACTGTGTTTGGGTCCTTTTGGAGCCTTATGCTAAAGTACATGGATACAAAAACAATAAACGCAATTTCTCTTTGTAATATGAAGAATACATACATTTATGAATCTAAAATATATTTTTTATTGATATAAATTATAATTATGGATTGTATGGTATGTATATTTATATTTTTTTCTTTTTGGATCCATGCACTTTAGTATAAAGGTCCAAAAGGAACCGAACACAGTGTGTGTAAACTTTTTTTTTTGACAAATAGGCTTTTGTAGCAATGAAAACAAAAATCGAATATTTTTCAAATAGCAAACTGGAACGTTCATGAAGCCACAACGTAATATCCATGTTATTTTTGATTTTATTACAAAATCAAATTGTTTTTAGGTCGAAATGGACCCGAACATAGTTTAAAGGTTAATTTATGAGGTACTTTGCACCGCACCTAATTAATGTATGAGGCACGTCTGGGAATATTTTTGTTCGGAAAAGTACAAAAATTTTAATTTTCTTTTTATTTGAATTTAATCGCCTGAAAGTTTTAATAGATAGCATGAAATTCTGGTAGGGAACGGTATAGCTTAATATTCACAGTTTTTTTAAAGATCTAACAAATAGATTTCATTTTTTTCCAGTTTCTAATTTTGATATTTAAAATAATTATCAGTACATATTTCGAGAGTATTACATGATGAAACTAGCTAAAGTATACGCTTCAATATATATAGTACCAGGTTTCCGAGCCATGCTCAGAGTCTAAAGGCTCCTTAAGTGTAAAATAATAGATACGTAAATGGCTGGACACATCAATAATCTTCATGATTACCAAAGACTTATTGTAATATCAGTCATTCATTATCAGGAAAGCTTTGGTCGGCATTCAATATTACAATGGCACATACTTTATTTTGAAGAGGGATGCTAAATATTCGATGGTCGGTGTCATCGGGGTTGAGCAAAAAGTAGTTTAACGCAAGGTGGCTCCTTTCCTTCTGTGGCAGAGAGTTCGTCAACCAGGGTGTCAGCGAAGATCTTGGCTAATACAATGCGAATTGTTTTTGCGTTAACTACCAGCGTCTTGATTATTTCAGAAATATATCTGATCATATTGAGGACGTTCAAATTCAGGATCAGGATTTTGAGTTGGATGAGCTGTCAAATGAATGAGTTTGTTCTAATTTCATCAAGTCTATTACAGACTGTTCGCAAACGTAGCTGTAGGCACCTCGAATGTTGATATTTCAGTCATCATATACTGTGAATAAAGCCATCACAAAGCATGTGGTCAAAGTTCGAATTCTTTTAATGAAATTCTTTGGAATGTGGATGGCATCGAAGGAACAACCGCACCAATTCATTAGGAAATTCAGGATGTCCTACATAAATCTTACCCTGCAAACAACAGTCCCCAAAATAATTTCTGTAAATCTGATTTTTTTTACTCTTTCTTCAGGAAAATGTAAAGCTCCACGGTGAATGCAAGACCTTTTAACAGGTTGTAAACCAGGGGAGCAAATAAGATTAAATATTTGGTGGCACCAAACTTTTCTTATCTTTCAAACTAGCGGAAACAAATGTAATTTTTAAACGCACGCACTGATTTTTTGGTCGCACTGTGTGACCCCTTATTTGCACACCTGTTGTAAACTATAATAGGAAGGATTCGCATTTGTGACGGCTTTGAAGATAATTAAGACTTTACCGGAAGTGCTTGTCGACATCTAGCTATTCTTCGTCGTTCTCCTTCCAAATGCTGATCATCTGTTTCATCTGCTCGTGTTTGAGCTGCACATTCGCGTATTTGAGCCAAGCGCTGCTGCTGGTAATCATAGGTTTCCACAGCTTGTTTTTGAGCTGCACGTTCATGCATTTACGTCTTTGACGCTCCTCAGCAGGTTCATGCTTTTTTTTCCGATTTGCTTTGAGATCGTTGATATCCCGAGAGTTAGAATCCTGTATGTCACTCCTGAGAATAGCTAGCTTATTGAAAGAGGACGTCGTTCCTGTCGTACTTGGCCTAACCAGGCCTAACCTCTTCATTAGGTGCAAAGTCTCTTGAGGTACTCGGAACGGAATCATTAGCTGAGTGAGTTTATTTCGCGTATTTTTCAGTCTCCTTCTGATGTTCCCCTTGTGACTGCTTCTGGGAACGCCTGCTAAAATTGAAAGAACGTTTTTCTCTAGGACGTTATTCAGAACTTATAGTGACATATATTTCATTAATTGTAAAATGCTTTCATTAGAAATGTATTTTTAAAGGTGTGAAAAATGATGGGCTATAGTATGATAATGTTCACATATATGCTAATATTCTTTACGATTGAAACTGTAAATTTCTCTACAGTGTTTCAATTTAAACCTAAAATACTTATTTTTTATAATAATTCTTACATAAATAAATTCTATAAACGTAAACTCAATCTTCTTACATAAATATAGATGCTATAAAGTATAATCTTACATATTTATGCTTTAAATATAATTTTCTTTAACAAACTCAAGCTTCAGGAAAAAAAAAAGTAACGCAATTTAAATTATTAAAATAAAGCACACTTCGAAATCATATGAAATTGACCACGGAATAGATAAAAAAATATTCTTTTACAATAAATTTATATTACCTTTAACTACATAAACATTGACAATAATAGAAAAAACGGATGGATTAAATATAAAGAAACTTCTAACCTCGAGTAAATCTAAAATACATCGTATCCTACTATATAGTTACCCTGAACCCTGACTCTGTCATAATTCCGGTTCAACCCTCTAAAATAAGTTTTACCATCATTAATCCAAACAGATTAAAAAGTTATCGTCTAATAACGTATAATGCTCACCGTTTGTGGTGCGATCGGCCTGAAAAGTTTCATAAATTTGAAAAAAAAAAAAAGTGTTATACTTCTAACTCTCTTAAAAATCAAGAGTGAAAAACCAGTGCTGAGGAGTGATATATCACCCTATCTTCGTGACAAAAATCAGGCAACATCCATAGAGTGAGAAATCACTATTCCGAGGAGTGACATTTCTGACTCTGGACTAGGAGTGAGAATTCAAAAGCGCACTCCGGGAAAGAGTGCCTCAATCTAGGAAAGGGCGACAGCACGCCATCCCGTAAAGAATGGACGACTGCTCTAATCAAGAGTGAGCTTTGACTATTTATAAGAGTGACCGTCATTTTTTATAGGGTGATTATTCAAGGCCGTATCCAGGGGGCCCGGACACCTCCCCCCTCAAAAAAATCGGTTTTTGTTAATAAAATAATAATAATGACCTCATTTTGTGAAAAATTCTGCCTTTTCTACCGTTTGGACCCTCGCCAATTTTTTTTTTTCTGGGTACGGCCCTGGATTTATTCCTTGAATATGCCTTGCTTCTGGCAATTAACTATTTTAGGGAAATTAAAATAATTTATTTTATATATCTATCTATATATAAGAATGTATCTGATAACAGTATGGATTATTATTATTGTTTAAATATGTCACATATTAAAAGTTATTTTTTTGTACAGCATCAACATTTACCCGATCTTGTGAATTAATTGAAAATAAAATCCAATATTAGAAATTTAATATTTTCCCCGTTTCTAGTCAAATTTTACCAATTTTAATACTATCGAATCTTAAAATATTTGAAATGTATCAATAATATTGGGTGTATGTTAAAATTTTTCCAATGTTATTAAGTAATTACTTTTAAATAACAAAATTTACATTGTATGTGAATACTTTAAGAATATAAACTATTTCCAATATTGGTAAAAATTAGCGTTTGGCTCTGCTATATGCTCAAAATATTATTATTATTATTTGTAAATTTCAAATTAACAAACATATATTAACTATAGATTGGGAATATTTCTGAAGTAGTCTCACTACTAATAAACTTTTAAATATTAAATCAATATTTTGGAAACATTGATATCAAAAACCAATACTGGTACAAAGTAGTAAGTGAGCGCATTGAGAATAAACCCAATTTCCAATACTGGTAAATAAAATGCCAATATTGGTAAAAATTAGCATTTAGGTCTCATAAATTCTCAAAATAATCTTACTATTTTTTCTACTGAATTCAGGGCCGTACCCAGAAAAAAATTTCCGGGGGGGGGGCTGAGAACCAAACGGCGAAAAAGGATTCATCATTATTGTTTTGTAAATAAAATTTTAAATTTGGGGGGCGGACCCCCTTGTCCCCCCCACCCTGGGTACGGCCTTGACTGAATTTAACATACAAAAAAATATGTTCTAAATATTGGGTGTATATTGGAAAGATTTTTGAAGTAGTCCTATAACTGATAAATTTTTAAATATTAACTCAATATTGTTTAAAAAATTGAAAACAAAAATCAATATTCGTACAGAGTAGCAAAGTTAATCTTTGTGTGTGGCCCAGATATATTTAAAATGCATTTATAGTGTTGGATATACATTGAAAATATATCCAATATTTATAAGTAATTACTTTAACATAATTTTTATACATTTTTAATTTTTTTGGTTAATACTTACTCGTTACCCATGCGTGTTACACTGGAAATAAAACTAACATTGGTAAAAAGAGAAAGCTGATATTAAAGCATTATATTGTCAAAATTATAAAACTTTATTGCTGTTGAATTTAAATTAAATATATTTAAAACGTATCTGCAATATCACGTGTCTTGAAAATATTCTTCATATAGTACAAGTTAATATTTTTGCTGCATTTAATCACACAGCACAAGATTGTCCATAGCCAATCTTTAATACATTAGAGCTGGATATTGGGTATATCTATTAGAAAACCAAGATCCTCCAGATAACATAAAATAGATCCCTCTATTAACTTAGTTTGAGGTGTGATCTCTCTAATGAGTAAATAACATCTATAATATCCAGGTCTATTAGAGATCTGTATATATGTTGCACAGTTACAATAATTAAACTTCCAGAGGATCCCAAATATCCCAAAAATGGATATCTGTTTCATATCCAAAATATCCCAGTAATCAGAAATTGATACCTATTTCATATTATCCAGAACTTCTTAGATATCCATTTCTGGGCTATTTTGGATTACTGTCATGTTTAGAATGATTCATAACAGCTGGAAAATAAATCTTACATAGATCAATGGTACAAGTAATATCTACCTACATGTATTTTTAAATTCTTGTTTTCGTTCCTGTGAAATGTGGACTTTCACGAAAAGCATGTAGTATTTAAACGCCCATCCTATTCTGAATCTAAACAGATTAAGAGGGAGTACAGAGGTTCATTTTAATAATCAGATGATGGCATCACTCAAAAGTACCCGCAAGAGTTCCACATGGCTACTAAAGCAAACCTCTGTAACCTCTAGATCTATTTAGTTTCAGAATTCGATTACAGTTTATGTTTTGCTTGCTGAGCCAAAACTTAACAGGTATAGAATGAAAGTTTCAAAATGCTTGGAGGTGATCTGTATAGCAATTGAGCTATGTAAAATCCATCAGCAAAGAGATTTACAAGAAATTTCTTTATCTGCAGTACTATAACTTCATTTGAGTTAATCTGTAAGCAAACAAGAATGGAAATAAGAGTTTCGGACGTTTCCTCACATACAGAATATCGAGATGATCAACATTACTCAACAGTGTGCACAAATATTTGATATGTTCAATGTTTCCTTTTCTCCTGCTGAAATAAAAAGTAATCCCTGACAGCTTATTTTTTACCTATATAGTACAGTTTAGAACAATTTTCACTTACATATAATATTAATAAAACAACAAAAATCCTGTATGATAAGATATTTATATTAAATCAAAAGAATACTAATAATATTGATTTTTAAATAGCTTTTATTTTAAGCATAATTTAATAAAACTTTCTTTTAAACTTTATTACAATTAACAAGTGTTTTTTTAAATAAATAAGAAATAGGCAAGATTGAATTGTTATCAAAAAGAAATTATTTGAAAGTAAATTTCAGTCATTTATACATACAAATACGAGAGTTAAAATAGTAATAACTATCTTTTAATTGAAAACCAAAAAATATTAAACTAATTGTTGGCTAAATTAAAAATATAAATGTATCTGCTGATAACCTCTGTTAATGTATATATCATGTTTGGAAATTCAAGAGAATACTTATTTTTTATCCCCCCCCCCTCAGAAAAAGGAATAAAGTATTTTTAAAATGGAAACAACTTTTTATTGATTTTTTTTCATGAAAAGGGGTAAAGAAATATTTTTGTTTTGGCCACTTCGTCATAAAATGTACTCTTTTCTATCCCAACACATTGGTGCAGTACATAAGTAATATAAATCAAAACGAATTATTTCATAAATCCCCAACATTGCCCATTTAGTTGAAATCCCCCAGCATTTTTGTCTTGCTCCAAAATCATAATTCACAGTTTAGAGGTATGAGCAAGAATATGGGTTACAATCCCTTAAAAAGTCACCCAACCCCAAGCAGACACCCCTCTTGTAGACTTGCCATAACACAAAGAAATAATTGAAGTTTAGAGCATGAGGGTGAACCATAATAACCTCCATAGATAATGTCTGGACGAGGGGGTGGGACTCACAGAAACTAAGAAATTTTGTATTTTTCTGCACTTCTTTAAAAAAAACAAAATTCCGGTTCTGAACATAATTTATACATATCTCATAAGAATATGTTTCTTATTTTTATAATATATATACATATTCATGTCTTTATTTATTTTTAAGCGTGATTTTAAATTTCATTTTTACAGCAAAATAGCTACAAATTACTTAAACTTTTCCAAACTTCAAATTGAAAAAAAAAAATTCTTTCAATATAGATTTTATGCAAGAATTATTATACTATTGAATATAGATTTAGAACAATAGATTAAGGTAAAACCAGAAAAATTCAATACGTTAGAAAAAAATTCAATCAAACCGAGGGCAGAAAAAAAAGGAAAAACACCCCCCCCTTCCCCCTGAATATTCAGGTTAATAAAAATATGAACAAATTTTCAAATAAAAACTTTGTTAATGGAACTTCCAAGTCCAGAGCAGTCGTCAAACTAGATAATTTTAGTTTACCACGAATAACCTAACTTAAAAAAATTTCAGACGATTACAGAACTGCAAAAGTAAAAAAAATAGGTGAATTGAAAAAAGTGGAAGATATGTTTTATTGAGACCCATTTCATACAGATTTGAATAAGTTATAAAAGCAATGGCAGTGAACACACAATAAAATATTAATAATTCACAATGACTGAGTTCAAAATCAGTGTTTCAATATTATTTCATATTCAGGATTTCTTCTAACAGCATCTGGAAGATAAAAATTATGACTTCAACAAGTAATTACAGAATTAGAAAAGTTAAAACATAACTGCTAATCTATCCTTAAAAATTTATTTTTTCCATAATTTGTGAATAAGTCTGAAGAAAGGTTCAAAATAAGGAAAAATTGGCAGCTAGTATATACTAGAGCATATACTAGAATTATGCTAAATACATAAAAAATAAAATTAGTTAAATCAGTTTTGTGTGTACATGGCTTAAAGTCAAATTTAAAACTCCAAGTAAAGCACAACCTAACACATTCAACTAGGGGATGGATTTACAGAGGAGTAAGTCAGCAGAACTATTCATTTGACCCAGGCCACACTAATAAGGTCACAAAGCATTTTGGTTATCGTTTCACTAAAATTAGAGGATAATCTTATTATAAAAAGTGTGCAAATCTACATACATTTTAGAACACCTTTAGGAGCAGGTTAAATACAATTTTGGAACAGCGCAAAAGCATATCAAAAAAGTTCATATGTATGGTAATAATAAATACTCTCAAGTAACATTTACATATACTGTAACCTTCTGAGTAAGAGAAGGAAGGGAGAGGGGGTTCTGACTGTTAAAATTGTGCAAATTATGCAAAAAATGAATAAATTAATAAAATAAAGATGTAGAATATAAGCCACCTTTTGCATTCTAATTTTGTCTCTGAACACAAAAGCTACATGGAATCTGCAATAAAACCTAATATTGCAGCTCTCAAAATACAAAAACAACAAAAAAAAGTATTTACTATTTCTTTACATGGAAACAGAAAAGAAAAGAAAATCTTTAATTTTACAGACATAAAATGCTTGTAATTTTTTATAAAATAATCTGTCCTCTATGTCCTATTAATTTTAGAATACACTGATATGCAAAGTGATTGAGAGTACGAAATACTTTATTAAAAGAAAGGAACACACTATATAGCTTTTCTTAATAACTAACATCAAACTAATAGTGACAAAATAAATATAACTCACACTAACTACTTTACTAACACTTTACTTAATATGGGTAAATTAAATTTACAAATTATTACAATCAATTAAAAAATAGAAAATATTCAGGACTACACCATTTCATGTAAATAAGAAGAGAGTAAAAAATAAAATAAAGTGACAACTTTACAATAAAAACTTTTCATTAACAGGAAGTAAAATAACATCAAATGACAACATTCTTTTTCTTAGCAAAGATCACATCTATATGTGGAAGATGAAAAAATGAAAGAAATAACTAAACGGGAGTTTGAAAATACTTTTACTTTCCGCTGTACTATACAACTGATCGACTCTCTCCTTTCCTACCCCCTTTCACTCCTCAGATTCTCCCCGCAGTTCGAAAAACCAAGCTGATCTTTGACGAGGGGGGCTCTACGGAAGCTGACAGTTTTCACTCCCCCATTTTAGTCGACCAGTTGTATAATGAATCGGAGCAAACGGAGAAACCTTTTCTATTCTCAAAGCCCCTAAAATTCCCCCAAAAAAACCTCAGGGATTTCCCTTGAACAGACCAGAAGTAAAACTTACGAGCTGAAAACTTCTTGTCAAGCTTCCTAAACTTTCTATTTATGCAATTAAACAGGTTTTGGCATATTATCTTTTAATAAACATTTATGAACGTTTATTCACATTTTTATACATTTAAAATTCTTTGTAAAAAAAAAATTAATGTTTTTTAAGGCTGGAAGGGTATCGCACATTTATTTGTGAAATTCTCACAATTTCACATATTTTATACGTTCGTATACATTTTACCGCACTTTTCACTGGGTTAGCATTGGAAATATTTGATTTTTTATTTTAGTTACTTTTCGAATTCCGCGCTCGATTTGTGTGCACATTTAAAATTCAAAAAGTTGTGCGCGCACAGGCCGCAGCGTGACACAGCTGGTATATGCGTACGGTATACATAAGCGATACACATTTTTCTCCACATGTTGTATTTTGTTCGATTTAATCAATAATTATGTACGTGAATTTATTAGTTATCAATAATTATGTACTTACGTTGTAAGGAACAGTAATCCTGTTTATTTGTAATGAATGATCGATTTGTAATTGAAACTAGCTGTGTACCATTCATACGGGAGGAAGCAGATATTTTTCTAATACACCTGATTAAAATTTATTCAATCAGAGCAAAACTATGGAATTGTTTCACTCGTAACCTGGCATTACGATAGTTGGAAAAAAAAACTACTTTACTTCGTGCAAATTTGTAATATAGTTTGTTTGTTTAACGTTTAGAGTTCTACCCACAACAGAGGAAGTTATTTGAACTTCTGAGGAAATAAATATTTTTGAAGTTTTTTTGCACCGAAAAAGGACTTTTGTTTGAAATTTAAAAGTAAATTATTTTTAATCATGGATAAATATTGAACGATAAGCATCATCTATGAAACCATAGCTCTTGAAACGGTTCGAATATTTCCGATAATAACCTAACCTGAATGGCTATCTCTGAAAGGGCACAAACACATATGCTCCTCCGAATATTTTGGATTTACCAACGTTTTTTAATGGACTTCGTAAAAATGTTACCACACATGTGAAGGAAATATATTGCAAAATAGAATAGAAAGAGTTAGAATTACGCCTATAGATGAGTTAGAATTACGCCTATTTTACGCCAAAATAAAAACTATATGAAATAAGTAACTCAAAATGTGTTACACAAAGTTGACAATTTTCAAATAGTAAGTTCACTTAGACAACAGGAGTTTAGAATTAGTCATTATTCGTTTTTCCAAAACAAAATAACTAATATCTTGAAAATTAAAAATAATTAAAATGCAGATTATTTTAAAGCCGGTTCGGTCCAGCTGGATTATTTGCTACCAGTAGAAATATATTATATATTTAAACTATGCCATTATAGCAGTTATAGTACACTTTGGATATTTGCTAGCGCGACGAGATGGTACATTCGTGGTGCTAAGTACGCCAATCTGCAAACGATTATGTAAATGAAAATATGGATAACGGTTTTCCGGTAACCTTAAATGAACATTAATTATAGGTTGTGAGCAGCGCCGGCTCAAGGTTATCCGGCGCCAGCCTGCAAAAAAAGCTAAAATCGCCCCCCCCCCTCCAATTTTTTTTTTTTTTTTTTTTTTTTTTTTTTTTACAGGAGAAATAAGTTTTGAAGAAAGCATTTGTTGAAAAAAAAATAAATTTATTTATCGGGAAAAATTAATTTTTCTGCCTTTCATCTTTGCAAACTTTTCTATAATTTCTTTTGTATCTATCTCTTGACAAATTTCATTTTCAATAGCAATCAAAGCTAGATTTATGAGTCTTTCCTGAGATATACACTCTATAACAAATAAATCGACGCACCAAGAAGGAGGTGTCCGATTAAGACGAAAATTGGTGGATAGGAAGACAATGTACAGAATAGTAAATGATTAAAATTTCAGAACAATTGAATAATTTATTTCAGAGTTAAAGTAACAAGTTCAATGAGGTGTTGACCCGCCGCTAGCCTGGATACAAGCTGCCACACCGCGTGGCATAGACCGATGAAGCTCCCGGATGGTCTCCTGCGGTATTTCCTGCCAAATTCGCTCCAATTGTCGAACGAGGTCATCAACAGTCCGTGCCAGATGCAATCGCCTTCTCATCATATCCCAGACATGCTCGATGGGAGAGAGATCTGGCGATCTGGCAGGCCAAGGAAGAGTTTGACACGCTTGCAGACAGTTTAGAGCAACACGAGCCGTATGTGGTCTGGCATTGTCCTGCTGAAAAACCAGCCCAGGGCACTGCAAAAGGAACGGTAGCAAAACAGGTCTTAAAATGTCGTCCACGTACCGCTGTGCAGTAAGTGTACCTCTAATGACGACCAAAGGGGTCCGGCTGTCAAAGGAAATGGCACCCCAGACCATAATGCCTTGTTGAGGGCCAGTGTGGCTTGCAATAGTGAAAGCAGGATCCCCCCTCTGCCCTGTGCGTCTCCAAACACGTCTTCGATGATCGTCAGGACACAGTTGGAAGCGGGATTCGTCGCTAAAGACTATACGTCCCCAGTCGGCATCATTCCAACCTGATCGAGCCCTGCACCACTGTAATCTGGCTCGGTAGTGTGCAGGCGTGAGTGGCAGGTGGCGTAACGGTCGGCGCGAGCGTAGATTTCGCTCTCTCAACCGTCTGTGAATGGTCATGATGAACACTGGTGTTTGGGTTGAACATCTGATGGTTGATAGAGATGAAGAAGACGCTGTGACAGCTGATCGGACCATCACTCTGTCCTCACGATCTGTTGTAGCCCTAGGTCGACCGCTACCATCCTGACGCTGCACTCTGCCATTTTCCACCCATCCTTGCCAGAATCTTCGAATCGTCGCATCGCTTCGACTCAAATGACGAGCGATTCTCCGAATAGTCCAACCGGCCTCTTTCAATCCAGTGATACGACCTCTGTCAAACTCTGACAGTTGCTTGTACTGAGCACGAATCCGGCAGCGAGGCATTTTTTAAGTTGTTGAAAGGTCATCTGAATCGAAATCAAACCGAAAGTTTTAACAACCGTTGAAGAACTGCTCCTAATATACGTCTGCTGGATGCGCAGTTCCGATGCGCTAGAGATCAAACTATTCATTCATTGGACACCAAATTTGAATCATTTGCATATCTGTTCAAAACATTCATGCATACGAAATTTCAAAGCAATCGGATGATTGTTTCTTGGTGCGTCGATTTTTTTGTTATAGAGTGTACTTGACCGTAAATACGTCTTGATCAATTTTAATTTTGAGAATGATCTTTCGCTACTAGTAACACTAACAGAAATGCTGAGTAGTATTCTCAATATTATATTCAAGTTCGGGAAGCACAATTTATTTGACACAATTAAGTTCAGAATATCAAATGGGTCATTCATACAAGCTGTAAAAATGTCTTTAAAAACTACTATTTCGTAAAAAATTTCTTCTGCGTTAATATCTTTACTATCATGATATTGTAACAATTTTTCTAAATTACTGCATTTTATTTTCAAATCTGCATTATAGATTTCCGATAAATTGCACAAGAAACTAAAATTATCGCAGTGATTTTTCATTGCGTCAAATCTTTCATTTAATGATACCCAAGCTATATCCAAAATTCTAAAAAAGACATTTGTTCTAAATTTCTCTTCTGGAGATTAAGGGGATTCGTCAGCATGTTCGTAATCGAAGTGACATTTCTTTTTCCTTCGTCGGATTTCTTCAACCGTTTTAAAATGGGGCTCGCCATCCACTTCTTCACTAAGTTTTTTGGCTTTCTCAAGAATATTTTTGTTATTGACGTCACTTCTATGTTCTTGAATGAATCATTTTAAGTTACTTATTGCCTGTAAGGTTATTGTGCACACTAGAATCAGTGGCGGATCCAGAATTTTTTTTTGGTAGGTGCTAAATTTTTTAAAAAAGCTTATTTCACCCAATTAAAATATACCATAAATCAAAATTTTAGTCTAAACCAATTTACATGCTTTTGGGAGGGGCTAAGTAATAAAATAGGATCATTTTAGTTGTTTAAAGGGTATAATAAAGCAGAATGTTACCCTTTAGCAATCTTTTTTTTTTTTGGGGGGGGGGGCTGGATCCACTACTGACTAGAATGTCATGATATTCAAACCCTTTTCTTGCAATTGTTTGCTGACAGGATTAATTCTGTTAAGCAAATCGTGCCAAAGCATCAAGGAACAGATAAATTTATAATACTTGATTTTGGCGCACAGACTTGCGTGCTTCGTGTTGCACTTCTTTTGAAAAGCATTCACCATTCACCTTCGGATATTTCAAAAAGAGCGTCATAGCTTTCTCCTAGTTGATATCTTAAAGGTCGAATGGCTTCAATTTTATTTTCCCATCGAGAGTTTAAGAGGGTTTCAATGTTAAACAGGAAATGTTTTTCAAAAGAACTGCCCATCGTTTAGGAGAAGAAGCAAATAAATTATATAATTCTTGAATTGTCGAAAAAATACTAACAGTATCTGCAGTCATCTTTGCTGGATCGTTAATCATTAAATTTAAGCTATGAGCAGCACAGGGAACATAAAAAGCACGAGGATTTATTTTTAGGATATTATTTTGAAGACCATTTTTCTTCCCTTTTATATTTTGCCCCGTTATCATATCCCTGGCCTCTCATATAATCTAGAGGAATGTTCCACATTTTCAACATTTCCATTACTGTCTCACATAGGCCGCTATCTGTAGAATCATCAACTTTAATAAAGCCTAAAAAATGCTGCTTGATTTCAGCCCCTCCATCACTGCAGACGACAAAACGTATGACGACACTAATCTGTACAGTTTTGCTAACATCAGGTATATAGACCAAAATTATAGAATAATACTTGGCTTTTCGAAGAGATAGTAAGATTTTCTCTCTTATACTACTGCCAATAATTTGCAACATTTCATTTTGACTAGATTTGCTTAGAGAATGAACTTTACTGTTGCTACCTTTAGGTCGTAATGTTCTTTCTACGTGAAATTCCATAACTAGGTCGAACTTTGCAAACAATTCCACTAATTTTAAGAAGTTTCCGTTGTCTTTTTGGTACAGCCCTCGAAAGGCAAAATTCTGGCTGCCAAGAAATTTTGTGATCTCAATCAGTCTTCCTAATACATTTGGCCAATGCTTTTTTTCATTTTCATAGATCTCTTGTATTTCGGAATCAATTGTTATTTTATTTTTCAAATTTTTCTCCTCAAAATCTTTCCATTTTAAGAAATGCAGCGGAGGGGGGGACACGTACCCTATGGCCGCCCCTGCGTTTACATATTGTAATATATGTTTCTAAAAGTTTTTACTTCCCTTTTACATATAGTAATATACAAAACCATACCCAGGGGGTGGGTCCTATAGATCTGGACCCTGCCCCTCCCCGAAATTATCACATTATATATTTATCCTATATGTGTGTGTGTGGGGGGGAGAGAGAGAGAGAGAGAGTATCTATATAAATAAAACAGAGTGTAAACTGTCCGTTTGTCTGTCTGTCTGTCTGTCTGTGTCTCGCGTAGCTCCGAAACGGGTGATCGTAGACCTACCAAATTTTGTACGGAAATTCTCCAAGACGGGTCGCGACACACCTCGAAGCGAGTTTTTCGAAATTCGAATTAGAAAATGTTTTATTTTATGTTTTGTCCGATTTTTAGCGATTTTTCTTGCGTAATACATAATAACGCCAGTAATTGCACTCGCAAGAAAACGATATTTACATCATCGTATAGAGGAGAAAATTTTCTTTTAAAAACTGTTCGTTCGGACTGTGTAACATAATTTGCAGATTTTTGGGAATTTTTCAAATCAAATTAAATTTGACGCTGACTTTCGTAAAATATTTTTAAAACTGCTGCATCTTGAATTCTATCTGTCATAACTTTTTTATATTTAGGCAAAAGACGGAGCACACAATTCGCCCACTTTTAAAAGAAGAACGGAGGAAAAATATAAATTAGGAGAATTTTTACGAATTTTTAAGTAAAGAAGGATTTTCATTTCAATCGCAGCTGCTTAAATGCTTAAAAATTTCGGCATATCTTGCGGTTTGGTTGTCTTGGAAACAGTAACAATGATTAAAATTGCCAGCTGAAATAAATAAATAAAATTACTTTAAAATAACTGGTTTTTGCATGTGAAATATGCGTCATTTTGGTGTCACGAGTTTAAAACCCCTTTCGAAACTCAACCAGAAAACGGATTCACAAGCAAAACAAACGCAACGCATGAAATAATTCCATATTTTATTTTACGTTGCCAGAAAAAGAATTGAATGCTCTTTTTTCACCAGTGAATTATCCAGCATTATTTTCATTTGAGATTTTAAACGGGATACGTTTTCGAATCGCAAGAAATATTTTGCGGTGCTAAACAGGGCCTGATTGTGACAAACAGGGACACCGGGCATTGATGAATTTTGGGGCCTGCATCTATGAAATTTGTTTTATTTTTCATAAAATATGTTTATAAAAAAGAATATTTCAGAACAACATTTGAAATTGGGGACCATTTCGAACCGGAGGCACTGGGCAAAGTCCCGATTTGCCAGTGAGATAATAGGGTCCTGGTGCTAAATAGGCCAATCTGACAATAATTAAGCATACAAATGTATGGAGAGCTGTTTTAGTGGCAATCGTAAAGTGAAATGATTATCGTTTATACTAATGCGTAAATTGATAAGTCACCAAAGAATAAAAGACTACATTCGTGGCAAATATCTAAGCCGTTTCTTTAAATTAAGTATTTACGACTGGAAAACGAAAATATATTGTATTGGTATCAATAAAAGATAGTATAAGTAATAGTTAGTAGATATCTAGGGCAATAATTATCAAAGCACAATATAACGCATTAATAAATATTTCGTGAAACTAAGTGTTCTATTCCTCTTACAACAACCATCTTACTTCACAGCTAACAAAACATTAAGTAATTCTACGTCACGCTAATATATTCCGCGGTAGTTTCAACAGAAAAGACTGTAACTGAACTTTTTTTTCTTGGAGATTCTGTTTTGTCACAAGTAGTCATGATCACATTTTGGGAAAATGTTCTTTTCTTGCCTTGAGAAGAGCGGGTACACAACTATTTAACTATAAAATAAAACGGTTCGCCACATCATGTAGTATCTAAGGTGGTATAACTTAAATCTAAAAAAGAGTATGATGTAGAAATGAGACATTTTGAAAGTTAGGAATTTTCGCTGAAAACCGTCACGCTTTTCTTTTTCTGATCGGGAATGACACCGACATAGTTTTTGTCATAATATTAACAATGGTCTCAGGTCAGTACTTATACTAACTTTACGAATAACGAATGAGAAACTTTACGCCAAGTGTCAAATCATTTTGCTTATTTTTAGATTAAAAATCACTGGAATCAATTCAAATTATATATGTAAGAAAAAGTTTCGTTCCCTACCGGGCGGAGAACGGGTACGCAGCTAGTTTATATATAAAATGATGATATTCATACAAACAGACCTCCCCCCCTCTCCCCGACTCCCTAAAATATGTCGGACCCCCTCCAAAATTATTTTCTGGGTACGGTCCTGGTAATATATGTTCCTGACCCTCCCCCCCTCTTGGCTACGGCCTTGCAACACATTTTATCAGACAAATAAAAAATTATATATACACTGCAATCCTTATTAATATAAAACACTAGCTGAAGTACCCGTACTCGACGCGTTAGTGAATGCAAATTTCCAAAAAGCAAGAACTTTATTCAGCATTGTAGGAGTACACAGAATGGATGTAGTATGTTGCCAAAGTAAAGAAAGCGAAGTTATAACTTTCATGTATTGTTAAAATATTACAGGTTAGAGAGTAACTAAGTAATAACATTTCATTCGCTTTAGTCGTAATTATGTGATGCGCGAACGAATATTTACGCATATTGAAATAATTTTCGCAAAATCTCAAAATTTAATCAACATTTTTGAAAAATTGGAAGCCTAGAATTTAAGTTGATTGACAACCTATCATGTCACCCAAATTCGTTTCATTCCCTGCAGTCTTTATTTCGTGATTCTGGAACAAATTTTCAGCATTTTAAAACGATTTTCGCAAAATCTCAAAATGTAATCAAAATATTTTAAAAATTCAACGCCTATAAATTAAGATTAGCAACTACCTATCATATCACTAAATTTCGTATCATTCGTATTAGTCGTTATTACGTGATGTTTGACGAAATATAAACGTATTTTGAGAGAATTTTCACAAAATCTCAATATCTAATAAAAAAATTTAAAAAATTGGACTCCCATAGTTTATGTTGAGCAACCATCTATCGTGTGACCAAATTTCATATCATTCGCATTAGTCGTTATTACGTAATGCGGGAACAAAGATTCACTCAGTTTTAAACGATTTTCGCAAAATCTCGAAATCTGATCAATTTTTTTTAATTAGATGCTTATAGTTTAAGGTGAGTGACCACCTATCATTTCACCAAATATCATTTTTTCACCTTTGCAGTTATTACGTGATGTGCGAACACACATTTGCGCAGTTTGAAAGGATTTTCGCAAAATCTCAAAATCCAATCAAGATTTTTTAAAAATTGGACGTCCATGTTTTAAGTTGAGTGACCACCTATCATGACACCCAATTTCATATCATTCGCTTCAGTCGTTTTTACGTGATGCTTGAACACTAATTTACGCAGTTTGAAATGATTTTCGCAAAATCTGAAAATCTAATCAAGATTTTTTAAAAATTCGACGCCTATGTTTTAAGTTGAGTGACCACCTATCATGACACCCAATTTCATATCATTCGCTTCAGTCGTTTTTACGTGATGCTTAAACAAAAAAAGCGTCACGGACAGAATGACAGAATCACAGACAGACAAACTTTTTTTTGAGGGTCGCATCGGATTCCCGGGTGCTTGAAACGGATAGAAATCGCAAAATTTTTGAATTCCAAGAAATGTACAGACAAAAGTCTAATTTTATTTATATAGATATCTTCCTAAAATCTGTCCATTTTTTAAAAGTTTTTGCTTTGGAGAGAGTTTGGCGCCCCTCTGTGTTTTGCGCCCGCCTGCAAAGAAGGCCTTGCAGGCCCGCTTCCGCCGGCCCTGGTTGTGAGCATGTGTAAATCGCCAAATAATGAAAAGTCGCCATTGGTGGCAAGCTATCCTATCTGTTCCGTAGCTTTTATTAACTTTACACGTGCGCGAGTCGCCAAATAATGAAAAATCGCCATGGGTGGCAAATTCGCAAGGTGTCCAATAGTTTTTACGTTATTAAAAATACAGCTGAAATAGCTGTTCTGATTTTATTACGCTTTAGCTCCTAATTAATATAAACTTGAATGGCAAGCTTAAATATCATTGTGTTTCTGAGGAGTGCACATAATTTTTCCAGCGATTATAAGCGGAGTCCGCACTCCAGGTGTAGTATAGCTCAGGACCCGTACAACACGGATTCCCATAACAACATACCTTCCGTGTTATGAGGGGGAGGGGGTCTACTGTAGTGTGAAGTTTAAAATTTTATGTACCAATGAATATGCAAGAACCAAGCAATGCGTAGCTGAGTAACATTCTATCTGATCCAATCTTCGGGTTTTGTCTGTTGAAATTATGTCTTTTTTACGAATAAGTCTTATTAGGGGCCGAATGCCTCATACGAAAAAGCGAGCGTAGCGAGTCTGGGGGCCTTGGCCCCTAGTATTATAAAATCATTCTCACCATTATCTATCTCTCATATATTTAGGTAGAAAATATTTAATTACAATCAATTTTCTAAGACGTAGAATCCAAATGACCCCTGTCACGACCATGCCCATGCACTGCTATGCATGATAAGGATTATTACTGTTACATATTATTACTGTTCACCTCAAAATAGTAAAGGATATCTATTAATAGAAACTTGTGGGAAATGGTACCGAAAAGTTTACTTTAAATCGTATACTATAACAAGTTTCATATAATCGAGATTATTTTATACCAGCTGTGTGCCCGTTCTTCGCACGGTAGGAAAAGAATATTTTCCTAAAATAAATACCTGTGCCATAAAAAAAATGCGATTTAGGTAGTCTCTTTTGTTGAAACTATCACGGTATACATTAACGCAACGTAGGATTACACTTTAGTTAGTTGCTAGAGCTGAAGCAAACCGCATGTATTCGGTACTAAGATACGGATAATCACTCAGACTCGAAGTAACGAATTGTTACTTTTCGGTTGATATCGTTACTACTCGATCCGAAGATGTTTCGGATCGAGCAGCTTCGAACTTCGAATACAGACTGCCAGGCGAGGCGAACTAGAGGGGAAACGGGTTCCAGTAATCGAGTACTAATATCTTCTGTTATTTGTTACTGGGGTTACTGGATATCGGATCGCGGTTTCAAGGGGGAAATGACTTTCGAGTTTGCATTTCGGATCGACCAGGTTCGAACTTCGAATACAAGACTGCGGGAGGGAGAAAAATGAATTTCGGTATTTGAGTAATAGTATGTTCCTTTCCGTTACTAGATACCGGAAGTATTATGGATTCTCGCTGTTGGGAGGGAAAAATCAGTTTGAAATTTGAGTAGTAGTATGTTCTGGTTGCAATTCGTTTGTGCCGCGCCGAATGGTCTCGTTTTGATGAGGTTTGGAAGAATCCGTATGTTTCGTTACAGTTATGGAGATGGATGGAGATGGAATAGTATCTGCTGCTCTATTGATATGGGTCGTACAATGGGGGGATACGATCCGGTGTATAGTATGTTATTATGCGCAGTTGAACTCTTTTTTTGCGGGGGAGGGGGGGGAAGGGGGTGTTCTTATAATTGTAGAGGAGCAATACATATAAGAGAAGCATGTTAGTAAGGGGGGCTAATTTCGGGCTTTCTAACATTTTAGTACTAAATAGTGGTGCAATCAGAATTCTTTCTTTCAGGGTGGTTCCGAAGCAGGATTGCGAACTTAACTTTTTCTTTTTTTAGCTAAAATCGAAATGAGTAATAAATAACAAATTATTTAAATACACCTTTTAAAAAAATATTTTTATAAAGTAAACGAATTCACACATTTTTATTATTTAAAATATTATTTGGAACTAAAAAAAATATTTAGCATGGAAACCTAAACACATTTTTAAGTAATTGTTTAAAAAATATATAAAAAATTGGGAGCGACCCGGGATTTCTATGCCCACTCCTGCGTAAGCCACTGGTATTAAAATATTTCAATAAAGTTCAGTATGTTTCTAAAATGTCGGTGTTTAGGGGGCCATCTGCCCTATTTTATGGTACATTTTATTCCATGAACTCATGGAATACGCATAATCCGGTGCAAACCATTCTTTCTGTATGAAAGAAGTGATAATTTTTGTTTAAAGAATGCTCTCATATATGCACCCACAGAAGGAGCTAACCCCTTTCATCTCAAAAGTGCAGAAATAGAACTGGAAATATCTTAAAAATAGATAATTCTCACTGAATTAAACAATTTTAAATTAAAATATGGTAATTTTTAATTTACTTCGAAAAATGATCCAGCAAAAGAAGTTTTTGATATGAAATAAGAACTCACAAATAATAAAGATATTATGCTTGTAGAAACGCAAAGTAGTTGATATCATACTGAGATCCCCTGCCCTGTGAATTTTATATATGTGGCCCAATCCCTGGATCTCAGTATTCGAGAACACGCAACCCAGAAAAAACACGAGTCACAAGCTTTCCTTTACACTTTTTATGATAAGAATGAACAGGTTAAACCAGCGTTCAGAATTAAAAAAAGGGGGGGGTTGAGAAAAGAAAAGAACGGCATATGTCTTTGGAAGATTTCTATGTGTACTCAGTAATTCGGATAATTTAGCATTGTATAAAACCATAAATGTGTATAAAAACAATCTGTAAATCAGAGAAAATAAGCTCTAAATACAACTTTGTACAACTTCGCTAAAAAAAATTCTTTTTGGTTAGGTTTTGCTATGGGTTTATGTATGGGCGGCATATACCCATAACAACACTGTCCCGGATGTGCTGTTATGGGGCACTATATAACACACTATTACCGATTCTATTAGTAGTAACGAAAGTAACGAGTAACGAATACTTAGTAACGAATAGCGAACATCTAAGTAACAAATACATACGGATACTCATTTTGTCGTTACTTTTACAGCACTATTAGTTGCAAGACGACCGTTGAAAAATGATGAAGAGACCACTTTTAATTTCACGAAACATTTATTAATGTGGTATACTGTGCTTCAATTCATATTAACCTAAAAAATCTAATACTACCTATTACTGTCTATTACTTATTAAATGTTATTGATCTTCGTTTCCCCACTCTCTAATGCTCAATTTAAATAATCAGTGTAGGAATTTGAAACCAGTGGTGCCTTTTCTACTCTTTGATGATTCTTAGCAATTTATACATTAGCATAAACAATAAACATTATTTATAATGGTTGCCATTAAAACACCTCTCCTTATCTTTTTAAGCATAATTCTTGTCAGATTGGCGCAAATTTAGCACCGCAAATTATTTCATCTCGCCGTGATGGAAAATATCCAAGGTGTACCAATCTAAATATTTAAATCCTCTATGGTTCAGTTTTGTGATAAACATCAAACTGTGTAATCTCGTGGAGATATTTAGAATCGCTCAAATATCGAATAGGGTGTTAAATTGTGTAGCAGAGTTTAGAATTTCACGCAATTTTTTAATTTATGATGTTACGTTCTGACCATGCTTGTTTAGTCTGGTTATTTATCACAGTTGTTTTCAAACGGATTAATATTGTAACTCACTTGCAACAGAGCTTATTAAAGTTAATTTTGAAATGCTGGTGTGATGCCGAGCTAATCAGTATTTCAAATATTTTTCAGAGCTATGTTGCCAATGGCGTAAATTTTGTGAAAGAACTTGTTAAATTTCTGGATTTCCGCCAAAAAATGTATAATTAATATATGTATACCGCCAAAAGTTGTCAAAACTTGGCGACATTTTGCGCGATTTTTGGAATTCATACTATGGCTGACGTTAGGCCGATAATGAATACTATGTTTTATGTTAATTAGTATTTTCCCCCCCTGTGGCCCCTTTTGAATTTCTCACTATTTTAAAAATTGTAAGTTTCCTTTCGTTGTTATGGTTGCTGAAAAATCATAGTGTTCAAAAATCGTCAAGGGTAGCTCATGCATTAAACAAAATACTTTTAAAATTTCATAATAGTAAATTTTTACGTAGATTTCTATTGCATTTTTAAACTCGTGACATCAAAATGACGTCATTTCATTTATGATAAACCACTTTTTTTTACAGTTATTTCTATCTCTAGCATATAGATGATATATCACATGATCACTATTGCTTCCAAAACTTATTTGCGCTCCGTAGAAATACAATGATGTTTGGTGTTGCCATTGAAAAGGCATGTTAATTACAGGAGCTAAAGCGTCATAATATCAGAACATATGTCTCATTTTACCGAGCTGTACAAGTCTCCTTTAACGTGTTACACGAAAACGATCGTAATGTTTTCGCCGTGTTCCAAGAATTCGTGTTTTAGACCCATGTTATAAAGGGTTAAATTGTAATCTGTAAAAAATGAAATATGAAATTAGTTATTTATTTAGCGTGAATTGACAGTGAGATCAACGTCACTTTTATGTAACAAGTGTGATACTGTATTAAGAGTTCAATAAGGGTAATAAGCTTTTTTTCTCAGAAGTTACATCACGAACGTTTTCATTTAGAAAAGCGACATGGTTTTCACCGGAGCAGGGTGCATTTTTGACTTTTGAGCGTAAATGATGCATCCATTGTTTCATGAAGGTTTTTTAATTTAGGAAAAGTCGTGTGTAACATAACTGCGCTAATACATTGTCCACGCTTTGCGAATTGCAAGATAAAATTGTTGTCAACATCATGCAATGTTATTTATGTGGTATATACTATATATTAATGCTATAAATTAAACCTCACAAAAAGAATTATATGTTGTAGAAATCAGGCATTTTTCGAAAACTTCTTTCCTTTTTGATCGTCAAAATTTGCACTCATGACATCAACTTTTAGTCACTATTCAAGTATTTTTCCACGTTTTGAAATTCCGCATTACTGGGTTTAATTCGAAATATAAGTGCAAAGAAAATATTCGTTTCCCACCGTGCGGAGAACGGGTACGCAGCTAGTCAGATCTATTAAAATCCGTATGTTCGTATCGTGCGTGGCTGAATGACATTTTCGTACAAACTTTGTATAGTTTGACTTCGGATCGCGTAGAATATTGGCAATCTGTCCGTGAAAGTGAATCCAAATAAGCGGGTCGGGTAAAGCCAGCGGAGTGAATGTACGTGTTTCCTCTTGTGCTGACGTCCACGCTCAGTAATCTATAATAATCTGTAATGCACTGAAATATTGCATGCGGGACTTTTATTATCATTGTTATTAATGAGGATATCAGCGCGGAGTCTGAGCGGCACGTAACGGCCAGTATGAATGTAGCTTTACTTCTTCATAACTACGTCTAGGTAACTGAGCATCAGTCGTACATCTGACTGCCATCCCCATCATCTAATGGACGTGCCCGTTTCCTACTATAGGCCGGAAGTTTAAGTTTCTACGTAATCCGTAGTCAAATAGTATCTGTCTATGCCTCTGAGCTAGAATTCTAACCAAGTTAAGAACTTAGCTGAGTGATCGAAGTATCTGCATAACAATTTCGTGCAAACCTTGACAAGGCGCATCTATTGCGGGATTTTCAATTTACGACAAACTTATTCTCTATACATCGGCACGTTATTGCACATTTCGGTCCTGGTTTTCTGTGTGGCCCGAAAAGTGAAAGGTACCGAAATATGTTTAAATGAAATATATCAAAATGTAAATAATTTAATTCATTTTATTAATTTAATTTATAATTCAATTAATTTAACCACATGATATACATTTTTCGGTACTGACGTAGCATACCGGTGGACCACCTAGACGAGCGATTTTTCTTTAAGATAAATGCCGGACAATTGAAACTATTGATGATATGGAATACGATTGGCAATAGTTTGCTAGCACATTTCACGTAAAAATAGTTTGGCGCCAATGACCACCGGTATATTACGTTCAAGAACTGATTAACACTCTCTATAGGCCTGCTTTCATTTCGAGGCCTCATCTTTCCTGCCTCATCTTTCATTGCCTGCTTTCATATAGGCTCCCTCTCACCTACTCCTATTCCATTACCTAAGGTGCCCATTCGTTAAGGTGACCAAACGTCCCCGTTTTCCGGGGCAGTCCCCAATTTCAGGACGTTCTCCAAATTGTACCCACAGTGTAAAACGGGAATTGGGGACAATTTTTAATTATTGCATTGGTTTTTAATTAAATTAATGTTAATTATTTCACTAATTATAAAAATTGGGGACATGTCCCCGATTCTATGTTCAAAAATCTCGCCACCTTACAATACGTCCCCAATTTTTGAGGACAGTCCCCGATTTCTGCGGTTCTTTCGGGGCCATCGTGATTCTACCGGGCCTGCTTGTGCATTCCGATGACTCATCCAAATAGTCCTAAAGATGCTCACGTATTGGTTCCAGCACTTAGATACATCATCTAACGGTCGAATCTAACCAATCAGGCCACGTTCGTAGGCCTTTTTCGGAGTGCACAAGCAGGCCCGGTAGAATCACGATGGCCCCGATTCTTTGGGATTTGTCCCCAAAATGCAAAACAGCATTTGGGGAGAATTTATAATTATTACATTGTTTTTTAATTAGATTATTGATAACACTAGTCAACAAATTTGAACTTTTTTTCTGCCTCTGGTTTGTAAATGGGTGGATTTACTTAATTTCGGGGTACTGAATTCACTGGTAAAAATCAATTTATGTCTATCACGTCACATTTCCAAGAGGCACAAGAAAATCAGCAGCAATACCGACAAAATTTGATATAATTGAAACTAACAAGAAATTCATATTAAGAACTTAATAATTCAATATTATTTCATATGTATACATTAGTTTTTATATGTATACACATGCCAACATAGATATCATCTTTTTCCTGTCCAAAATGCCCTTCCCACTTGGTTTGAATGAGGTCCAAGCCGCTAACTCAATATTTGTCAGTCTGATATCAAAAGGATGGATCGTTGAACAATTTTTCTATTTGTGGTCCAATAAATATACTTTCTTTTAACTTTGCTTCACTCAGCTTGAGAAACTTTTCTTTCAAATAATTGAAGACCTGACCTCATTTATCCAGGCCTTTAACAAAGTTCTTCATAAAACCAAACTTGACATGAATCGGAGACAAACTGATTTTATTAGGCTCAACCTGTGGAGTATTTTTCACATTTTCCTTTACAGCTACATGTGATTTCCTTTTAAGCCACTTTACTGTATAGTGGCCAAAGTTTCATAAGTTTCTTTCACGTCTACTGCATGAGCCAAAGGCACAGATGGAAAAGTATTGCCATTATGCAGTAGTACTGCTTTCAATCTGGTTTGTCCAAGAGTCAATAAAGAGTGACTATTCCTGATAGTTATGTTGTACACCTAGCTGCATCAGCAGACCATTGACATCTCTACATACACATTGAATTCTGCATGTCAAAATATGGAGCGAATGAAGTACCTTTTGATCTCAAACAGGAAATTTTTGTACCTGGAGCTAGATCGTTTCATTGTTGCAATCTCGACCCCAAAAGTTCAGCTTGCTGTTTTGAAAGTTTTAGATCGCGAACCAAATTGTTCAACTCCTTTTGATTAAAGGGCTGAAGTGAAAAATCTTGAGAATGAGGGGAATATTTTCTACAGGTTCTTGATCAGCATCTTCAGATTAACTTGTCATTGTTTCTGATTCTATGTTTTGCAGATTACAGGCAGACAGGCAACCTTTCATTATGTCTCTGGCAAATGCACTGAAGATACATTTTACACTTAATTTTATTTCTAGTTTTGATAGAGAATGCCCTGAAATATTTGTAAGAGAAAAGTTCTAGGCTGGAAAATTATCCTTAGGCTAACTCCACACCACAGGAATTGAGAATTCATAGCTCGACATTTTCCTTTCAGTCACTTGGTTAAAGTAGTAGTACATGTTATGCACGAATACGAGGCGCAAAAGTTTTATCTTGATCACGAAGAGAACTATCAAAATATAATTTATAGGCCTTCTTAATCAAATCAGTAATTGTTTTTTTGGAGCTTTTTGGGTGAATTTCTCACAGACATAACAAAAGTTTTCGGGGTGGTTAAGACAACAACTATGTTTACTAGTTGTTATTTTTAGTAAACGTAAGTTTTAAATATATGTATAAAGCAATTTTAAAATAAAAATACCTCTCAATAGAAACACTCACTTATTAAAAAAACAAAACTTATAATACATTCTTAGGCTGAGATAAATACAATAGTAATTGCACCATGCACGTTTCAACATTCACTAGGTCATAATGTTTATTTTGCACTACTGGATTATCTCTCCATCTAATGAATAACACTTGCCTGTGTAACATCTGACATCAAGTGACAATTTGTTGATCTTATAGCACTCTTGTACCAAACTTTAGAAAAAAAAATTAAAAATTAAACATTAAAATAAAAGAACGGAAAATAGTGAAATTAAGGAAAACATAAATAAAAATCCTTAAAAACTCAAATCTTACGCGCTAGAGCATTTTGAAAGGTTGATTCGGATTTTACACACCAAAATACATACTAATTGATGTATCACATTCCAGAGGCAAAATGGCTGTTGAATAGTGTAATTATTTCATTAATTATAAAATATCCCCAATCTTGTTTCAGAATCGGGGACATGTCCTCAACTCTAAGTTAAAAAATATGGTCACTTTACCATTACCACATGTATGACTAACAAATACAGGGTGATTCATAATGAATGGGACAAAAAGAAAACATGATTGTGAACGTTGTAATTAATATATTTAGAAAATTCAAATTTACCTCAAAACTACATTTATTGAAGTTTCTACGGGTGTTCAATATGTGCCCCTCCGGTGACACGGCGTTGATTTTGAGGAACTCCGCAAAAACGAATCACGAATTCTTTCAACCACTTCGGGTTTTGTTTCTTTTCGTCCTGGGCTTTTGTTCTTGCCAGTCAAGAAGAATATATTTGATTTCTATAAAAATAGTTGCGGGTGACATAGCTCCAAGAGAATTCTTTACTTTTTAGCACGCCCCGCAAAAAAAGTGTCACGATTATTTTTAACAACACTGACATCTGCTAAAAAATGGAAGAATGCGAGAACAGCTGGATAGATTGTCCAATGCTAAAAAAAGGGCAGCCATTGCCGTCAATCGACTTAACTACCAGCAAGATGGCGAACGGTCAAAACGTTCATCGCGTGCCACAGATCTAGAGACCCCTTTTTGACGCAGCTGGCTGTGCCCCACAGTAATTTTGTGCACTGTGCCGCACAGCCAGCCGCGCCAAAAAAGGGTCCCTAGATCTGTGGCACAAGGTGAACGTTTCGACCGTCCGCCATCTTGCTGGTAGTTAAGTCGAGCGATCGCAACGGCTGCCCTTTTTTCAGCATTGGGAAAGGGTTGCGCCTCAAAGGGTTAACCACAGAGCAACAATAATTTTCATCATTAAAGTAAGAAGTTTAATATTTTTTTATATTAAATAAAAATCATAAATCACTTCCAATCCATAATATAGAGGTGCCTAAAAAACACTAGCCTAGTGTTTTCTTCATTATATATCGACCTTAGACATATGGAATTAATTATAAAGTTACTTTATGGTGCCGAATAAAAATTTCAGGATATTAAATGTAAATAAATACAATAGACCTCTATACATTAAATTAGTGATGTAGGAGTTTCAGTTTTTCTCATAAAAAGGCTTACAGATTCAGTACAATATAGATTATGTTTGAGATATTGGAAAGAAGAGAAAAGAAGGGAAATAATTAAATTAAGAAAAAAAATCCAGCATAAAATAAATATAAAAATTACTATATGAAAATTCAGGGAGGCGCAGGTGCCTCCATGCTCTATGCTGCCGATGCCCATGGTTAAAAAACGAACCGTTACAGTTTAATTTTTTTGCTTAAATCGAACAGTCTTTAACGCTAAAGTAAATTACGTTTTACAGGACGCGCCTCGACAGTTTCTACATATATACAGGGTGTCCCAAAAAGGTGGTAACGGGCTTTAATTCCTTACTTATTAGAGATAACTGGGTAGTGTAAATTGGAAAAATGTTCAAAATAAGGTCGGAAATAAGACTCTGTTAAGAAAAATATCCTCTCGTTACCCACTTATCTCTCATAGATAAAGAATTAAAGCCCATTACCACCTTTTCGGGACACCCTGTAGAAATTTACTATGTTTGAAAAGTTTAGGTGGCACGAATTATTTTTAATAAATATTTATTTACCGTGAATGTTTACGTTATGAAAACCTATTTTTAAAAACTTGTATAGTATTTCTCTGTAGCTATTGAAAATGAGCAACGTGAAATTTTAAAATTCGACTAGACTAATCGACATTTTAATTATTTTAAAAAAATGTATTGTAAGTAAACCAGTTCAATAAGCATCTTCTTAATTGCATTCCGAACATTATTAATTTTTTTCATAAGGATAATTACATCATTAACATAACGAAAAAAAAAAGCATTACTTCAGCAAGCTATTCATTCTAAGAATTATTATTTAAAACCAAAGACTTAAGAAGATAAATTACCATGAATCAGATTAAACTCTTGCACTTATAAAAAGAAAACCAGTAATAATAAGCCATAGCTGATTACAAATCAGACTGAATGTGATTACATATTACAGAGAATGTGCATGTTAAATCTGTCTAGTCTTAGACTCTTTATTTGCCTGTTAGGTGAGAGATGGTATTTAAAATTTTCGAAACTGCTATAATATTTGTTACTGAATGACTAGTTCTGAACTTTGTCCTAAGAATACAATATATATATATATATATATATATCCCTCAGTTTATTAAAAAAAACGCCATATCAATAGCATTATCTCTAAAGCTTACAAAAAACTTGGTTTTCTTAAGTGCAAAACTAAAGAATTTTCTAACCTTCATGCATTAAAAATCTTATACTTTAGCTTGATACGCTCTAATCTTGAATATTGTAGTCTTGTTTGGGATCCGTATTATAAAAATAAAATGAAAATTCTTGAGCGGGTGCAGACTCAGTTGACTCGTTATTCATATTACAAAAGTAATCCTATTTACATTCCGAATATATCTTACTTGAGAAGTGTTTTTGGTCTTCCTAGTTTAAGTTCTCGTCGTGATCTCTTTTGTTTATTATTTTTTTATAAAGTTGTCAATAATATGGTAGACTGCAGTGATATTCTTCAAAGTATTTGTGTAAATGTACCGAACAGGTCTCTTCGTAATAGCCATTTATTTGTGGATCCAATTATAAAATATAATTACATATACTTTTCGTTATCTAAATTTTATAAAATTTATAATAAGTTTTCTTTGGATTTGGATATTTTTATCATGTCTTTTAAAGTCTTTAGAGTTAAGTGTTTTGAACTTTTGCAGTCATGGCTGGTATTTATTTTATCTTTTTTAATTTTGTCTTATGTAATTTGTCCTTTTATGCATCACTGTAAATGGATTTTAATCTGTAGTGTGCATTTCTTTTATGAAATAAATGAAATGAAATGAAAAATTTTAATAACAAGAATACGGCGATATACTTCAATTTTTCATACAAAAATAATGCAGTTATTAGAGCGATTTTAAACGATCTATCTTCAGAATTTTCACCAAATTAAGTAAACTGATTTTAAATTAGAGGAATTCCTTAGTTAGATGTTATTTTTTTTTCTAATTTAAACAAAAAATCATTTAAAACTAATAAACCACCGCCACGTTCCGATCCGATCTAATAAAAGCAATCTTCTCCATCTTATGAGCCCAACTCGTAAGTAAATGAGAAAGAAAAGAAGACAAAAATGCATAGTCATTGAGCTGTGCCAGGTAAGATTTTAGGGAAAACGACACCCTTCGCGCCTTCACGGCAAACGAAGAAAAGGGACAATTTCGCCATGTGGTGACGTCCGAAAAGTGACCTCAATGCCCTCTCATTGGGGAAAAACCCCATCGTTTAAAACTGTCGTCTTTTTTGCAGTGGTCAATGATGGCGGCACTATCGTACTTGCAAGTTAGGGTACGCAGGAAGTTGGGAGACGGCTAGCCCCTTTAATTGTTTTTCACTCCCCCATTTTAGTCGACCAATTGTATAATGAATCTAATTTCCAATCCGGTAATTTACAAGGATTTGGTGCTGACAGAGGTGTAGCTAGAGGGGGACAAGGAGGGGCACAGCAGCCAAAAGGCACCAATTTGTATATACAACTTTTTTCAGTGCATTTTGGTAAACAGGAAGGGGTGAAAATTTGTTCTTGGGAGCTGAAAATCCTTGCTACACGTCTGAGTACTGAAACCAATTGATAACCTAGATATTTTTGAAGTCATTTAAAAACTAGACTAAAGATATTTTTGAGTAATATTCAAATATACATATGACAACATATGCACACGGACAAGGTTATTACACTTTTTGAATACTGCAGGGTTAAAAAAAATCTCAATTTACCTTAATTTACTAAGCGAGTAAAGTTTACATTTACATATTGTATTAGTAAAATTGAAAAAAAATAGTATGTTTCATCTCATTTTAGCACAAATGGTGACAAATGTGATATGGTGTCTAAACTGGTGTCCCAGTTTTTATTTGGTGAATACCAAAGTACAGATATGAGAATATGAGAGTAACAAGAAAAGGAAAAAGTCTGAAAGAATGTCCAAACAACTTTTCAGTAATAATACTTATGAATTTCAAGTTCAATAAATACTTTAATTATTGCTGATACTAAATCAATCTTACTTATATACAACTTTACCTTAATGAAAAATCAGAAAATTTTTGAAAAATTGAAAAAACTCAGTTCATTTTAAACATTGGAAAAGGTATGAAAAATCTCATCTCTGAAAGTAGCATTTTACAGTTTACTTTTTGATTAACTTTGAACAGCGAAAAAAAAAAAAATCAAAGCTACAGGAGTTTTTAGGTTTTATTTACAACATTCTTTTTAAGATATAGAGAGGGTGAACGAGTAAAAAAAATTTTTTTTGGAGGCACTAAATATAGATTTTTATACTTTATTTCATTGTTACTTGATAAAATATTACAAATAAGACTTGATTTTGCCAGTAATTTATTAACTTGATGCCAAATATGGAATAAAACAAGTCATATATATTCATTGATTTACTCATTGATGAAACTTTACCAAAAAATACACATTGTTTTTTTTAAGAATAAGCCCCTATAACTTTCTCAATTTAATCAAAATATTTAAAAATTAATACATAGTCACTAACTTACCCAAAATAACATAACTTTAGTAAACAACTAAAAAAAAATAGCTAATGCACGTCAATTTGGAAAATAAGAAAAAATAATTTAAAAAAAGAAGTGAACATCTCAAAAAAAGTTATTCAAAATAATGGGATACAGGCTTTGAAAAAATCAGTACATAGAGATCAAAAGCATGCAGACTCTGAAATAGTATTCAAGAATATTGAATAAATAAATAAATAAATAAATCACAAAAATATGATTACCAATTATATAAACCTATGATCTTCTTCTCTTTAACAGAATGCCACTCACAACAAAATTCAAAAGATTTCTCCCAGGACCAGTTCAGAGTACTAGAAAATAAAAAGATAACTTGATAAAAAGCCAAAATTAATCATTTTTTCTTGCAAAATATTTGATTCATCACTTGGCTCTGCAAGCTTTAAAGACAAGCTAGATATGTAAAAATCTCGATATAATGCAAAAAGCTTCATTGCGGATTGCATGGTGCACTTTTATAGAACAACAAAACTGCAGACATTATGCAACTTTTAAGGGGAAACTTGAAATTGTGGAAATCCCATCTGATAGCTAATACTACCTCTATTTGGGGAAATACAATATGTTATGGATTTTTCTCTTAATATTTCACAAGCTAACCATTGTAAATGTAAATTAAGCATTTGTAAAAGTGCATGAGTACGGCTCGTCAAGAGAAATTCTGAATTTAAGTGTTTAATACAACTGAATTCTTTTAAATCTTACTCAAAAGTTGTATTATTTCTTGTAAAAAGCACCTTGACAGAAACATTTTATTACTACTCACTATACTTAATAAAATAATCTTGTGAGAAATGCTGCCCATCTGACTCAATGCTTTAGGTTTACATTCTTCTAATATGGGATTGTAATGCTTAAAATCCAAAAGAATTACATAAAATTAACACACACGCGCATGCATATTGCATACTGAACATGCATAACAAATGACATGAATATAAAACTAACTCCTGAACTTAAAAAATAACCTAAAACAGTAAATAAATAAATACTTACACCTTAGATCATCCAAAGTAGCAGTCTTCTTCTTCAAAGATTCTTAAAAAATCACACAGTGCATCGCTGTTATTAACAGTCTCCTATATTTAAAGAACATGAACATTTAGTAAATAAAAAGTATTCTAAAAGTTTAGTTTTCTAAAGCAATCAAGTTATATAAATATAAGAGTCTCCAATTGAAATTTACATTCAAGCATCATCGGAAAAGCAAATAATTTGGTTGCAAATCGAGGAGAAGGAGGGGGCAACACAATTTCGGCTCCCATCCCACCCCTCATATCCAGGCACCAGTTATGACAGACTGGGACCCAGATCAGAAGTTATAAATCTGAATTGGGGGGGGGGGAGGGGCTCGTTACTGTCACTGGCAATTGTCTTCCTGTATTTCTCACAGTGCTCGTGTACAAATTAATGTCATGATTAAATAAATTTAACATGAAATATGCTAATTAAACGTGAATGTTCATGAACATTTTCTATGCAATATATGAAATTAGCTTTCTAAAAAAGAAGTTTTAAAGTAAAGCTAAAATCATAACTTTTTCATGAAATAACTGAAAATGATAAATTTTTATTTACCGACAACTGCTCATTCATCAATAAAAATTAATTGAATGTTAACAATTCTTTAAATTGTCTAAGATTGGACAGGTATAAAGCAAGCTTTTTTATAAGGGGGATAGACGAAGTGAATATTATCAAATACAGCTAAGAAAAATCCTGATTAAATCATCTTTAAAATAAAACAAACCACATTAAATTCGGCACATTTATTTATTTGTGATCTATTTTGGCACTGAGACGTCAAACTTTTTGGGGAAAAAAAAGAAACACGCTTTTTACTATGTTAGAAAATTTAAGGAACTAAATTCACATTCTGCTAAAATTTAAGGACCCTTAAAATCTGAAACCTGGGGAATATGCCTTGCTTGTCCCTGCGATAATCAACGCCCGATTATATCACATTAAATTTTTCAGTAATATTTGACTGTTTTTCATAAATTTGTATTTGTATAAGTATGTTTTTCATAAATTTCTATATAAATGAGCCTAAAATAATTTTTCAGATTTTAATGGAAAAAATAATGTATGTATAAATAAACAGTGGTAATTCGCCAGTATTAATATGATATTTAGATGCTGGCACATTAAAAATATTTGCTTGTACAATATGAGGAATATTTGCAATATAAACCCAGTACTGTGGAATCAGTGGTGTAGCCAAGGGGGGGGATAGGGGGTGTCACCCCCCATGAGGAATTTTTTGTCATACGAAATGTATATTCTTCACTTCCTTACACACACATATACATGTATGTGAGTTGCAGTAGTCGTACCCCCCTCCCCAAGAAAAAGTTCTGGCTATGCCACTATTGTGGATACATTTTAAATATAACTTGCTACTTTTTACACTAGTTTTGACTTGCAATTTAATAATAATATTGAGTAATTAAGTAAATAAACATTAAAAAATGAAAATGGTATGAAAATTTCTAAAAATAATTTCTTGTCAATATTAGGAATACATTACAAATATTTTCGATGTTTACTTAATATTGTGGATACATTTTAAATACATTTGGGCTAAATATTAAATTGCTACTATGTAAAACTACTGGTTTGTGTTTTCAAAGCCCTAAGTTACCATTTAAAAATTTATTGGTAGTGGAACTACGTCAGAATCAGAAATATTTCCAATATATACCTAATATTGTGGATGTACTTCATATGTTAATTTAAAAATTGAATAGAAAAAATATTATTTTGAATTTAAATCCAGGTAAAAAATAAATTATAATAATATGAGAATTTTATTTACCAATATTGATTTAGTAGAAGACTCAAACTCTGGAGAACTAAAATCTATGCTGTTTGCCCAGTGTCACTAATGAAATGTAGCTTGCCATCTGCAAATTCAAAAAAACACAGTATAATCACACAGTAAAATTAAATTCTTGAAGAAAATGATATTTTAGAGTTTTTGAACTCTGATGAGAACACTGATAACCTTTAGATGATTGACAGTGACAAAATTGACACTGTATTATAGTCCTAAGATAGACTCTGACAGCAACAATTCTGAATATGCTCAAAACTTGCATTACATTAATACAAAATACATTATGAAATTATCAATAATTTACCTTTTAAGGGGTCATTCACCCATTATATCATGCTTCTAGAAAAGGAATTTAAAAGTGTAATTAGAGAAAGATAGAGAAAATAATGCAGGTAAATTTTAATAGAAACCATAAAATATGCATAGTTCCAGCCAAAATAACATTTCCAAAAGGTCACATTTAGCTGTAGAATGACCATTAAGATAAATTAGTGTCAGTTGAAAAGTATTTTTTTTTTCACTTTTGAGACATCTCCTTAGCATTTGGTGACAAATGGTAAAATGTTTTACTTGTGATATCTTGATAAAAGCATCACTTAGAGACATTCTTTATTTACCTTAGACACAGAACAATGTTTTTTCAAATATGTTATATGAAAAGGGGGACCATATGAAAATTAAATTTAGTATTTTTATATGTTTACTGTGCCTAGTAAAAAATTGCTCTATCTGGAAGCTACTGTAAATTTGTCAATTTTTACTATTTCAATTACTCATAGTTTAAGAGATAACCACAGTAACATTATTGCAGTCATTTTTAGTCACCTGGTACAATTGACATAAAAATTTCAAATAATCCCTTAACAGTGGCATTTTGCTTTATTGTGCATTTATTTTACAAAATAAGCTTTCTTTTCCCCTCCTAAAAAGATTCCTGTATCTGCCACTGAAATTATTATTTATTAAAGGCTGGTGCTTTTGAAAGCAAAAATTTGATTTTACAAATGTATGTAAAGAAAACTAACAACATTTTATTATTTTACTTAACTTTTCAATATTTAGAATAATTTGTAAACTTAATGTCGGACACTTATTTTTAATAGGTGAATAAGAATAAAGAATTTTAAAGTTTCTTTGCACAATTTATATTTATTTTTTAAATTTGTATCATAAATTATTTTTAAAGTATACTTTGGCTCTATCTCTTTTAAGAAGCATTTCCCCCCCCCTTATTTGTTTTAATATGCTCCCTTACACTCACTCACTGGGCCACAACATTCAAGCAGTTATTATGTCCTTAACCAGGGCTTAATTTACACAGAAACTTACAACAGCTCAGTTTCTGTGTTTAGCTCAGTAAGCTTTTCATCAGTCTTAGCTCAGTAAACTTTTCATCAAAGGAAAAGTTTTAAAACTTTCATTATTGTTTCAATTGATATTAATTCCACTACACTGTAAACAATTGTAATAGTATAAGCACAAATTTACCTTATTTCACAATAAACTAGGGTAATTAATGTTGTTATTAGCATAAAAAAGTTAGAACTTCTGTACTTTAGTTAGAAATAAAGCCCAGTCCTTAGCATATATTCTCGCTAGTATTTAACTAACTAGTTTTATTAAATGAATATCCTTGAACAGTTAACATTTTTATCCGATAATATTGAAACATAAAATGATTGTAGTCATGAAAACAATTTCCCGAAACATTTTTTTGGTTCTAGTAACTTTCAATGCTAAACTTTCTGTACAAAGGGCTACTTTAAAAAATAAATAAGGATAAACTATGATCAAGGATTGGTAACAAGTTATTAAATGTAATATTACGACACTTGCCTTTTTTTCCTGTAAAATTAAATTTACTGTAACTATTGAATTACTTCCAAACAGGGCACAAAATTTAGTATATCCGTCATGTATGTTGTCCTGTTCAACACATTCGTGCTCTTGACCCTCCTGCCTTCAACTGTTTACTAGTGAGCAGAGCATTCCATAAGAGGCAATCTGGGGCGTCGGTAATAAATAAACCACTTGACTATGCTCTAGGAGACATGGCTAGGGAGAGTGCTGTTGCTATAACCATTCATTCAACACGTGCGAAAATTTTTCTGAAATGTCGTTGAACAAATGTATTTCATTTAAAGAAGTTCTGTAATGAAATTGTCTTCGTCTCCACGTACACGCACCAGCTGATGCAAACTTAGATCACTTAGTAAAAAATCTATTTTGTGAACCACATAATTATTTTTTTAAATTTATTTATTAATTTTGGTTCTATAATCGCGTATATATTACAATTGATCATTATTTCCTGCTTTTCATTTAAATTTTTGCTTATACTATTTGCAACAGGCGCATATCCAGGAGGGAGCTGCAACCCCCCTCCCCCAAATCTGACCCTTACTTAGCTTAAAATTAGGTATGTTAGAATTGAAATTTAGCTTACAATTTGATACATAGCACACAGTCAACCCTCCCTCCCCTGAAATAAAATAGAAGGTACGTTACCGATCTGCATGTACGTATCAAAACATGCTGAAATGTTATATTCAGAAGCAAATAACGAATGAAAGATTTCAGATACAGAAACATAAATAAAACACTACGATCAAATGTAGTAGCGGATACAGAAATTATTTTCTCGGGGGTCTATAATGAAAAAAAAATGCTTATTTGACCTGACCTAAACACAAAATGTACATATAGTAAAGCAAAATGTTAACCCTACTCACAGCAGTGTCTTTTCAAAGAACCGAGTAGAACTGGAAGCGGAACTGAATTAAACTGACTTAAATATTGTGATTTTTCAAAATTACAATAGAATTTACGATAAGAGAAAAGTTATAAGGTTTCACTTACTTGTGTTAGCTAAAAGTATTCCATTATATTTGCAAAATGTAACGACTGCAGGCATCCAACATGGCGTCCTTTATATGTGGAAGCAACGCACTCACTCCTACTAAAGTGAACGCATCTTGGGAAAGGTGGTGACTCTCTCGCTAGAGTGAGCAGATAGCGCTTTCACCCTTACTCTAAGAGTGACATTGTCTCACTCTTGCAGTTAGGGTGACAGAATATCCTATCGATGAAGAGTCATAATACAGTTTTCTCACTCTATCTGGGATCATTTGCCGGTGACTTTTTCTAAGAGTGACAATGTCACTCTAAATTTTTAAGAGAGAAAATCTGAATATCCACCCATTCCCTGATATTTAAGCGATTTTTTTGCTATTTTCAGCTCCATTTTATTTCCGAGAGTACAAAAAGCTTATCCTTTGTGTGCAAAATTAGGTATTGCAAGCGCCATATTGAAGCCACGGTTAGTTATCAGGCTTTGAAGGGAAAATTACGATTACGATTACCATTCGCTTAAAGTAGTTCTCCTAAATTAAGCAGTTCAACAATAAAATGGTTTTCTATGCATTAAGCTTTGATATAAGGAAGGATGTTCCTACCAAAGGAAATGTTCCGAATGCGAAAAGTTTCTCCAGAGCATGCAATTCCGATTTCGGTATATAATAAAAGTTGAACTTATTCATTTTAAGTGGGTAACTATTAAGTATTCTAAGAATATTGCATAACTATTTTAAGTGTAAACGTTCTACCGCCCGTTGTAATTGTTTCCACAAATAGGCTTTATCCTTTAATCAATAAAAGTAACAACACAAAACAACAAAATCTCATCCACGGCTCAATTAGAATTGAATAGAAAACATCTTAGTAACCAGATTTCAGCCGCTTTATTTATTCCTTAGGCCAGGCATGGGCAACCTTTGAAAAGTTGCGGGCCAAACTTTGGGAATCTGTCAAAATTGTGGGCCGTATAATTGGGATTTACATTGGCTGCTGTTGTTGTGTGATTATTTCCAATTATCTACACGTTGGATCTAAGCCGATGGGAGGAGTTCCCTCTGTGGGAGGTCTTTCTAAGGGGTCCTAACCATTATTTAAGCTATGGGGATTTATACGGGATTTTGAATGGTGTGTTTGGGTTTTATACAGGATTCCGCGGGCCGGATTCAAAGCCGTGGCGGGCCGGCAGTTGCCTATATGTGACTTAGGCGATGATGGCTGATCACGTGCAAATTAATTTATTTGAATCTAGTTTCAAGTTAATTTATTTGAATGGAGTTTCAAAGATCGTTCCATTATAAACGGTTGTCACATTAAAAATCGTCTGGGTTACTACCTTTAAATATTTTTCGTTAACTTGGCGGAATAAGACGGTAAAAGAATTCAACTTATTGCCGTTATAAAAAAAAAAACTCGGAATTTTCATGTTACGTCACAGGATCTTTTTTCTTTCTGTGCATTACTGCAAAGAGAGTCATTTTAATTTAAATTATTTAGTTGAGCTGAAAATTTCATGCATTTTTGAAATTCGCATCATATGGATCAATAACATACATGAAAAATATTTACAGTATATAATAGTTTTAGTATCTACGCGAAAACACGTTTAGTGTTAAGTTAGTTACAAAAGAATGGAATAATAAATGCAGACAACTTTTGTCAGATTTACCATTAGTTTTATATTAATAACTATGAATTGCGAATAATCAAATCATTTACGCATATTCCACCAAAAGAACACTGATGGGAATGCTTAGTGGAATACTGTAACACTTTACGTACTTGTGGAATGGCAGCCGGGAATGGTGTTTTCTTTTATTTTTGCTGGTTGTTAGGACTACAGTTTCAAATAAAAAGAACTTTTTTATTCTAAAAAAATTATGTAGCTGAAATGCGCAATATACAGCGATTGAAATATTTATTTATTTGTGTGTATGCTGGAGTTCAAGCTCTATTTATTTTGTTTCTTTTCGAAACTAATTTTAATACTATAATACATCGGTGACGTCTATAATCAGCCCCAAAGTTATTTAAATGCTGATATTGTACGAATCGCATCAACTGTGTTTCACAAACGCTCAATAGATGGCGATACCATCCAAAATTGTAAATTTTACATTTTGAGCCTTTTAGAGTGCTTTTTCGGTAAAGTGACCTAGCCCAATCGTCTTCCCGACCCAAAAAACATCCAGGTACGAAATTTTAAGAAAATCGTTAGACCCGTTTTCGAGGTCGCTCGGACATACAAACATTCCGTGTTTAATATAGGAACGAATATTTTAAAGAAAACATAAATTTCCTGAATACGCTTCATAACAATGCTAAAACTCACGCTTCATTATATATTTTTCTTTCAAGTAAATTTCCTGTGTCTCTCTGAAGAAAAGAATATTGCTCTGCACTAAAACTAAATCACTCAAAATACCATAAGATGTCTGAAAGCTTTATTGAGTTGAAGATTAGTGACCGAACGTATCAAAGATAACTTAAAACCGACAGCTTTTTGTAATTTGACAAAGAAAAATAAACCATTAAATAGAATTTTTACTCATGTGGATGACGGACCTTTTTGCAGAAGAAAGGGGGGGGGCTTTTGTACCATGGGGAAATGATCGTACTAAGTACTTTTTTATAAGTGCTACTAGCTGCGTACCCTTTCTCCCCACGGTAGGAAACGAATATTTTCGTTACACATATAATTCGAATTAAATACGGTTATGCGGAATCTCAAGCAGCGAAAAATTATTTGAATCGTGTCTAAAAATAGACGTTATGAATGCAAATCGGAAATGATTGCAAAATGCTGTTACAAAAACTACCTCAGTGTCTCTGGCGCCCTAAAACGAAAGACCTTTAGGCACGCACGCGAAACTTTTCTCTTTCAAAATGCCTGATTTCTACATAATAGAATTCTGTTTTTTAGGTTTAATTTACAGCATTGATATATACCACATAAATAAGATTACATGATGGTGACAATTATTGTATTTTATCTTGCGTTTCGTAAAACGTGGACAATGCATTAGCGCAGTTATGTTGCAGATGACTTTTTTGAATTTTACCTAAATTAACAAAACCTACATGAAACAATCGATGCACCATGTACTTAAAACCAAAAATGCACACTGTTTCCGTGAAAATCATGTCCCTTCTACAAATGAAAATTTTCGTAACGTAACTTTTGCGATAAAGTTTATTACCCTTACTGAACTCTTAATGCAATATCACACCTGTTACATAAATCCGACGTTGATCTCACTGACAAAAATTTTAACTATGAATAACCCTCAGAACAACTTTTGTGTTTACCTTTTACGATAGTTTTTCTAAATGTGACAACTTATGCTTGCGTATAATGGAGCATTTTTTTTTCATGGATGAATAATCACTACTTCAGGATGGGAATTTCCATGGTAAAAAACGGTCTAAAAAATCTGACACCAGAAGACTGGTTAACATAGTGGGGTTACACAAATACGCGCCGGACACACGCTCTTGCTTATGTCCGGAGCAGCACATACGTTAGCGCTGGTATATACTGATCCGGGTAATCTGCCAGCAAAACAGCAAACAATGACGTGAAAATGACGTCCACACGCGAAGGAAATAAAATGAAAGATATGTAGACTTGCATGAAAACTTTATTATTTTTAAAGTGAACGTATGCTAAAGTTCTATTTGTTTCATATTTAACGCGTTTTCACTTTTTCGAGTCTTAAGAGCTGTAGAAATGAGTGGTTTTCCTTAATTGTTAAATTTAACATCTTAAGTGGCAACGATGGATTCCGTTTCTACGGAAACTATACCAATATTAAAAATAGAACATGAAATGAGTTGTTTGTGTTTACTTTGTTAGAACTGCCATATTGGCTTAATTAACGCTGCCAGTCGATGGCAAATAGCTAAAACCACAAATTAAACTTGACACAAAAGGAAATACGCAATACCCAGTTCCGCGGAATAAAAAAAATATATATCTAGGCATACGCTAGTGACATCGGCTCATCTCAAATATAGAATGGAATTAGTAATACATACAGAGTTGCACTACATTTGAATATTTTCACCAACTTTGCTAATTAGTACTACAGTAGGAATCAACGTAAATTTTAATTCGTAAAACAAAAGATATATATTAAACAGTATTAATTATGCCATTCTAAGTTTCCAGTAAAGATAACTTCCGTAACGCTGCTTTAACAAATAAGAACAATTATTTATTACTCGTATAGTACTTCGATCGCCAAATTGCCAACATACACCATTTTGCAAGATTTTTTTTTTTTTAGTGAATCATTCGAAGCACAGATTTAACAGCAATCAAAATGGGAAAGAATCATCTGTTACTTATATGGTTCGGTCGTCAAAAATTAATGCAGGCATCTAATTGAATAGTAGAAGTATTTTAAATTATCAACTATAACGTGTTTTATTTACTCTGATGAACAAAATGCGAGAATCTCATTTCTTTTGAAATTTGGAGGGATTCCCCCAACTTACATCAATTTACTTAATTTGGTGAAAATTCAAGATAGATCTCTTGAAATTGCCTTAATAACTACAATATTTCTGCATCGAAAATTAAAATTTAACACCGTATTCTAATAAAACCTACACTTGTTTTTGAAAATACCATTTTGGTTCGCTCTCAGTAAATTGCGCCGAGCCTAAAACTGTGCAAATTGGTAGAACCTACTACTTTCTCAAAATCGCCATAGCAGCCATTTTATTTTTCGCCAAACTAAAAAAATTATACATATTAGTCTCAGAAATCTCCAAGTCCTTATTTTTTTACGTATAAAAAACATGCACACGATATTTTAATTAAAAAATAACCTAGCAAATATTCTAACCAGAAAAAAAATCATTATTATTTTATTTTTACTTCAAGAGTCTAAATCAATTAAGAAAATCGACATGCGTGGCAAACACGATGCTTATTTCTCACTTTTTCCCTATAGGGGTTACAACTACGGAGTTACGGAGAGCAAAAATTAGCCTTTTAAGACATGTTTTTAATCAATGTGTCCTAAACTAATTCGAATTTCGAATATTTTAATAGTTAGTCTGTTATTCAGGGCGGAGACGAATCCAACAAATCAGAGATCATTAAAATCGGTCCAGCCGTTCTTGAGTTATATATGGTGTAATTAACCCAACTTTGTTTTATTTATATAGATATTACAAAGTTTAAAATTACTTTTAATAATGAATTTATCCGAACAAAAAATTTGCTTCAGTCGGTTGAATAAATTATTAATTAACTCTCCATTTTTGGTGAAAATAACCGAAGATTATTAATAGTAAAATTCCCTTTGTTAAGTGTACATGTCATCAAGCTAATAGTTTTAATTTTATTTATTTATATATTTATTCATTTTTTGTTACAGCGTGATTTCAGTGGCGAGAGTCGGCCCTTACCTGTCCCCACGCTGGCTGCCCTTGTGCCTCCGTACCACCAGGGTGCGATACAATTGCTACAGGCAATGACCTCCAAAGAGGTAAGGTTTCGGTCCTGTAATTTATGAAGTGAAATTTATTATTTTTATTAAATTATTTTCTTATTTCAAGTCTTCTGAAAATTAGTCTTAATCATCTGAGCGACTGATGGACATACATTCCCGTTTGTAGATCTTTAGTTTTCACTACAATGCGCATACGTTTTTTAATAGTTGGAATATGTTTTCAAAATTTTTGTTCACCTTTATAGTTTAAAAATAGTATTTAGAACTACGTGGGTAAACGAAGGACATTCCCAAAGTCGAGTGTGGCAAGATACAAAAATTAAAAACAGTTATGAAGCCTCTTCTTCAAATTTAACAGTAGGTTTAACTGCATCTAAAGGAAAAGGAAGAAGACTGATCATAACTCATATTGGAAGCAGCGACGGATTTGTTAGAGATGCTGCAGATATTTTTATTGGGAAAAAATCTGGCGACTACCATGAAGAAATGGATGGTACCCATTTTGAGAAATGGTTTGAGAATATCATGCCGAAGTTGAAACACAACAGCACTATTGTGATGGACAATGCCCCGTATCATTCTGTGAAGAAAGAGAAAATTCCTACAACTTTTTGGAAGAAAAGTGCTATCCAAGAGTGGTTATCAGAAAAGAACATTTTGTGGGATTCAGACATGATAAAAATTGAACTTTTGCAAAAAGTCAACGAAGTAAAACATTTGTATAACAGCTATAGAGTCGAAGAAATTGCCGAAAAATTTGGCCATAAAGTTTTAAGACTTCCCCCTTATCACTGTGAGCTAAATCCAATTGAAATGATTTGGAGTCAAGTGAAAGGGCATGTTGCCAGAGAAAATAAAACTTTTAAACTTAATGATGTGAAGGATCTTGTTATCCAAGGAATAGAGAAGGTCTCTGTTCAAAATTGGATGAATTGCATCAATCATGTAACCGAGAAAGAGAAAGAGATGTGGGAAATTGATGGACTTTGTAGATGAAGTATGAGAAAATCAGAACTTAATTATATCTCTGAACAGTGATTCTACTGACAGCGATTCAGAACTATTGAGTGAAGATATATAAATGCTTATGATGAAAATAATACTGTTATTATTAAAATATTTTTTTCTCAATATCACTAAGACTTATTTTTATAAAAGGCTGTGTAAGCTAAAGGGAGATGGTGCACGTAAAATCTGTCGCGGCTCCAATGACCTCCATGTATGACGATCCTCAGGGGGTGTCAATCCATGTGCCGATCTCTCATCTGAAATTGGTTCAAAATTAGGAGACAGTTCCCAGGAGGGTTTACAGCCTTAAACCCTAGTGGGTCGGCTCCCTCCTGTGGGTATCAAACAGAAAAAAAAGGGGAAAAAATGTAGAAATAAGATTTCATTGAAATTTTAATTGCATTAAAAATGTAGTATTGAATCTAGCATGAATATAGAAACAATTTTTTATTATGAGATTTTTTTTCTTTTTAAACAACGTGTTTATGTACTCTTTAAGTCATACGACAAAAACAAGAAAGCAGCCGAATCATCGCAATATAAATGTTTTTTCTTGCTTTATGCTTCCGTTTTGATGAACGCTGTTTACATAAACTCTGCTAAATATATGCAGAAAACATTTATGAAACTGGTTTATTATAGGCATTTAAGCATGACAAGTTTTAATGAAAATGGTTTTTATAATAAATATTAAACTAATTTCGGAACCAAAATTTGCATTCGTATTATCATTAAATCAATTATTTTTTAATAGAAATTATGCTTATTGAACTGCGCATTCTATTTGCACTTTTTGTCAACAGCAAATTTCCAATCTGAAATTTTTTTTGTAAATTTGTCTAAAATTTTATATTATGCGGTTATATGTCTTTCTATTATGCGGTTAATTTTTGAAATGTTATAAGTCAAGCAATATTTTTCATGAAAATTGTGAAATTCATGAAAGATAACAAATTTTGATATAAAACGGCTCTTCCAAATGAATCCTAAAAATCCATTCTGTGTGTGTTTTCTTACTTCTTAAGAATACCAAACTTTAACGATATTTCCTTTTAATTGTGAATAATTATTCATATTATTATAAACTAATTTAAAATCATTCTATGGTAAAACAACTTAAGTTATTATAGACATAATAGAAATCCTTGTTTTATTAACCATATACAGGAGCTAAAATTATTTAGGATACATAATAACAATGAAAAAAAAACAGAAAAAAAAAGAATTTTTTCCCCGCCAAATGCGGGGCTATGACAATGGTTATAGACACCCCTGTGTAACCTGTTTCTCTCCCTGTGTAACCTGTTCCTATGACGACGTCTGTGATTTGGTCACTGTAGCTTTATCTGTTCTGCCAAGTTAGGGTGAAACAGACTGTAACTGGAATTTCCGTTCTCGACAAGTCCACAAGTGTTGCTCCCACAAGTACTCCACTGACAGAATCACTATTTTGTGGGTGTTCGATTAATCCAAAACGGAATTTATTGCTTTCTTTTACTGTTCCAGAAATTATTGAATTAGTTCTGGGAGGTAGAGTGATATCAGTCTGGGCAATTATTTGCTGAACAGGTAAAACAGTTTCATTTTTCATATCGAACGCAGCTATTTCTTCTGAGTCTGAACGAAGCTCATTATTCTTAAAGTCCAAATGAAATTTGTGTGATTTTAAAAAGTCCAGTCCGAGAATAAAAGAGTCCGTAATATTGGCGACATATACCACATGGTTGTATCTGGCATTCCCAAATGTGATTTCCACTTGCGTCTTTCCGCCCACTTCGATCTTGTCACCTGTTACAGTCTGCAGGGTCAGCGAAGGCGGAGTCCAGGTAATCTTCAAATTTAAATTCTTGGCCAGATCTGTCCTTATGATGGTTACATTCGCTCCAGTATCAATCACCATGTGGCATGGGGAACCATTTACGTATCCCAGTACGAAGAGTCCATTACTGCCGCCATTCACGGATGAAATCTGCAAGACTTTTAGGTGGGGCTTTTGACTATCTGGCAACCTCCGCCCCGCGAGATGGCCACTTCCTAGTTTCCCTCCTTCATGTTCTTAGAGTTCTCCTGCTGGTCATGAGACTTTCGACCACAATACTTTTGTACATGGCCTTCGACGCCACACTTCCAGCATTTTACTTTCTTTGGGCCATCTCTCGTTCTATCGGATCTTAATTTTCGTTCTATGAGATCTTCAATTCTCTTAACCTGTTCTCTACGCTCTCCATGTCTTTGTCAGCTCCCTCTTGGACCGTAACCGCTCTAACAGCATGCCGATCTTTTCTCACGGCCCGCTGCGCTGCCTCTAGTTTCATTGCGAACACCAGAGCAGACTTCAAATCCTGATAATCCTCCAACATGAGTGCCTTTTGGGTTTCTGGATCACGGATGGCTTCAATAAAATGACGCACCGCCATTTCTTCTCGGACATTATCAGTGTGGTCCATGTAGGCTAGATGACACAGCCTATCTATGTCCGAAGCAAGCTCTTGAAGGGTCTCGCCAGATCTCTGTTCCTTGACTTAAGTTGGATTCTACTATATTCTTTCTGGCACTTCTCTCCGAATTTCATCTCCAAGGCTCTTGCGAGGGCGTCAAAATCTCCTATCTTCGTCGCTCCAATAGTTTGCAATACTTTAATTGCATCTCCGCTAAGGGAAGCGGCCAGTTGGTCCGCTTTCTCGGACTCGCTCCAACCATTGGCTTTAGCGACGATTAAAAATTGGGTCTTGTAGGCTTCCCAGGGAGTCTTTTCGTCATAAGTGGTAAGTTTCACTGCTGGGCGGCGTGACGACTGTCTGATGTTTTCCGGTAACTTTCCCAGCTTGACGAGAGAGTCCAATTTTTCTTCCATTTTAGCTTCACATTCTTCCCGTATTTTCGAAACTATATTTTCTTTCCAATCCAGTTTGTCGTCGATTTTATTATTAAATTCTTCACGTAATTCTTTCATGTTTTTCTCTTGACTTTCTTCTAGGAGCGACACTCTTTTCTCCACTTCCTCTAATCCGGTTTTCATCTCTTCGTGAGCGGTTTTTAATTCATTTAATCCGGTTTCTATTTTTCTTTGTCCATCTTCCACTTTCTTCTCTAGTCCGACCAATCCGTCTTCAATTTTCTTCTCTAAATCAGCTTGTCCGACTTTCATATCATCTTGCCCGGCTTTCATCTCGTCTTGTCCGGACTTCATCTGCATGAGTTTTTGAAGTTGTTCTTCCATTTTTCGTTTAGTCAAAACCATAAACTGGAAAATTAAAGTCTTTCTTTAGAATCCCGATTCTGACACCAAATGTTACGGAATTACTCTTCTACTCCTGGGGTTCGTCGTTCTAAAGTCCAGTTGGTGTAAAAAGTTCAAGTAAAAAGTCACTTGTCAGGATGGAACACAAACTTTATTGCTTCTAGAACTTCGTAGAACAATCAGCTGTACACAATTCACAAGCACAATCTAGTAGTAACGTGCTTTTAACAATCCGCTTAGATCAGAAGCTCTCACAAATGCTGTATTTCTCACACAAAATAAGTCACTTTCACAGGCAAAAATTCAGTGGAAATATTCAAGGGATATCGTACACAATCCCTTAAGACACAGCAATGAAGAATTTACACACAGCACTTTAAAAACAGCTTCATAAAGCAAGCTAAAACACAGCTTCTATAGCACTATCAATTCACAAAGCAAGCGTACTGAGAGCTCTTCACACATTGAGCGTTCAACTCGCACTAAACTTTCGGGGCAGTGCGCGGTTCTATATATATCCGAGGCAGAAGCTGTAAGCAGCTTCCAGAAGTCAATTTTTCGAGGATTCTACATAAAGCGTGAATTTTGATTACGTCTTAGAAGAGAAATGTTAGGTTATTATGCGTTTTTAATTCAGGAAAAACAACTTCCAGGTCCCATTGGGAAAAACGCGCCAAATGACTAAAAAGTCGTCAAGCTTGGCGACTTTTGGCGAAATATCGCCAAATTTGGCGCCAAAAATAAGTCCCCAAATGTGAAGAGATCGAAGCCCTAGGACTAATATTTCTCGAGATTTCTAGAAGCCCCATAGAAAAACATATGGGAAAGCGAAACCTCCGTATCTCTGGTTCTAATTGACCGATTTTGATGCAACAAAAAGCAAAATTTATCTATTTGAAACGTAGAATACGAATTTTAAACCATTTTAAGCCCCAGAGCAGCGGGTTGCCCCGGAAATTCGTAACAGTATCGATATGATGTTGCACGCTACAACACTTGCTTGCAGTGGCTTGCTGTCCGTATGAGCAATGTAAGCATATTGCTAACAAGGATTTGCATTTAGTAAGCATTTTCTTTAAAAAAATGATCTTTCAAAATAATTGAAAAATATAGGGTAAGTGTACCAGTAATTGACACTTTAAGAGTAATAATAAGTATTAACTATCAATTGCTAATTACTAAATCTATCTTGAAACAAAATTTCTGTTTTCCAAACTTAATATTGAAAATTATGGTTATAATTTATTACAGAATATTGGATATTTTTATTTCTTCTATATTTTATATGTTGTCACGGTGCGAAACGAGTTACTGAAACCAAGAAAAAAAACTGGCTCCAATGATTGACACTTCATGCTCCAGTAATTGGCACCTAAGAAACGAGTTGACAAACATTCTGATTTAATTTTTAGTCCAATGACGTACAAATGACCGAAGCAAATGAAATGAAATTTGGTGACATGATAGAGGGTCACTCAACTTAAGCTATAGGTGTCGAATTTAAAAAAATGATTAGATTTTGAGATTTTGCGAAATTTTTTTAAAAATGCGTGAATATTTTTCTATCACATGAAAATCACTGTAGGGAATGAAATAAAACTAAAACTCTAGACGTCAAAGTACTTCAAAATTTTTAATCGATTTTGAAATTATGTGAAAATTAAGAAAATGTTTGGTAATGGAATAGAATGAAATTTGGTATTATGTAGTGGGGCAAGTTAATGTAAACTGTAGATATCAAAACTGTTTTAAATAATTCATAGATTTTCGGAAAATCTATGATATATTTTAAACAAGCAACTCTCAAAAAGGGAGAATAGAATGAAATTTAGTAACACATGATGATCAGTAATGACTGAAACAATAAATGTCTTTTTTTTTAAAATAAATTTTAAAACTGTAAAAATTGCATGTTTTTGTATATTCACTTTAAGGCGTCTGGAGTTAATATATTAGCTATCTATTTAATTTTTAAAAAATTCGTCGATTTTTTTAATGTTTGTTTTCCGTATTAGATTTTTTAAAATTTGAGCAAAGTGTTCTTTAGCTATAATAATAAAATATCTGCAGTGGCCCAAACAAAATTTAGTTAAGGTGAATAACCTCTTGATATTAAAATCGCTTTCCACGAAAATAAAAAGTTTATTTTGAAAATAAAAATATTTCTCTATTGGTAATTTCTCTGAGCACTTAGTTACTGTCTAACCTTCAATCTTTTAACAATACACAAAAGTTATAACTTTGCTTTCTATATTTTAGCCAGTATGTTATTTTCATTCTTTGTACTTCTACAGTGTTGACGAAAATTCAGGCTTTTTGGAAATCTGCATTACATACCAATACGTCAACGACAGGTACTTCGGCTAATATTTGATAGAATTCAATTTAAATTTAATTCTGAAAAGAAATATGCTTCAAATTAAAACAGGTTGATAATGAACTCAATTCAGCATTAAGCCAGCTACTGAAAATCAGATTTTTTATTTTTTCGGAGAGTTTAAAATCTCAATTTTTGATACCTAGAGCTCCTGGAGATAAGAAAATGTTGCATAAAATTGAAGATAAATGTCTAAATTGTTACTAGATAGCATCATATGATAAAATTTCAATAGTTGAAATAAAAGCTTATTATAATAAATTATATCGTGCAGGTTTAGTTACTGTTGCACCTAGCCTATTCTTTTTTCCTATCTTATTCTGAATATTTTTTTAGGTTAAATTGCCCACTTAGATAAATAATTAAAGCGTGTTACCACCTTTTTCGGACACCCTGTGTATTCAAAAATTATCTAAGGATAACCTCTTGAATATCTATTTACTGCCAGCTACTGAGAATCAGACTTTTTTTTAAGCACTGAGTTTAAAATCTCGATTTCTGATATCTAGAGCCCTTTGGAGGTAAAAAAAAATGCATAAAATTGAAGACAAATATCTGAATTGGTACTAGATACCACCATTTGATAATAGTTATGAAATAAAAGCTTATTATAATAAATTATCTCTCAAAGTGTCAATTACTGGTGCAGTGTCAATGACTGGTCACCTACCCTATTTGGAATTTAAAAAATGTTGTGCTCGCCTAAGGTAAGCTTTCTTTTGTAAGACATCAGTTTTTTGACAATGAAAATTGGCATATTTTTTATTCGCCAAAACGAAGTCTTCCAACTAAGGCAATTCAGAAATTGGTTATGCGAGCACTTTTTTTTAAAAAAAGCCTCTTTGCCATAGTTTGTTGGTTATTCATTCGCCAGCAATTGAGATTTAAATAAAGAAAACTGTTTTTAAATATAAATTTATCAAATGTATTTTTTATTAAATCATATTAAAGGACCTGTTCTAGTTGTTTGGCTGTCAGGTGCAGTTATTATTTGGCTGTCTTCCCCCCGTAAAAATCCCCTGTTTATTATAGTAATACTATAGTACGATAATAAAATTCTTATTTGAGAAAAGGGAAAAGCATATATGTTTTTTAGTACTGCAGTAAAAAAAACCTTGCATAGTTAATAGAATAAAAGCACTGAGTAGATTTTGGCCATCCCTTTCACTCGGCAGCTCGAGTGTGGTGGGCACGAAAATGGACCGAAGAGGTTTTTTTAATCACACCACCCGTGAGGAAAAATTGTCTCCTGTGCTAATATTAATGTGTAAAAATTTCATTTCGATCAATTAAAATCATCTGCCTTCTCCGGGAGTTTTAACCCTCTAAAAGTTTTCAATTCGCGCTTTTTTTTTTTTTTTTTTTTTTTTTTCGGAAGATGTTTACGAAAGTCTTCAAATAGGGAAGAAAAGTAGTCTAATATTTTCACGATTAAAAGAGAAAAAAAAATATTTGGTTCAGCGCGTATCTAGTCTCCCAAAAGAGGGGCAAACACAGAAAAACTTTTAAAATGACATTTTTGCAAAATATCAACTTTAATTAAACATTAATGTAATAATAAAATAAATTATATGAGAATGCATCAGTATAATTAGAGATTTTAAACAGACTGCAAGACGCTTTTCAATTCATAAAAATGATAATAAAATTAATTAATATATGAAAAAAATGTCACATTTTGTTATTTGCTGAATTGAAGTAGAGTTGACGTAAAAAAAAATTTTTTTTTTTTTAGTTCCACACGAATTTCTTGTACGTCTAAAATACATTCATCATTTTCCTCTCTTCTTTCGTCATTTAAATGTAGGAAAATAATGTATCCTGTTACTAATTTTTTTCTCGAATTACTCTCACCTGTTGATGATAATGCCAATGTTTCGGATTTTATCAATTGGCAACTCTCAAATCGTAATATAATAGGTAGACCGTTAGAGGTCGCACATTCTCACGTTTTTAGAAGCGTAAAAAACCGTGTAATTTGTGATCGAACTTGCACATCTACGTATAAATGTAGATGTGCAAGTAGTGCAGTAGTGATTTTAAATGCAGTAGTGATTTTAAAAAAGGTTCTGAGTCATGCTGAATGTTTTAATGAATTATTTTTCTCTCCTAATGAAATTAGTTGTTTAATTTTTTTCTTACTTATGTTGTCGCTCTAGTATCTGTAAATTTTTGAGAATGTGTGTATGTTGTGCTATAGTTTCTTCGATTACGCTTAAGGGGTCTTGTACCATTCAAGCGAAATGAAAGCTGTAAAATATGCTTTCATGTGTATGATTCCATATTTAAACAAATAATTTATTCACATCAAAGAATTTTGTATAACTATAGAATGGCCTTTGCTGTTTACATTAATCTCTTCAAAAGTTTTCCAAGTTTTAGGAAATTTTCGTCATCCAAATTTAGTGTTTCTACATACATTCATTTGCAAATTAGGCGTAAAAAGCCGGTTGTTCCTTAACTTTTGGAGGTCAGTGCATATCAAAAATGGAACATTTTACGAAATGAGTCCCACTTAAAGTATTTTGATGTTCAATTCTACGTTTAAGATAATTTTTTACTACAGTTCTTTCGTTAATTAAAGTGTGTAGTGCAGCTTTTGAAGATATAGCCAGCTTTTAAAAAAATGTTTATTATTATTTATCTTTGATGCAATTACTTTTTTTTATCTGTGCTCGTACCCTTACAAAAAGAATAACGATTAATTTATTATTTATATACTTTTAAAACTTTGAGTTTGTCTAAATAGGTACTTATGTCGATTGAATGAAGAGTTTTATCGGATTATCAATGAACTAATGCCTTTTGTTTTCAGTTCAAAATGCAGTTTAGTGTTCCAAAACTCTCAATAAACTTTATTACGTTGCAAAAGATTCACTGCATAAAATTCGCTTTACTTATTTTTTTCTCTGATACCGAAGATAAACCAACACGTTTAAATGTGGTCAAACACTCTTGAGACAAATGCTATTATCGATATTTATAATTTTAAACATAGCTGAGGTTTGTTCATTTCCCCACTTTTGAATTCTATTTACTTTTTCCAGCTCAATTATATTCACTATTGGAGTTGGAACAAGTATTTGCGTATTTCATTCCCAAGTACTTACCTGAGATTTCATGAGCCTCACCTCTTCGGCAATGAGCTTCTTCACCATCCTTTACACTTACCTTATATATTATTTGACCTGTCGCGAATACTGGCTTGTTACTGCGTTTTGCCAGCTGCATCCAGCAAGTCTCTGAAACTGTTTATTATTCATTGCTTGTTGATATGCTTCTGACCTGTCTAAGGAATATTTTTTAATTAATTCACGCAGTTGGTGCGTTGCTTACGGAATAATGGAAAATCCGAGTTTGAGACAAAAAGAAAAAAAATCTTCTATTTTTAAATTTTATTACAAGAATCAAAGTAATTCTATTCTTTCAAGCATAGTTCTTATACATAATTTTTTAAATCGAATGATTGAATGTTTTAAAGCGCATGAACAGTTATTGCTCGATGAGAATCGTTTCTTTGGTTATAATTTGAAAAAAGAAAATTAATGCTGTAAAGATTACAACATTTCAAAAATAAATAAATAAATAAATAAACTCAATATTGACCTATTTCTTTTACTTTATAAGAAAGAGAAATAGTTCTGTTCGTAGATCTTCATTTTCGTCGTAAAACTGCGAAGTTTGCCATAACTAAGCAAACGTTTACTAATAAAACGAATGCATTATTTATAATGGATATGTAAAAAAGTTTTAACATATTTCAGAAATATTTGAGGCAGGTGATCTTTCATTTTGTCACGTTCTACTACCTCGCTTTTTTATTTACAAAATGTTGTGTAACAATGTAGTTTGTATAATTTCAAAAGGCAATCAATCATTCATTCATTTATTTTTGCTGAATTCTGAAATTCATTTATTTTCATTATAGGATAACACAAAATGCAATAATAAATAAAAGTAAATTATTGGGAGACTTGAAAAAAAAGGAATTTTGTTTCTTGCTTTTGCGTGGCCCAAATTGTTTTGAACAGTTATTTAATGGAATAGTTAAATTAACAGCTATCAAAATTGCACTTTTTCATAATATCTAAATTACAAAACTAATTTCCAATCTCCAGTTCCTGCTTACTTTTTTAACTTATCAGTGATAAATAGTATTATTAAAGGAAAATTAACTTTGATCATTTTCACTGTTGGTCGCAAACATACATAAGCATTATTCTATTTTACTTAATTTCACTAATAATAAATGTGATTTGCACAGGATACTTAGGCATAAAAAAGTGACAAGTTAAAATATTTCAATGTTCTACGTAATTCTTTAGAACTACCGATATCGGAAATTATAATTTATCCCTGAAAGTATCATTCCCAATTAAAGAATACAGTGGAAATGAGCCAGGCGTTTGTAGGTTAATTTTTATTAGAAATGAGTAAAAATTAAATACCGGATTTAAAAGAGTAAAATATTAGCTTTTTCATGGAATAATATGTTTGACCCAATTCCATAAGAAATATTATTAAAGTATCTTGTTGGATGATTCTAGTGACATATATTACGGTTGTCTTCTAGAAGTAGGACACCACTTAATTGAAAAATTTGAAACAAATTTGTTTCTTCATGTTTTTAATTTAATGGAACTGAAAATTTTTAAATTATACATTTCTAGCTTTACACATAAATAAATGACACAAAAAACTGATGGATAAATAAAGTACAAGAACACCTTTGTCAACTTTAGTCCTGAAAATTATATCCACTACACAAAGAAAGTTAATCGACGACAACCACTGCATCTACAGGCAGAAGCGTGCCGTAAGTTCCCGCACCCCCCCCCCCCGCAGTTCGCGGGGGGCTTGGCGGAAGAGGGGCCCAAACACAATGAATTATTTTTAAAATAAAACGAAATGTTCCCATATATGAATTTTTACTTTTTTCTTGCTTTAAGGTAACTCGAGAACAAGAGATAAAAAAATGTTTTGTGCAACACTTTACAAGGAAAGAAACTTGCAGAAAAAAAAATCCTTACAAATACAAGACATCCAAAAATTTACAGTGTTATATTTTTCTTGCGTTTATTCCTTTTCTCATTGAACTCCCAACAGCCCCGTTACCTTAAATAACTTTAACATCATATTCTCCGATAAAGCACTGATATGATACTTTAAATACTATATGCCTGAAAGAATAGTACTATCATATGTATAAATATGAAAGTTTGTTTCTCTATATAGTGTACAAATACAAATTCACTGTTGGATTGATCGGCTTGAAAATTTGCACATATTTGTAAAATCGATACAAAAAAGGCCACAGGCGACTTTTACTTTCGACAATTTACCAGTTCTTTGAATTTTAGTGAATTTTTTTTCCAATTTTCATGCTGAAAGAACTTCTACGATATCCTTTCCGGTAAAAAGTGGCGAATATGATATTTCTCCTTGTGTAAAGTTAGCTATAGCAATTGAGACTGGCGTCACTCTGATATTACGAGTTTAAAAATGAGTTTCAAACCCAATTATGTAAGCAGACTATAATGAAAAAGTGACGTTAGATATGAAATAATTCCGCAATTTCTCAAATTCTGATTAGCATGAGAATAGTTCCCTATTTAATTTTATTTTTTTAAATAATCGTAAGCCATGAATTATTAGATTGAGCTTCTTTGTTTACTGTAGAAATTATATAAATCACTTTCAAACTTGAAGTGAGATTGCAGATGTCTTACATCATGGTTTTAAAACCTTCGTTTTAAACCATGATGTAGATTTTTATTCGTGCCAGAGTTTTCAAAATTTAGTGATATATTGGCCGATATTTCATAAAAATTGACTAATGAAGTAATTTACATACAACAAGATGTGAAGGAGTATTTAAGAGTGGAACATTCTCTCTAACCTAAATTAAAACTTTAAAATATCTGATCTTTCCGAAAATTCACATTTCCAACTAGGACATTAAAACCTCCATCAAGAGGCGACATTTAGTCAAATACCGACTCCTTCTTCCTATTAAATGTTGCGCGTACCCACTTACTCGTTATGTTTCAGTTTTTTAATGATATATGTGTTCAGCAAAAGTCTCACCTAAAAATTTCATGTTTAAACAAAACTAGCTGAAACCCGTCGAATTCGACGGACACTTTATTATATAGAGAGAAAAATTATATAGAAAAAAAAGAATAAATAGAAAAATTAAAGAAAAGGTTAAGAAAATCAGAAACACTTTCAGATTTCAACTACCCACTAAAGTACAACATATTAAAAGCGTATAATCCATGCATCCTCCATATTTTCTTTGCTTATTCCTGTAAGTTGGAAAGTGTATCTTTATTCATAAGTGTGCCGTATTTTTCTCCCTTGTTCCATAAACACATCTTTGCATTCGAAATCGCCTACTAAGACTGTTTTACAATTTTCGCCAAGCATCTTCCAACTTTGCCCTTTAAATACTATTTGGAATGTGCATCATAATCTGTGAATATGCCATGTTCGTTTTTCTTGGGTTCATTTTTGCTTTAACGCTCCGACTCTCACCAAAATGGCGATAATAAAACATTATGCAGTTACCACGACGATTTTTTGTACGTGGCAACCGGAATTTAATATTAACATAGTGATTTGGAACAACTGTAAGTACAGCATTCCATTACATATTTATTTATTTTGGGTTGCCAATTAAAGTAGTTTTAATAATTAAGTGTCTTTAAATTCCTTAACTGGTGCGTTTATCGCTAATTTGTTCAATTTAATATTCTTTAAGTTCTTTTGGGAGCGTTGAAACTTGCGCATAATTCCCGAGACAGATGACTGTAAAGTACGCCACAGAGTGGCGGTTATTTAGGTTGGAGAGAGTGGGGGCGTTAGAGGAGGAATCAAATCTTTCTTGTTCCATAAAACGCATCTTTGTAATCGAAATGTAACTTAAAATCGCCTATTAAAGCTGTTTTACAATCTTATTAAGCGCCGAGCATATTCCAACTATACTTCACCATTTTAAATACTGTTCGGAATGGGCATCATAATCCATGAGTGTGTGATTTGGAATTAAAATCTATATTAAAATTGCCTACTAAAACTATTTCACAACTATCACCAGGCATGGTTCGGTTTTTCAGTTTTTTTTTTTCGGCAAACTTGGCGATCAATTATCAAAAATCGCAAACCTTGTCAGACTTATTCTCCCCCCCCCCGTTTCGCGTTATGTGGCAAACACGTTTAAAAAGATTTTCACCATGGCAGTTCATCTCTACAAAACCTGTCTACAAATCATGTCTACAAAACTTGTCCACAAATCATGTCGAGAGAGTCGAGTAGACAAAGTCTGGGCGTGATCGAAATAGCACCGTAGTGCTAATAAGCGGTAAAGCGCCAAGAAGGCTTTTTATGACTGCAAAATAATTTAATAAACCACAATGTTATTTCTATGGCGAAAAATTGCACATTTGAAGTTCCGCCGCGTCTGATCTCTTTGACTTTTAAAGTTTCTCTTTAGATGACACATTTACGGACCAAGACCTTTTTTTAGAGCCCTCAACCAAATTTTTACACATAGCTGTTCTTTCAATTTTATTTGATACCGGAAAAACATGTTTCAAATTAATATACAGAAAAAATTAAGGAAATAAGCGATAAAGCGGAAAAATAAAGATAAATTTTATGACTGCCAAATGTATTTAATAAACCACAATGTCGTTTCTATGGCGAAAAATTGAACATTTGCCGTTCCGCCATGTTTGATCTGTTCGACACTTTTTCTCTTTTGATCACACATCTACAGGCTAAGGCCTTTTTTAGACACTTTAAAAATTCTCTTACACCTAGCCGTTCTCTAAATTAGTGGATACAGTAAAAACACGTTCCAGATTAACAGATAAGCGATAAAGCGTCAAAATAAAGAAGGCGTTTTTATCTGTCAACAATGAGTTTTAATAAACCACAATGTTATTTCTATGGCGAAATATTACCACTTTTGGCGAGTTGTCGCCAAGTTTGTCGTCAAAAAGTAAGTCTCCAAGACTAACCTCAATTTGGCAATATCTGCTATACTTCGTGAAAATTTGGTCAAAGCCTTTTAATTTAGAATGTGATTAATTTTTATTTATGGTGAAGTAATTCGAAGTCGGTTTTCATTTTTTTTTTTTTTTAATCTCTCTTATTCAAATCAGAATTTAAAACAACACATTTATTATCACTAAACACTGTTGCCACATTTGCCACGCAACATTTACAAACGGATGCAATTTCTAACAAATATTTTTCCAAATAAATCAAACCTTGCGGAGCTAAGGCAGTCGTCTGCGTCATCAATCGTCTGCGTTAATAAATCACAATGTTATTTCTATGGCGAAAATTTGCACCTTTGCCGTTCCGCTACGCCTAAACCGTTCAACTTTTTCTGATTTTCTCTTTTGATGGCACATCTACGGGCCGAGACCTTACTTCAGACACCTCAACCGAGTTTTTACACCCAGCCGTTCTCTCAATTCGATTGTCGAAAGAAAAATATGTTTCAAAATAATATATAGATAATAATAATATTATTAGGAAAATAAAAACTTAATTTGAAAACAATAGATATAAAAATACTAGAGATCATCAAAATATGACATGAAATATTTAAAGAAAAAGTTAGGAAGGAACTTTGCGAATAATAGTTAAATTAATTATTTTTAATTCAGAGTCTCTTAACTCTTTTTAATTATTAATTAGAGCAAAATAAATTACCGAAAAAATAGGTAAAGTGTATAATAATTAATCTATTATTATTTTTTAAACTGAAATAAAACAAAACCGACCGTCGCAACTAGGGAATGCAATCCCGATCCCGCGGGATCCCGCACAAATATTTGCGGGACTAGTCCCGCGGGATTACGATCCTAATCCCGCGGTATTGATACTGAGAAATAATTATTTTTTATTACAATTTCACGCCACTTTCTCAATAAATGAACGAAAATTTTTGAATATTCATGTCGCCTATCTAACAATAAACGAATCAATAATTACAAATTTTAATTTAAAGTTTTATTATTATTTTTTTTTTTATATTTCTTCCAATAGGAGTGTGGATCAAACATCTAGATCTAAATTTTTCGCAAACTTCCAATCCCAAATGAACTGAAATATTTCATACTAATTTATCTCAAGCGAACAGTCACGAATTAATTATAAAAAGTTTTAATTTCAGTTTTAATTTTTTTTAATTCACACATTTAATTATTTTACTAAAATTGAATCTAGACCAGGAATTGATTCATTGGATTGGTTCGATTTTGTGCGTTCTTCTTTTCAGCAACTAAGAAAATAACATAAGTGTGTGAATATAAGTATTTATAAATTGTATTTTTCGGTAAATTGCTGATTTTTAGCTGCTAACATAACTAATACTAATATATTGAGACATAACTTAGTATATCTTTCTGAAAATCATGATTATAATTTTCATATTTCTGTAAGTTATTGTATAAATTATCTCATAAGATTAATTATTTTTATTAAAGTTAAACTTCATAGTGCTTAAAATCTTACTTTTTCTATTTTTCTCTGTTGAAATGAAGTCCTAGCTAAATGAAATGTCAATCCCGCGGGACTGCGGGATCCCACGGGATTAATAAATCGCAATCCCGAAATCCCGCAAGACGAAAGACAGTGCGGGATTGCATTCCCTACTAGCAACAGGGCGACGGCGAGAATCGAACTGAGGACGTCAGCAGAGAAGTGAAACGCGGAACGTTTTAGCAGTACTAGGACAAACAGGTTTTTGTTATAAGTTGACTAGTACAGATCATGTCGCAGATCTACGCGACATCTCAGACAACTGAGCGTTGAGTCAAAAGCAAAAAAGAAATAAAAATATTATTAAAAGAGTGACTAATTTGAACATAAAGAATGAAAATATTCAAAAGAAAGATATGGATTTATTATTAGTGTGTATGAAATCATGGACTGAGATTAATCGCCAATCTTTTTCTTTTCAATTTAAATTTTGTAGGTCAGTTGATTGCATCAATTTTGTTCTGAGCATATTTATAACAATTTGGAATACTGTGTTGAAAATTGATAATTAATTGAAGCAAACAATTATTAAGAGCCTACTATAAATATATAACTCTCAGACCGTGCTCTCAGCTTTCAAGACCTCCGTATTGGAATGCTCGATGGGGCGTTTCTTATGGAACTAGCCAATAGGAAACTCTGATTCTAAAAACAGTAACGACACGAAATAAAATTTTTTTAATCGGAGAAAAGCCGACCGTAGAGGAGAAAAGAACGGCTTCGGTTTGAGTTTTTGCGACCGTAGGCGCAATAGGGAAATAAAGACCTCGTTGAAACGCGGCTCAAAAAAGTATACAGAGAAAAAGTTGGATCTGCAGATATTCATGAAATTGTCAATGAAAAACATCAGATGAAAAATTTAGTTTGTCTTTGGATCCACATTACCTTCCTACAGCACCATACAAAAAGGGGGGAGGGATGAGGCGTGTCGGAATCTATAAAGAAACATTAAAATCATTAAAATTACTTATGGTGGACCTAGGCGTCGTCTATTTTTATTAATAAGTGATGGTGTAATGTACATATTGTTTTTTGACGTTCCTAAATTGCCCAGAAAGAAAAGAATCACCAAACTAACTGATACAAAACGAGCAATGGTTAAAAGACAACGAGCTATGAAAAAAATAGTTGACAACGTTTTCCTCAAGGAATGGGCGTGAGACTACTAAAAAGGCTGTCTTTTCACGCGAAATTAATGTGTAGTAATGAGAAAGATGTCTGCCTTGTCACGTACATCATGTGAAAATAACTGTCTCGTCTCGTCAGGCATCTATTCTTATTTCCTTCAGAAGTATAAGAATGGGCAACGCTATGAAGGACAGAAGTCACTTACAGCGAACTGGTACATCATTAGGTGTCTTTCAGAAATTCTTCTAAACGAAGACTTAACGCTTCACCATGATAATATACCTTCCCATACGATACTTTCCATGCATACGATACCATACGAACTAACTATTGACTTTCTTAAGCAAAAACATATGAATATATGAAACATTTACTGTATTTTCTTGGTCTCGCTATGTGTGACAATTGGCTACATTTTAATATAAAGAAAAGTCAACGTGGTCGTTGTTTTGTTTTGTTTAACGTGTCGCTGTCCGAAGATGAGACTATAAAACCATGTTTTTCGTCGATTTCAAGAAATGGAGAGCTTGAAGCTTTTAATCCTTAGGCATTTCTCCTACAGAAATGTAATGACGTTGGAAGGGATTACTTAGAACACTCCTAAGATTAGGTGAGTTTAATTTGTACCATTTGGCTATAGCCCAAAAGTTTCAAAGTGATCCTCGTACTAAGTATGTAAAAAGAAATATAATGAGGGTGTTCCGAAACGGTGGTAACTCACTTCAATTTTTTATCCATTAGAGGTAAGTGGAAATGTAAATTAAAAAATGTTTAAAAAAGTTAAGAAAACAGATGAAGTTAAGATAAATAATAATTCCTTTCGTTAATTTTTCAAAAGTGACGCTTTTTAAATTTGCATACGATCCCTGTACGAAAAAATCCCTGTTAGTAAATGTGCCCAATACATGAATAGAGTGATTTACAGAATTTAAGCCTTTCATCGTAAACATCTCAGATATATCTTTAAACAAAGATGGTCGGGGGCTGTTTATGAATTTGAATGTACAGTTACGGGAAAAATATGCCCATTTGTACTTTATTCGGCCGTCGCTCGTTGTACTTCAGAGTTAGATATACCAATCGTTCACGATTGACGTTCACTTTAATTTGCTATACATAAAAATTGCTTAAGGGGCCATCTCCATGTTGAAATTCGCACTTTTTTTTTAAATTCCCAATAGCAATCGCTGGGTTTCACTTCATATTTTAAAAATGTAGCTCATTTTAATCCCGGATACTATTTTAAAAGAATTTTTTTGAACTGAAAATGAGTGAGTTATAAGCTTCCAAAATCCTCCTCCCAATATGTTAAAATATTTTTTCATAGTTTAATTCACATCTCATATATTGATAATAAGAATCTAATTTTTATTCGTACTATTAGAACTAAGTGGCCCAAACACAATTTACTATTGTTATAATTTTTAATAAAAAAAAATTAATGTGTGAATTATGGATTATTAAATTAATATTTAAAAAATTTATGAATAGCGACCTAGCCAAATTTCGATGGAAATAGATGCAGAAAGTAATTTTACATGGCTATCTAATATCTCAAATGTTTACGTTCAGTAGTTTATATTAATTAAAGTGTCTTATTTTCATGAGTTAAGGGACGATATATAAATTTATTAAGTGACAATTTTTCGAAAATTGCGTTAAATAAAAGTATAAATTAGATTTCCTTTCACAAAAATAGCACAATACTTGAAACTTGAGAATGTAAGCAAATAAAGAAAAATTGACTTTTGAAACACTTGTGTGCAAAAATTAAGCAATTGCTCTTAAGGATTCCCTGAAAGCTGTAATGTATTTGCTATAATGTGTTCACCCTGAGCAAGAGTCCCAGCTAAGTCGATAAAAATAAGTTTTGCGTTGTAATTGTTAGCAATTCATAATCTACATGAATGCACGTAATGAACACTTTTATTCCGGATCATAAAAAAACTAACAAATAATACATATTATACTTTTACTTTCGTTGAGGTCAGGAATTACACTCGACTGCGGAACAAAGAAGAGCAGAGAGAATATTTTCTTCAGATTTAAGGGTTTATGCTGAAGAAACAAAATCTGCCTCAGTCTTGGTACACAAATTAAAATAAAGTAGCTAACTGAGTCAGGAACTCGAAGAAACTCAGAATGATTCTTCATAAACTGCGTTTAAAACTAAATAAGTGAAAAAAAACGGTAACTTTTACGAATTTTTCAGAAAAAAATTCTTAAACAGTGAATTTAACAGCAATTTTTTTCAAAATGTGACACATTCTGCAAAATTTTCGCACTTTAAAAATTTCTTAAAGTCTCGTAACTGATATAGGTTTATCGTTTATTTCAGTGTTTAGTGCAGCTTGTAAAGAGACATTGTAAAAATTTTGAATTGATTGACATAATTAGTTTTTATTTTTCTTCTATTTATGTACATAAATCCCATTTTTTTTTAATCGGCGTCCAGTGGCAAGAGACGTAAGTCTCTGGGGTACGCAGTAACTAGAGTATTCAATATTATGGATTATTCTCTCCATGTGGTTTTCTTATCGATTTATTTTACAATGTATTTTGATGGCACGACAATACATGCATCCATAATTGCGCCTCACAGATTGTATAAGAAAGATAAGTTTATTAATGGAAAATGGAAAGTTAAGTTTTAGATCACAATGTACTTCCGAGAAAAAAATGCACCCTAATACCACATCCTTTCTTAAGTTAAAATTTAGAAAAATTAAATTTGTTAAGACTTATTTAAATAGCTGTAAAGAGATTAGCGTATTCTGAAATGTATAGCATGCACACTAAACAACTGCAGATTATAAAACACATCGAACAAAAAATTCACAATAAAAACTCAAAAAACTTTTTTATTACTTAAGTTTTTGGATTTGAATTTAAAGATTTTTTCTATTCTACAGTTTAATAAATGAAACATTTGAAAATATTTTTTTCTTAAGCCCATGCATTGTTCTATTGAAATTATACATTTATTTCAGCCCCCCGTCAAGAACATGGCTTTTTAAATCAATTTACGGAGCCATTGCTCCTCTGATGAGCCTTCGTTTTCGTGTTATAATTTTGTGAGTTTTTATAAGGATCTTGACAAAGGCACACTGAGAGATCTCTTTGTTCTGCAGAATGAACTGTTTTTTGTTTTATTTAATAGTGCAACACTGCGCTTGTATTAAATGGTGGGCGTTGATTGTACTTTTCTTATTCATTTATATGTACATATACACAGGGTCTCTCAAAAAGATAGTAACGCATCTTAATTCCTTATCTAAATTCCTTAGAGATAAATCGAAAGTGTAAATTGAAAAAATGTTCAACGTAAAGTAAGCTGGAAAACTTCATGAAGAAAAAATTCCTCTCGTAAATTTTCAAAGTGACATTTCTAAATTTTTGTACCACTCATTACATAAAAATTTCGAATTCGTAAAATGAACATCATACAGTAATAATGTGATATACAAAATTTGAGAATCATATCCTAAAATGCGCCATAGACATGAGAAAAGTAAATGTTGACTTAAACCACATTTCAACGGCTCTCGAAGGGAAAAGCCACGTCGGATGATCACGTTTTAGTGGTCGTAGACAAATTACGAAATAAAACATTCTTTTGCACTCTTTTAATAAGCGTTTGCATTCAATTTTATGCATGGCACAATCTTTGTTTAAAAATATCTCTCAGACGTTTTGTGATCAAAGGCTGAAATTTTGTGCATCACTTGCTAGTGTATAGGGCACATTTTAGTAATTGGATTTCTTTTTGTGCGGAGAGTCGTAATCACATTAAAAACGAGTAGCTTTTTGAAAACTAACAGGTGGATTTTTTTTTTAACGTAGTCGCTTTTTCTACCTTATTTTGTACATTTTTTGAATTTGCATTGCCCACTTATCTCTAGTGGATAAGGAATAAAGCGCGTTACCATCTTTTTGGCACACCTTGTATACTTCAATCAATATGACTCTTATCAGAAAATCCGTGCTGTGCTAAGTGGAGCTTCCTAAAAAATATGAAATAAAGCAGTGGAATGTGATCTATAGACTAGGGAGATTAAGCAAACGTTTAAATAACTGTCAGTTCATGACTAAATACATTAAAAGTGCGTAAAAGAAAGTGATGCTGGATACAAAAATTCTCAGTCTGGTTGCTTTATTTACACTGCAAATTCCCAGCACACAATGGGAGCACATTTGGAACACATTTATTGAAAAAGAAAGTGTTCCAGTTACCTAAAAGTGTTCTGAAATGCGTTCCGAATGGGATCCGTTATAAAGGAAGTGTTCCTAAAGTGTTCTGAAAGTGTTACGCTTAGGATATTTGTTAATCTAAACTTAGGAACACATTTGAGAACTGATTGGTAACACTTTAAGAACAGATTGGGAACACATATTAGGAACACATTTGAGAACAGATTGGGAACACTGGTGAAATCATTGCTAACACTTTAAGAACAGATTGGGAACACATATTAGGAACACATTTGAGAACAGATTGGGAACACTGGTGAAATCATTGCTTTCTTTGTTATAACGATGTTGTTATGATGGGCAGCAAAGGGATGCCTGGAATCAGGGTCTGATTGCCTCATGGGCAAGTCGGGACTTTGCGCAGGGCTTCTGGTTCTTAGAAATGCAATCCAATCTTCGTACCACGTGGGGGGCGAAATGTGTTAAGTCGAGTAATGCACAGCTTCATTCACGCTTATTAATTATTGAAATATCGTTAATTAATCCTGCGAGTGAAGATTGTAACCCACGTGGTTTTCCATTCACACTCAGCAATCCCAAACCATCCAAAAATTACAAGTCCAGAAAATGTTCTAAATCCGATACCAAAACAAATTAATTCTAAAATTCAATAACAGATGACGGTACTAAAATTAATTAATAATTAAATAAAATTAACTAAAATTCATCAAAAGCAGTCCCAAACATCCAAAAATTACAAGTCCGGCCAAGGATTCTGCGAAAAATATTTTAAGTCGCATACCGAAAGTAAAGAACACTTTACCCGTTATTCAGTCCGGGCGCGAGTAGCCTGGTCAGTATAGCATCGGCCTCCAGATTGGAAGGTCAGGGATTCGAATCTCGCTGCCAGAAAGTGAAAAGAAAACTAAAATCCAAGTCCACAAATTAATTCAATTTCATTTTAATCTAAAAATAATTTTTCAATTCTAACATTTCTCTAATAATGTAACTAAACTGCTTTATTTTATAGTAGTCTACATAAATTAATAATAAGCATAACATAAAGGCGAATTTTACGCAAATTATTAAAGGAAAATGTAACTTTAGGCGTTTTTTGCAGATTTTTTACATACAAGGGGGCTCAGTTTCGAAAAGCACTTATTATGGCATTAAGAACGAGTCTGTTGAAAATAGAATGCACTGCGTACTAGATCAATGACTCTCTTGTCTCTTCATAGATTTGAGCTAAAAAGAGAACATAATTATAGTTTAAAAATAAGAGACATGCTATTGTAAAGTTTAAAGCATTTTTTTCCGGTTTTATGGCCCCCACTGTCACCAGATCTAAGACCTTTAAATTTCTTCCTATGTGGAGTCTGAGGGAGTTCGTCCATCGAGACCTGGTTACTACAAAAAGTGACTTAGTTTCTACCCTTCAAGCTGTAGGTACTTTTGTGGATACCAGGTTGATGCAACGTCAGCACTCATCCAATACAAGGCACACGTGCACATGCCTTGATGATAACAGACGAAAACGATAATTTTGTTCCACGACTTCCAACAATATCAATTTCATTCGCACAGTGGCAATCATTTTTGCATAGTACTTTTAAAAAATGTCAGCTCCAACCTTACTCGAAAGTTGATGCACGCGAAACAGTATGCTTTCGGTGGGGGGAAACGTTTCCCTCATCAGTTGGTAATGTCATGCATGGTTTTTGTTTTTTTCAGATTGTGATGGCGTAGTCTACACTGAATTTATTAGTAAAGTAAACATCATTAATGCTGATTTGTTCTGCGTTGTCCTCGTACACGGCAAATTAAGATCCCACAACACAGAGTTTGTTTTGGAGTTTTACATGGGATATCTAGCAACATCCACCATTCAGTCTTTAAGTGGTATCCTGTGAATTTCACGTGCTCGGCAAGCTCTTAAATCATTTTGCGGGAAGACTATTTCCCAACGATGATCGTGTTCAGACAGCTGTTCTAAGGTGACTTTAAAACCAAGAAGCAATTTTCTGTCGTAAGAGCACAAAAACGACTACGCTACGTTCCGAAATGTCTGCAGTGTTTAGAGATTGCATAAAAAAAAGAAACTAGTGTACTGTGCATCTCTTATGTTGTATTGTACCCAATTTCTCAATGTGTGTTTTTACCTACATTGTATGAGTGTTACTTTTTGAACGCTCCTGCTAATATTTATCATTTTTCAACAGACGCCTTACAACTACCTAAACGATAAGTAAATCCTATGTTGACATATCTCGCAGTAGTTTCCACCAGTAGTAGAGACCACCTGAACATTGTTTTAAATAACGCTGATTAACATTGGTTTTGAATAACACTGTTGAGTTTATTAACTATCAAGTGAATCAAATAAATTAATTGCTTTTAGACATTAAATAGCTTTACTCTACCAAATTTCATACCTATGTTTATTTGAATAAGAGCCGCATATGACTCATGGGCCATGCTATCGCAGCCACAATATCGACGGATATACAGTACAAACAAATTAGGAAAATGTGCTTAATAACGTATATTTTTACTGTCCACTGACATATACGAATGGATAAAGGCAGTTACTAGATAGAATGGAGTGATGTAGTGAACCCATTCACTTTAGAGGTTTATCTCAATGTTTAATATTTGAAATAATTTTAATTATTCAGCCAGATAGAAATGGATTGTTTTTAAAAAATCATTTCGCTACAGTCCACCGTTTTACGTATTTAAGTAAACCGGTGGACTGTACTGAATTGAACTCTTGTAAGCAAATTTTAAATTCATCTAAGTGAAATTTGCTTACTAATATTGCGTTCAGCATGCATATGTAAATGAAATTATCAGTGAAAAAATTTTGAATTTCAAACTATTATCATATCTTTTAGCCGTTTGACGAGTAGGGATTCCACAGTGAAACCAACTTATTTCAGCGCTTTCACTACTAGTCGCAAAAATATATGGTTAAATGGACCCAACGCTGAAAAAGTGCAGCCGTTGCCGTCGATACATTTATCAATGGCAACGGCTGCAGTTTTTCAGCGTTGGGCAGCCTATCCAGTTGGTCTTCTATATTGATGTGAAGCTGCTTGTGCGTCTAAGGGTTAAAACCGATCTTTCTGTTTGAATAATCATATATTTTATAGTGTTGTAGCACATTTCGTTTTCATTTGTAGGATGTTTTACTTTTCATGAGTATGATGAACAAGCTCTTTTTGATCACAAAATAATCAAATTCTTTCAACCTATTTTCATACTCGCACGCAAAATGGAATTATTGTTTTTTTAAACGGAAATTATTAGACGTATGCTCGGTGTAGAAGGCGGGACGAGAGAGGTGAATAAAAATCATAGAAATACACAATAATTTTGAAAACAAAATAAAAACCCCACTTCTAAAAGCAACTTCTGAAACAAAAATCGCTTTTTACGGAACTGTCCTTGTCAGTAGCCATCCACATAAACAATGTCTTACGATTCCAGGTCAGAAGAGTAGAACTTATGATTTGAGGGCAACTGTCGCCCACCCTTTTGCGAGCGTAGTTTTTGACAGCAGTTATTCACCATCGTTACCGGGAGGTGATGCTTTGCACTTATGACCACACCCCGCGTGAACAGTGGCTCTTGAAGTTTAGAGCTATTAAGAGATGCTGAAGAGCAACCTTGGCGGTTTCGCGCTCTTACTGCAGACATTAAGTCTGGTATTAAAAGAAAAACCATTAGTTTTACTAGCGAAATCTACTTATTTATCTTTTAAATTCCATCGTATTTTAGTGTAGTAATTTTTCCAGTCCATATCTAAAGTATTTCCTGATTATAACACTGATAATTCACTTAAATAATATTTTTCTTGGAAGAAGTGATGGTGATATTTAAATGATCGGTGCATTACGTGCCTGAGAAGAATTCTTCAAAAAACTGGGTTTTATGATGTCTCTTATAAAGTGAACACTAACTTTCCTATTTTTTTAGAAATACAGTCTTTATTGTACAGAAATATGACTTGGTTTACTAAATAGAATATATCTTTCGGTGTGAATTACATTTGTTTAATTTGTTATGTTTCTCGGCGTGTTCCAGTAATATGACCTAAAGTGGGCAGCCATACAAAGGGGTAAAATAGTCCAACGACTGAAGAGACTCCAGTACCGGGTTCTGGTCATCATGACAGCCCTTCAAACATTCTCGAAATGCGCGACTACATATCACATTATTTAATGTATTTCTGAGCTTATTTTAGGCCATAATTTTTGAATTATTATTTTGAAATATTTCGTTTTATTTTTTGCGACACTTTTTTATTTTAAAATTTTCATAAAATAAATCCTGCATGCTATATGAATATAAAATTTCATTTATTTCATTCAATATAGTCATAATTACTTGTATTTCTTTATTTTTCCATTGAAAAATAATTTAATATTATTATCAAATGAAGGATCATTTTGCCCTTTGGTGAGTGTAAAATGATTCTTTGTACTGTTTTTGAAATTCAGTTTTTTTTCGTTACTCAGTTTTCGTTTAAAATATTATTAAAATATGTTTAAGGTGCCAAATATACTGTAAAATAATGTGGCAAAGGGCCAAAATTTTATTTAACATTTATGTTATTTTATGCAAGTTTTCCCCTTAAGAGGACCATTTTTGACCACCTTACTTTAACTGCATACTAGGGATCGAACGATAGTATCGGCACCGATACCTCCTATTTTTTTAGGTATTGATATCGGTTCTTTCGATTCTAAAAGTATCGGGAAAGTATCGGTTTCTGTTGCTTTCATCCTTTTTCACAGATACTTTTCAACCGATACTTCACTTTTCAGAAGAAACCACGCAGGCGAAACACCATTCTAGAATCTTTATTTTGGTAATGAGATGAGAATCGTCGTTTCATTGGTATATGTTTGCGCGAGTGTTTTCAAACTGTGTTCTTTTTTTTTTTTTTTTTAATTCTAACCATCGCTAAATGGATGTCGTATCACCAAGTGTGGTCGAAATTATGGACGAAGAATCGTTAGATGACAGTTTAACAGAACAATCGTCTATTCTAAATTGTTTTGAATTGGTGCCCAAGACTAAATACGCTATCTGCAAGGATTGCAAAAAACAAATGTCGAGAGGTAGGCTATAATTTTACTTCAGTTTTATAAACGTTTATTTTCTCACTGTGTGGACTCGAAAAAGAGTTCATTCATATATATATATATATATATATATATATATATATATATACACACAATTGAATCTCCCTATAACGAACTCGCTTGGTTCCAGGTTAAAAAATTCGCTATAGAGAAAACTTCGTTGCGCAGAGATTAGAGATTTTTGCAGTTATTTCAGCAAATATTACAAACTTTTTAGTTGATTCGATGTTTTAAAGTATTAAATTATGACTTTCAATAAAAAATAAATGTATTTATTATAAATTTGTTAAACTTACGTTTTCTTACTTTTCATTGTATAAATGAAATGTTCAAAAGTAAAGACAATCCACGAATTTAGAGAATAAAATATGTAATGCACTTACGTTTATTTTACTTAAAAATTCCGTTATTTTACATTGTTTTGCATTCTGTGATTTTAAATTTTCATAAAAATATTCACATTTTACAAGTCCGCTGAAAATAGAATGAGGCACATTTTCTTCCATTTAGAAACCTCTTTTTAATGGTTTTGAAAGGTTGAAGCATTAAAGTTTGATGTGGTTTTGGTCGTGAAGCGCAGGGCCTAATTATTATATGGGAAAATCGGGACTTTGCCCAGGGCCTCCGACTTGTAAGGGCCCCCAATTTTAAATGTTTTTTTCGGAAATATTCTTCTTTATATCAAAATTTTATAAAAAATATAACAAATTTCATAGATTGGGGCCCCCAAATCTATCAATGCCCGGTGTTCCTGTTGGTCATAATCGGGCGCTGGTGAAGTGTCTTCATTATCGGAGTCAGTTTCACTTTCCTGGCTCTATTTTTATCATCTGTTACTCTTCCACTAAGTGGTCTGTTCAAAAATTTAAAATTTTCTTCAAAACTAACAAAAAAAATGAAAGGTAAATCTGAAATATTCGCCATGGGAAGATAAGCTCTTCGTTATATGGAGAATGTTTACAGTGTTATTTAAGCCTTAAAGTTACGTTTCCATGAAAAATTTCGTTATAGGGAGAAATTCGTTGTAAGGAGACTTCGTTATAGGGAGATTCTACTGTATATATAGTCTTTTGATATCGTTGGAGAAAGTCTAGCTCTTGATATAGATTTCACGCTTAAGTGACATGGTTTAAATTTTTATTTAAAAACATTGCCGCAAGGACATATGATTCGGCTTGGTTATGATATAGATATCAAAATTGATGGGGCAGACGGTCCTTGGCATCGTTTGATATTTCAGGGGATGACGACCTTTAAAGTGTTAAAGCAGGTATGGGCAACCTTTGAAAAGTTGTGGGCCAAACTTTAGGATGTTAGCGAAGTCGCGGTCCAACTTGCGGATTTTAGCTAAATGGCGGGTCCTATAATTGGGATTTATATGGGATATTGAATGGTTTATACGGAGTTTTCAAATGTTCCGGGGGCCGGATCAAAAGCCGTGGCGGGCCACATTCTGCCCGCGGGCCGGCGGTTGCCCATATGTGTGTTAAAGTGTAATATTTCAGCCTTCGAAATACGTTTGAGGAATTTGTTTCTATTTAGCTTATAGAACTTCAGATAAAGACATTTTAATATTAGTCAGCCGGAAATATTTGAAACCGAAAGTAGCATTCTGCTATCGGAAGTGAATCGTATTTCTGCGCATGTAAACGGGGATAGGGTTTTAACGGAATGACGTTTGTCGGACATATCCCCCCCCCCTGGTGCCTCTCTACAAACGTAAAAAAAGGCGCCCCTTTTGTGCTCTAGATCAGTGGTTCGAAAAATATGGGCCGCGACCTATTGTTGTGTCACGGGAGCAATTTCGGTGGGTCGAAAAGGGTGGGAAAAATTAAACTTTAGTATTTTATATATATAGTAAACTAACTATTTTATATAGCCTATACTGGTTATCGTTATATAGTAGTGGGTCGCGAAAAATAAAATCTAGTTAAAGATTTTTTGAAGAGAAGGACAAAAAAGTTTGGGAACCACTGCTCTAGATAAAGATTTTCTCAGTTTTAGTTCGAAATGGCCCCCTTTCGACGATGGCACCCAAACCTTGCTTACTGTGCCACCCCGCCCCTGCTCAGAGATTAGAATTAAAACAGATAAAATTTGTTCATATCAATCACAGAAAAACATGTTAACAATGATCATAAAAACAAAAACACTGAAGATCATTTTCATTAAATATGGATACTTTAAGAAGCAACTTTTTTTTAAGACTTAAAAATTGAATTTAGTTTATCATTTTTGGATTTTTCTTTAACCTTCATTTAACCTCGTCATTTTTAAAAATTTATACATAATATTTATACATAAAAATTTATACATAATTTATTTATAAAATAAATAATTTAATATTTACACTATCAATTGTACGAATTATCAAACATTTAATGATTTTATTTTCTATCAGATTAAAGAGAGAGCGTAGGATTTGTGTAGCATTCTGTTTTGAGAAGCGTAATAATTATCAATAACTAATAATTATTTATATTGTTAATATAAAGAGTTGAATCTGTATTAGTGTAATTAGTAATACTAATTATTATTTACTTTATTTCAAATTTTGGTGTAAAAATATATATTTCTTGTGAATAGTATTTGGTTTATATATAAGGAAAACACAGGAATAATCGGTGTGTACCTGTTCTTAGTACGGAAAAGATCAAATACATGGATCTTCCGGATTAATTGTGACTTAACCCTGTCCGAAGAATCAAAATATTCGGATTTTCAAAAAAAACTTAAAAATGATCATATGAGTTCATATTAAAAAGAAATCTTGCTAAAACATTTAATAATTCACTTGGTGGTTAAATAATTGGAGCAGATAAATAAAACCATTAATTAATGTGAACTTATTATGCATTTTAAGGGAAGAGTTCACATACGTATTTAATGAACAATATCTAAATACATATTTCTATGAATTTTCGGGGCAACTCGCTGCTCTGGGGCTTAAAATGGTTTAAAATTCGTATTCTACGCTTCAAATAGATAAATTTTGCTTTTTGTTGCATCAAAATCGGCCAATTAGAACCGGAAATACAGAGGTTTTGTTTTCCCAATCAAATATATGGGGTTTCTAGAAAACTCGTGAAATATTGTTCCTAGGGCTTAGATCTCTTCACTTTTGGGGACTTAGTTTTGGCGCCAAATTTTGCGATATTTCACCAAAAGTCGCCAAGCTTGGCGACATTTTGGTTATTTGGCGTGATTTTCCCTATGGGGCCTGTAAAGCTGCTTTTACTGAATAAAAACACCTAATAACCTAACATTTCTCTTCTATGACGTAATCAAAATGCTCGCTTTATCTAGAATCTTCGTGAAATAGGCTTTTCTGGAGGCTTCTTGTACCTCCTGCGTCGGCTATAAATAGAAGTGCCTTTAAAGCCCCGGTTCACTGCGAGTTGAAAGTTCAGTGTGAGAGAGCGCCCGTATTGTGAAAGCTCTCTGAGCGAATACGCTTGCTTTGTGACTTGATTGTGCTATAGAAGCTGTGTTTTGGCTTGCTTTTTGAAGCTTTGAATTTATGTGCTGTGTGTAAATTCTTCACTGCTGCGTCTTGAGAGACCGTTAGTGTCATCCCTCGAATATTTCCACTGAAGTTTTACCTGTGGATATGTTTTATTTTATGTGAGAATTACAGCATTTGTGAAAGCTTCTGATCTTAGCGGATTGTTAAAAGCACGTTACTGTTAGATTGTGCTTGTGAATTGTGTACAGCTGATTGTTCTACGAAATTCTAGAATCAATAAAGTTTGTGTTCCATCCTGACAAGTGACTTTTTACTAGAACTTTTTACACCAACTGGACTTTAGAACGACGAACCCCAGGAGTAGCAGAGTAGTTCCGCAACAATATGTACGTACATAATACTGTACAGTTTATACATTATCACAATTTAATGCAGTTTAAGTAATCTAAAAAATATTTTCATATGTGAAAGAATTATAATTAAAGAAAATCTAAATAAAACTTGCAAGCTTTGAAGTTGAATAAATTTCATGTGTTTACTTTTGTAAGCACAAAATCGAGGCATGAACCAAAAACAAAGACACATATAGTAAGAACAAACAGGAAGCTGTTTTGGGCCTAATATGGAAACCTTTTATCTGGCTCATAGCAACAAACAGGTGACAATATAGAGGTTTAGAAAAATTGATTTAAATATTTGAACTAGTCTGCACTGGAAATGGATTCTCTTCTTAATATATCCCTTTAACCGCCCCCCCCGGTGTTTGTGTTCTGTCAAGCCTAAATGAGGGACATCTGCCTTATAGGTAGGGGGCGGATTGGGCGGAGGACTTTTTAAGGGAGTCTAACGCATAATCAAGAAACATCTGGAGAAAATCTCCCAAAACTCGACAGCCACGCGATGAGAAGGAATTCCGAACACCTGCACACTAAGACGCTTTCCAGTGCTCAGATTTTTATTTATTCGGCCATTATTGGGCATGATTGAATAGAAAAGAAAGACTAGAACTACTCTAAATTCACACTTCAATGTATCCACTGCTTTTTCTTAAATGCTTTCTACTGGGATCAAATTCCATCATGCTGTTATTCATTTTAACGAGAACTACACTCTCGTTACAAAAACTGCCCAGAATACAGATGTAGGTTTAAATGGCATTAAATTATGTAAAGTATCGGTATTAAGTATCGGTATCGTCCGATACCATAACTTAAAATTATTGGTATCGGCTATTTCTGAAAATGAATTTATAGGTAAAGTATCGGTATCGGTCATCGGCGAAAATGTGGTATCGGTCGATCCCTACTGCATACTTTATCCAAAATATACACCTAGCATAAGCAAAACATCACCTGCTGCTAAATTAAAATTATAAGTTGTGATTATACATTATCTCCAGGATAGCTGCATAAACTGAATATTCAATCCTAAGTATAAATAACATTAATAATAATAATTATTTTAAAAATCATCTATTTCGAAATTGAATGCTTCGGTTCCGCTTGTACTTCTGCTCTTTTTTTTTTATTTCCCTCGCGTTGATTTATAATGCAAAATAAAAAGTACTTAGGTAAAAATATTCCTGAAGAATATTCTATGCTACCACTATAGTGTATACTATATGACAAATATCACAAGCCTTTTTTAAAAATCGTTTAAATTAGAACTTTAATTTTTATTAAAGTTAGTATTTTGTATTTTTACACCGCTTTATAATACAAAAGACATTAAAGAAAAACTGTTTGAGGGAAAATAGCATGAAAAAACTTGCAGTGCTGAGACTATGCTGTTATATAATAGTCTCAGCACTGCAATTTCAGTTTGCGAACTCTCCTCAAAACATCCACAAACTCATTTTTTCATTTTCCTCAAGGTATTGCCACACATCTCTCTATTCGGTGTAATTTAATACATTTGATAATCTTTTTCCTTTGAAAAATTGTAAATACTTATTCTGTGTTTATTAAATGTTCCATAAGGTAATTCCGGGACTTGTGTCGCACATTTTTTTGAATTTGTGTAAAAAAATCCCAGGCTGCATTCACAGTAAAATAAATGATGCTGTGCTATTTATAGTAGAATATAGAGCATGCATAATGCGACAAACTAATCTAAAAACTAATTAATATTTTCAACAACGTTTTTCTGAAACGTCTCATTGCAGGTGAGAGGCCGCTCTTGCGAGGGAGTTATACCGCGTCGGTCATAAGAACAGAATTAAATAATAATTAAAAATAATAAATAAATATTCATATCTAGACTATAATTCCCTATGTAATAACCAAAAGAAACTAAATGAGTGCTAAAAGATGCATTAGTAGGTTTAAATCAATATATATTAGTCTGTCGACTTAGTTCACACTAAAATTAAATACTTATTTTTTTAAATTGGATTTTAATTTTTATTTCATCAACAACGTAACATCAGTGTATCTGAGAGGGGGAAAAAAGTGTAAAATAGTGTTTATTTTGTTTTATTTGTTTTTTTTATATTGTTTTATTCTTTTATAAAATGTGGGCGTTTCTAATGAAATCGGTAAACAAATTTAAAATTTATCTGGTTTTTAATAACAATATTTCATTTAAGCCAGAACTTTAAAATGCAAAATTATTACAATTAACGACTTAATAACATGCCCAACTTGGTGAGTGGAAGGTTGTGCTTGGTTGTGGAAAATGAAAGGAAAAAAAGTTAATAACACTTAATTAAACCCAGCAAATATACTCCAGTAACATAAATTTAGTAATTTAAAAAATGGGACTCGGAGGGATAATTAAAATTTTACTAAAAGTGGCATCCCATACAAAAGGAACTGCGGCATGTATCCCATTTTGTACGGTACAGACGTAACACATCAGAGTTGATTGTCTTCACAACGGTAAAGTACCTTATACACAGTACAAGTATATATAACCATATACTCAGTAATAAGTTTACAGGTGCTACACTTAGTTTTACTTCAAAATCATGCATGGATTCAGTAATGAGCGTAAAAAAAGCACGTAAGCATAATATGCTTAAAAGTTTTGATAGTGAAATGATGCGCTTATCTCAAAATGAGGATTGCATAGTTACAGCTAAAGCATTGAAAGAGATTCCTGCTATATACTAGTTAAGAAAATCTCACTGCACACCTATACTGCGCGTGTGACTGCTATCTATGGACAATTACAAGGGATACAGCGGGTGCGGCATCTGTCCCGGATGCGGCGACTCTCCCGGATGCGGCGACTCTCCAGGAATTAACCGATATATTTTACCGATTCGAACTCAAACTATTTTTTCGAATACCACTATTAAAATAGGTCACGAGCCGCCACTTTAGATAAGCGTCTAAAACAAAAATTACTATATATAGTACTAGAGAATTAAGTGAAAAAGTACCTTCATTTTGTCTGTGCATCAATTAGAACCCAGAACATTGTGTGTGGGGGGGGGAGCAGTCAAGAGATAATTATTCTGTAGAATTCGAGTAATTTTCTTGATCTCAGTTTGGTATTGGATTTTTTCTTTCCAGGCCGAATGTCCACCAGTACAAATGGAGCCTGTAGATTTATCGGTGAATAAAAAATCGAGCAATCCAAGTTCTCCGTCCTTGTCGCCATGCTCACCCCCTTCTTCTTCTCCCTGTATCGACCTGAGGCTCCACGTATCAAGGCACCTTCATTCAAGCACAGCCGGGGATGGTAAGCACGATTTTTCTTTTCAACATATACGTTTTGTCAAGAAAATTATTGAGTTTCATTACTTTAATTTGAATTAATTAGAATAGAACTGCATAAAATGAAAATTCGTGCGTTTGAACTTGGCAGTCTTACTAGAAAAAAAAAGTATGCTTATTCGAATTCGACGCTATGTGCTATTTTTTGGTATTTGTAACAATAGATATTGGAAAACACTATATTTTTCATGCTCAGCTCCAGAGCAATGTAAGAGTACGAAAAAAGGCATTTTTTCATTTTCATTACTTTGGTGGGTATCTGATCTAGTTTGCATCGGGAAAATCAACTAAACGTGAAAATGCTATTTTGGACAAAACAGAAATTAGTCAAATATATCTCTTGAGTCAACTAGTGTCAATTACTCAATATTAGCATTTCTATAATACCGTGATCATATAGTTAAAACCTATCATTCATTTTAGAGAAGAATGCGTTATTTAAGTATACGCCTGAAATACTTCTGTTTTTCTAACTATTTAAATTTATTCTGAATGTAGTTTTGTGGTGCTGTTATCGGGAAACAGTTTAAGGACGGACACAAGACGAAAAAGAAATGTTTTGTGAGGTGAGATAACAAAAAATTATTGCTAGACGATACAGAGCCTTGTCTCTCCTGAGATTTATCGCAAGACTGTCTTTTCTAGTTGACATAAAGTCGTGAACGTCCTCGATAGCATATTAAAATTTTTTAATTGTGAATCTTCGTCGGAATTGAAACCAAAACGGGAATTTTAGACCACCTAAAAGACTCACGTACAATTCCTTTGTAAATGTTAAATAATGTACTCCTAACACTAAAAAAAGAATGCATATGCAGACTTTCTATAAAGCAAGAGCAAATGGGACACATGCCCGGACACCCAATGAAATTGGATCTAAATTCAAGAAATCACACCTTATTTTATAGTAGAGATATGTGAATTTCTTGTTTGTTACACTTGTATGTGCATGTATTATCAAAATATACAAGAAAGACGCAGAATCAGTATCAAAATTACCGAAGAGGAATGTCTGTTTCATTCGCTGGCGTAGCATGAGATGTACCACCATGTTTTTGGCTACAATTCGATTTTTAACTTCACCAATGTTTCAGCGCTTGTAGCTCCTCATAAAATAGACATATCCTGATGTAAATTACGCCAACCTTCAGATTTTTTTTATGCTCTTTCTAAATATGTGCTTATTTTGCACGTAGGACTTTCAAAAACCTTACTAATTTGGGATTTTCGGACGGTATAACAAAAAACAAAATTTCCTTCTATCCACCATAACTCGGAAACGGTTAGAGATTGGACAGGGTTTCCACGATCTTTAATGCTCCAAATGGGCTGTTCCTTCATCCCATTTCGTTTGGCAGATCATGTCAAATTCACTCTGTATATACAGGATGTCCAGTGCTAACGGTGCCCAACGGCTATTTCCTAAACCGTTAGTCAGAGACACATAATTCCATTCGCAAAGATGCTCTAAATTGTATAATCTATTATATCGGAAACAATCGAAGTCAATTAATTAATACCTATAAAAATTACGAAACTTGAATTTTCATACTGTCCCCCGGTCCTATCAGTTATATTTAGGAAAATTTTCTTTTTGCAATTTCATGCACAATTAATAAAATTCGCCCTTCTACAACGAAAATTCACAGAGTTATGAAGCAGCAAACATTTTGACTTAAATCACTTTCTCACGTTTAAAAATATCCCGTTATGGTAAACCGTTAGGGGGCCATACAAATATTGAAATTTTAAATTATTGGTTATAATTTCATTTTCTGGCATATTGCGGAGAAAGAAGCAAAACATGCTAATTTTTGAGCAAAGGGTTTTAGTCAGGCTCTATAAAAATCTATCCGGGATCAGACTTACTAAGTCGCATATGTGTGTACGCTGTTAGAAAAATAGTTCAACGTTTCACCAAAATTCCGGTGCGAATTTAGCTGCAACCGATATTTTGAAAAATGTGGTGCTAGGATTCACCATTTTAGTGGTCCTTCCTCAAGCACCATTTTTGCGGTGAAAAGTTGAACCAGGATCAAGGATTTTTCTCTAACCGACTATATGGTTAAAGCTTGAACCATTATACAGGATTTTTCTCTAACCAATTATATGGTTAAAGCTTGAACCAATATATAGGATTTTTCTCTAACCAATTATATGGTTAAAGCTTGAACCAATATAGATTTTCTCAACCTATAGGTAAGCTGACCAATATATTTTTCTCTAACCTACTATATGGTTAAAGCTTGAACCAAGATTAGGGTTTTATATCTAACCAAATGTACGGTAAGTGATTGAACAACATCGAGGTTTTTTCTCTAACCAAATGTATGGTATAAGATTAAACCAAGATAAGAAAACTCTCTTTAGTGTTTTATTTATACACCGAGGGCGGAGAGGGCGACCCCCCCCCGCCGTGAAAAAAGAAATTAATGTAAAAGATCCTATTTTACTTCCGTAAAATGGATATATATGTCAATTTTCTAACTGCCCCCCTGACAAACTTGCATTAATCCGCCCTTGGGCGGATTAAAGGAGTGGGGGGCAGAGGGAGCGACCGCCCCCCCAGAGAAAAAAAATGTAAAAGATCCTATTTTACTTCCATAAAATGGATATATATGTCAATTTTCTAACTGCCCTCTTATACACTGGAAAAGATTTCAGACCCAAATAACGGTACATGTACTGGCAGCTTTGGGATGAGTACATATACCGTAAATTTCACAAATGGCATTAAGTACCATAAAATATTTTACAGTATAATATATATAATATATATATATATATATATATATATACCGTTAAAAAAGTGCATATACCATAAATTTCCTATATGGTATATGTACCGTAAAAAATTACACTACCTGTACATATACCGTATATGAAATTTCCGGTAAAAGCACCATATTTAATTTTTAAAATGGTATGTAAGCTGTAAACGAAATTTATAGTACATATACCGTAAATTATTTTTAATCAGTACATAGGCTGTAAAAATAATTTATGGTATTTGTGCTGTAATTAACTTTTAATCAGTACATATGCTGTAAATGAAATTCATAGTACACATATCGTAAATAACTTAATTAGTATATATGCTGTAAAATGTAAAGAAAATTGTATCATTGATACATATTGCCCTCCCCCCTCGTACATATTGCTACATGCAGTAGCGATTCAGTAGAGGAGCTAGGGGGTCTCAGCCCCCCAAAAATGAGATTGCTAAAGGGTAACATTCTGCTTCAGTATGCACTTCGAATATGTAAAGTGATCTTTTTTAATCACTTAGCCCCCCCCCCCCTAAAAAAAAGTTTTTACATTGGTTTAGACTAAAATTTTGCTTTATTGTACATTTTGTTTGGGTGAAATAAGCTTCTTTCAACATTTAGCCCCTCCAAAACAGAATTTCTGGATCCGCCACTGGTTACATGGTAGCAAAAAGAAAAATAAATAAATAGCTCTTACATTAAATTCTGCTTACACACACCTAATTTTATGCTGATCTAGTCCAAAAAATAAAAAATTGTATATTACGATTCTGTTTTCTGTATGTAACTTAAGTTAGACAAGGTGGAGTTGAAGAAAAGATGTGACAAACACATGAAAAAAAGATGTGAATAAACAATTATTCTCAAAGTAGAAGCTTCTTTTTCACATGCATTAAGCACTATCTCTATACTCTAAACCAAAATAATTGCGTAAAGCCTTTCAGGGTAACTTATACAAAATTTGCTAAACACTCCTGCTCAATTTGATATTTTATGCTGAAACTTACACTTTTACCTTACCTTTTCATTGTTGTTGAAGGATTGTTTTTAAACTTAGGAAAAATCCATCACCACCATTACCCCCTAGCTCCAAACTTTTCAAACAGGTCATGCCCGCCGACCTAACCGTTCGGAGTTTTCCCGTGGTTTTCTGCACAACTTTGTGTAAATACGGGTTAGGACCCCTTAGAAAGTTCACCACAGAAGGCAATCCCACCCCCGGCCTAGATCCCCTAGTGTAGATAATTGGCCGTAACCAACATTTCCATTTTCAAACTTTTCACGCTTAAACTGGGTGCTCCCATATGAAATGGCTAGTAGTTTGGGCCTTAGTAGTGAAAGGACTTGATCAGTAAGTACCCTCCAATTACACTATCAATAGTTTTTTCAATAAAAAGAATAATGAGAGATTTTAATGATACTCAGAGTAAAACATAATTAAAATTAAAAACCTTTATTAGCATTCTTTATTACATACAAAATAAATCTGCATTTCATGAAATAAATAAATAAATATATTTTTCCTCCCTTTTGCTATCATCTTCCATCTAATACCTATTGGTGATTCCCAGGAAGAAAGTTGATAACCAGAAACTGGGGGAGAAAAAGAAAAAAAAAACCATTTAATTTACAATATTCAGAATTCATAAATCATTAGCATCTCAGAAATAAGATAAACAAAAATAAAAAGTTGAGTAAATTCAGACTGCAGTACAATCTTAAAATGTTTGTGTCAAATGCATCTAATTTAAGTCAAATTGCAAAAACTCCAATTAGCAAGCAGACAAACTTAGTGCCCCACTCCCTCTTTACAAACAAACTAGAAATTTTAGAACATTAATCAAACTACATGAAATAATCTATTAATACCAAGCGCGCATAAGTAGTTCATAAAACTACAGAAATAAAATCTGTAATTTCCGAAAAAAAAATAATTTCTAATAAATTAAGTCTATTTAAAGAAATTAATTTTTTTACATCCAAAAAATTATTTTAAAATTAAATGTTCTGTTAATTTGATCTATTTGATAGTAATGACAATGATTTGATAGTAATGACGTACATTGATCCATGCTGTGTTTGTTGAAGAAAGTTTGGAAAACAAATTTCTGATTAACTCATGAGGAGCCTGCGAATATTTAATACAATTCACAGGTCAAAAATATGGTAAAGAAATCACATTTGAATTCTCACGGGCAGAAAAATTTATCATTCTCCTGCTTATGTAAAAAAGATTGTTTTCTTCACTGTCCAGTTCACAATTTTCATTATTTGCAGTGCTTCCAAATATAATACAATAAGTTTAAAATGCTGCAATGCTTTAAAATAATCTACTTACATAATACGCTAACGTATGCGGTACCAAAACCGACGATATTTGTATGCTGGGAACGGTACAACTAGATTGAAATATTACCATAATAACAGTAACACACACGCAAAAATCCAAATTAACAGTTCAATGATGTCAAGTGAAGCAAGCATATTTGTTACTGGTTATGTATGTCACATAGTAGCTAGATTACAAAATAACAATGCATGCACAAAAAAGGAAAATCTTTTAGCTCTTTTCACAGTGTGTTTATCACACATCTATTTATATAATATGCTAATGTAGGTGGTACCAAAATCGACGATATTTCCATGCCTTGAACTCAGGATCTCAAATCAGTCTATGTCATATTACTTTTATGTCATGTTACTATGTTACTTTAATGTCTATGTCATATTACTTTTAAACGATTTTTATTTTCATGCACCTTGCAATTATAAAGAGAAATTGGTTCAAAACAATGAGTCTTCTTAAAGATGTAAAATTTTATGGTTTTCAAATGTTCGTTTCTAAATTTTCGTATTTATGGGTAAACTTACTAAAATCTTTGAAAATTGTAGGGGGGGGGGGGCTGGAAGACTGCTCGGTAGCACTCACCCCACACAGCCCGCCACCTCTGGTTATGCCCCTGGTGGGGGGGTAGAGTTTCAGATGTAAAAACAGAAAATAAGAGAAAACATTTAATTAAAAGTAGTAAGAAGGACTTGCATTAAAATATTAAAAGATTAAAACTACACAAATAAAATCCCTTGTTAGCAGCTTTCGGTGACGACCACCACCTTCCTCAGCCATCGGCGTTTCTTGTTTGCACTGATCTATTCCTCAATGCCTCGCCCCATCCCGGATCGATCTGCGCATGTGTCATGTCATTAACGGCGCCATCTGTAGTTAAGATTTGAAGTGCTTCCAATCTTAAGTGCATAGTTGTTCTTGGGCTATTTTTGAGAGAGATGTGCTGGGTTTATTGAATTTAATATCGTTAAAGCGTTCTTTTTTTTCTTTCTTTAATTTTCCTTTTAGTCATTCCTATATAGCACACAGATTTATTTGATTTATTAAAGGTAAAATTTATTTTATAGATTCCGGCTGATTCATTTTTATCTATTCGGTCTTGATCACTACGTATTCGTTTGACGATAGTTTGATTAGGCTTTATAGGAATTTTGATATTTTTCTTGGTGGCTTCATTGGTTATTTTTATTGCTGCCCCCTGCAGTATGGTACAGCTTTAGTAAACAGCGGTTTCTCTTTTTGATGGCTGCTAATGTGTTCAAGTTTTTTAATTCTATTTTTAAAGAGGTTCTTGACAAGGGATTTTGGCAGCAGGGGTGCAGAAAAATGTTTAGGGCTCAATATTTCCCCAGAACACAATTTGTTCTATCTAAAATTTCCCCCAAATTGAAGCATATTTTCATTTTAGTTTAAGTGACTATCTATAGCTTGCTTCTTATGATAACAACTGCATCTCGGCACCCTACCCCCCCCCCCTTGGCAGATCGCCCTAGTGTAGCGTTGCCATAATCATACACAATACTATAAAAAATAAATCCTTTTTTTTTTCCCTTTTTTAAAAATATACTTGGGAGAAAAAGTTTCCCCGAATCTCGTTCGGGCATTCGAACATATTCTGCACCCCTGATTGGCAGTAGCCGGATATTACAAATATCTAGCAGTACATCCGGCCTAAAATTATATAGAGAAATAACATAAATAAACATAATAAACGAATAAATTCTAAAACCTGCAATAATAAAAAATGCAAAAAAAAAAAAGAAAGTTTTGTGAAAATATTTTGTTTTCAGTACTTTTTAGAATATATTTTTGTCATGAGAAAAAAGGGAAAAAATAAGTACTTCTATCTTTTTTTAAGATTGGAGTAAATTATAACTGGAAGAAATTAGTGTACAAAAACACTGTTTTTCAATCTTTGTAAGATTTCGGTTACCTTTTTTCCCTACTATAAATTGAATAGTGTACTTGCTGTAGTATAGCCTGCTGTGAAAATGTCCCCATCTACACGTATCCAGAAAAACAATTTTTTGGAGGTGGGGGGGGTCACTGACCCCCTAGACAGTTGAATGGAAGTGTCTCTTTCAAGAATTGATCTTTTAAGATATTTATCGAACTCTTGAGGGAGAACATTCATAACATTGTTATTCGTTATGACTTTAATTGCAGTCAAACTGGTACTAAATTCATGGAAACAATCCCAAAAGGATTTGATTTTTGAATTAAATCATTTGAAACAAATGAGAAAATTTAAAGAAAAAAGGGAACAATACTGTTACCAGGGGCAGGTCACCAAGTATGAAGCTTCGCCAAACTGTGAAGAAGGGTAAACATGTTTACGATGGTGTCATGTTCTCAAGTAACCCTTATAAGGAGTTGAGGTATAGTTGAATCTGTTGTTGTTTCATGATGTGATTAGAAATTATGTGATTGGTCAAAGAAATTAACTTAAGAAATTTGATTTTTCAATTAAATCGTTTGAAACTAATGAGAAAATTTATCGAAAAAAGGGAGTAATACCGTTACCGGGGGCAGGTCACCAAGTATGAAACTTCGCCATATTGTGAAGAAGGGTAAACATGTTTACGATGGTGTCATGTTCTCAAGTAACCCTTATAAGGAGTTGAGGTGTAGTTGAGTTCTGTTCTTGTTTCATGATGTGATTAGAAATTATGTGATTGGTCAAAGAAATTAACTGGGAATAAAGTTTGAAGGAATTATGTGATTGGTTGTAAGAATTTATCTGTAACCGAACCTGAAATGAACCGTTGAACATGCTTGTTTGTTGTGATTCGTTGGTGGAAAAGTGCATAGTTATTTATTATCATGTTTCAGAAGTGAAATTTCATTTTTTTTTCTATTAAATGAGGATAAGTTGTCTAAAACTGTAATGAATTTGCTTTATGTTAAGATGTGTCGTGTATGAATTATGTATGTGGTTGTATATGAAAATTTGAAAATGTTTGTTGAGCAGAATATTTAATGTATCCACGGTAGGCTTAAATTTTGCTTATTTGGGCGCTTTTTGATGCATCAAGGCCATTACATAAGGAATTAAATAGAAGATTTGAGGTATGTGCTTTTGTTTATTTAAATATTCATTGTATGATTTACTGTACTGGTTTACGGTTGAGATTTAATATTATTGCTTTCTATTGTATCATATTTATATAAAGGCTATCGTATGCTGTGTTAGGGGATAATACCGTAAGCGGGTGTCCATCGCCAAGGGAGATGCGTCGCCAAAGCTTACTATATGTAGTAAACAATCCTGGCAGCGTTGCCAATCGAGATTAGCTATTCGGCAACCTTTCCGGCGGAGTTGTGTTGTTTTATGATGTCATGAGAAACTAAGCTGTTCGAAGGAATTATGTGATTGGTTGAACGAATTTCAAGGAGTTTAACTGGCAAAATAACTGAACTTGAATTTGCCGGGAATGGAAGTCGTGTCGTCTGCTGAAGTTTTGTATTTTATAATGGTTATTTTTGAAAAGTGGAATGTTTGTTTGGTTTTATAATAAATGTAGATAATTTGTGTAGAGCTGTAATGAAATCGGTTCCTTTATACGCTGAGTTGTTTCTTATTTCTTTATCAAGTGAATTTCGACAAAAATTTGAAAATGTTTGTTGCGAGTTGTGAAGAATATGTATATAGCGTGTGTTGAGGTATAGTTGTCATGCTTATTTGAATGCTTGTGATGGCTTTATTTTGTGATGAACGCACGTTGTTCATGAATAAAATTACAGGTATGCGGTGCTTTTATTTATTTAAATGTTTATTCCTTGCTTTACGGTACAGCGGTGTATAGTTGAGAATATTTATGGTGTTAGGTTTTCATAATTATGTTAGGTTTTTACTATGTTATGTTATTTTTTGTGAATTGGGATGAAAAAATAAAAAAATTTAAAGGTTTTAAGAGGGATGGTTAATTTTATTTGTTATATGGGTTTGCTCATGATTTACAGAATTCCCGTACAATTTTTAGGTTTAATATGAATAAATATGTAAGGATTTTTGAGTTGTTTGTGATCAGATTTGATTCTATTCTGATTAATAGTGCAAATGTTGTGTGTTTTGCAGGTATTAAATTGCAAAAATCACGTGGGGGAGGAAGTAGTCGGTTTATTCTGGTGGTTTTCTGTTATTTATAAAGAGTGTTTTTTAACATTTTATGAAAATATTTGCAGTATATTTTTCTTGAAATCACGTGCACTATTCACGTTAAATATGATTTAATATATGTATTTTTGAGTTGTTTGTGGGAAGTTGTGTGTGTGTGTGGGGGGGGAGGTAGTGGGTTTATTTGATGTTTTTCTATTAATTTAAAACTGTTATTTTTATTTAAATTATTACTATTAATTTAAAACTGTTTTAAGGGAAATTTTGCTGTATAATTATGTGCAGAAACATATTTTGGCATTTTGCATATGATTAAGGTTATGGTTTATTTTTTGACGTACCCATAGTCCAGAGCTAGTGCTTTGTTTATGTGATTTTTGTTCATAATTGCATTTGAAATATGTCTAAAAATGTTTTTATGTGTTTAGATAGTGCATTATAGTTTGGGGTTCATTTTGTTAGTTATGTGTCAACGTATGTTTATGTTTTGTTTGGCGCGAAAAAAAAGTCACCAAGGTTAGCCGCTGGCGACAAAAAAAAAGTCACCAACTCAACCGACACCCGCTTACCGTATTATTCCCCTGTGTTATTTTAATTTTATGTGAATTGCTGAATAATTATTCGTGATGGAGATTTTTAGTGTTTTAAGAAAGGTGGATAATTTTATTAGATATATGGGTTTACTTACACGGATTTGCAGAAAACAGGTACAATACTTAGGTTTAATATGAATTAATGTATAAGGATTTTGGGGTTGTTTGTGGTGAGTTTTGATTTTATTCTGTTTTTAGTAATGTAACAGGGTTTCTACAGATTTCACAGCTTTTGCTTCCCTGACTTTTCCCTGACATCTATCACGCTCTTCCCTGACTTTATCTATCGTGCTTTCCCGAATTTCTTGTTTCTATTTGTAACATTACATCCTTTAAATAATTTTTTATATATTTTGCACCTTTTTAAAAAAATGGTAATAATAATAAAATTAATATATACAAGAATCTTATTTGACATCACTGGATTCTAACAAAAACCATGTTTGATAATAATTTAGGATAAAATTAAGCATATTTCAACTGCACAAGATATGCTCATAAAGAAAACATTTTAAAATTATTTATAAGGTTGAATGAGAAAATGAAAATAAAACAATTTCTATACTTAGGTTCAAACAGCAAATATTTCCTTGATTTTACCGCAAAATTCAATTTTTCTTGCATTTCCCTGACCTTTCTTCAATTTCTGCAAATTTCCCTGACTTTTTTCCCAAATCCCTGACTTTCCAGGTCTGTAGAAACCCTGTGTAAATTTTGTGTGTTTTGAAGATATTAAAATTGAATGAATCTTGGGAGGGGGGGGGGGAGGTAGTCGGTTTATTTGAGTGTTTTTCTATTAATTTTAAACTATGATTTTAACATTTTAAGGGAAATTTTGTTGTATATTTTTCTTCAGAAACATATTTTAGTATTTTGCCTCTTTTGAACGTTTTATATTATTTATTTTTTAACGTACCCATAACCAGATGTAGTGCTTTGTTTATGTTCATTTTGTTTGTAATTGGATTTAAGTATATTGTTGCGGAATTACTCTGCTACTCCTGGGGTTCGTCGTTCTAAAGTCCAGTTGGTGTAAAAAGTTCAAGTAAAAAGTCACTTGTCAGGATGGAACACAAACTTTATTTCTTCTAGAACTTCGTAGAACAATCAGCTGCACACAATTCACAAGCACAATCTAGCAGTAACGTGCTTTTAACAATCCGCTTGGATCAGAAGCTCTCACAAATGCTGTATTTCTCACACAAAATAAGTCACTTTTACAGGCAAAAATTCCGTGGAAATATTCAAGGGATATAGTACACTATCCCTTAAGACACAGCAATGAAGAATTTACACACAGCACTTTAAAAACAGCTTCACAAAGCAAGCTAAAACACAGCTTCTATAGCACTATCAGTTCACACAAAACAAGGGTACTCAGAGCTCTTCACACATTGAATGTTCAACTCGCCACTGACTGACTCCGGGGCGATGCCCGCTTCTATAAATAGCCGACGCAGGAGGTACAAGAGGTTTCCAGAAAAGTCAATTTCTCGAGGGTTCTACATAAAGCGTGAATTTTGATTACGTCATAGAAGAGAAATGTTAGGTTATTATGCGTTTTTAATGCAGGAAAAACAACTTCCAGACCCTATTGGGAAAATCGCGCCAAATGACCAAAAAGTCGCCAAGCTTGGCGACTTTTGGCGAAATATCGCCAAATTTGGCGCCAAAAATAAGTCCTCAAAAGTGAAGAGATCTAAGCTCTAGGACTAATATTTCTCGAGATTTCTAGAAGCCCATAGAAAAACATATGGGAAAGCGAAACCTCCGTATCTCCGGTTCTAATTGGCCGATTTTGATGCAACAAAAAGCAAAATTTATCTATTTGAAGCGTAGAATACGAATTTTAAACCATTTTAAGCCCCAGAGCAGCGGGTTGCCCCGAAAATTCGTAACATTGCCCCCTTCCCTAGGACTGCACGTCCCGGGCAGTACAATCACCGGTTAGGAGGCCACACAAATATACAGTGTCCAACCTTTAACCAAATCTTAACAACATAATTTAAGCAAATAATCAATAAACACAGTAAGCAAATGCACTCTAATAAATAAATAATATACAAAATAAACAATTACACTAATAAGTAATCAATGTAATAAACAAATACACATTAATAAAAACCAATATATTACAAATATGTACACTAAACATGGCGTAAGTAGTGAGAGAAAGAGAGTTGAAGAAAGAGGAAGAGAAGAGAAAGACAGGAAAGGAATGAGAGATGAAAGAAAAGAGGAATTACGCCATAGTGACCATGGTCTGAGCTAATTACAACCGCGGTAGATGGCTAGCCGATCGTAATGTACAACTCTTGGCTTCGAGTTTGGTGACTTACGAATCCGTACGATGACGTCATTCAGCCGGTTTAGGACTGTGTAAGGACCATCCCACGGCGATTGCAGCTTGGGAGACAGGCCTTTCCGTCGAGTAGGATTCCATAGCCAAACTTTGTCAGCTGCGTTGAACTCGTGTCCCGTAGCCTTCGTGTCGTAGCGAGTCTTCATCTTTTCCGTGTTCAGGTTGATCCGCTCCCGAGCAAAATGATGCACATCTTCAAACCGTGCCCGAAGGTTTTCCACGTACTCCTCTGGCGATGAAGGCGCATCTGGAGGGCGGCTGAACACTAGATCGGCGGGAAGACGAAGATCTCTGCCGAACAGCATCTGGGAAGGTGTGAAGCCGGTAGTCTCGTGGACGGCACTCCTATAGGCCAACAGGAAGAGGGGGAGTTTCTTGTCCCAGTCCTCTTGATTCCTAGATACCAGAAGCGAGAGGTTGTTTAAAATTGTGCGATTGAACCTCTCCACCATGCCGTCGGATTGTGGGTGTAAAGGCGTAGTCTGGGTTTTGTCCATTCCGAGAAGTTGGCATAGTCCTTTAAAGACTGCAGAGGTAAAGTTCGTTCCTTGGTCGGAATGAAGTTGCAGAGGGGTTCCATATCTGGAAATCCATTCTTGCACCAGTACCTCTGCTACGGTCGTAGCTTCTTGATCGGGAATAGGAAACGCTTCGGGCCATTTAGAAAAGTAGTCAATGACAACTAGGATGTATTTGTTGCCATCCGAAGTTCGCGGAAGAGGTCCCAGGATGTCCAGGGCAATCCTCTCAAAAGGCGCTCCTACATTATAACGATGTAGTCTTCCACGGCTTCGTTTCTTCGGGCCTTTACGGGACGCACAGGCGTCACAAGCTTGACACCACTTTTCGACGTCGCCTCGAGCCCTAACCCAGTAGAAGCGCTCGCGAACTTTCTGCAGGGTCTTCATCCCGCCGAAATGGCCTCCAGTGTAGCTATTATGAAGTTCTTCTAGAACCTTCGGAATCCTCGAACGAGGGAGTACTAACTGCCATCGGAGCATCTTGCGGTCGTCCGACTCCCATTTACGATACAGGACTCCATTCCTCAGGCGAAGCGAATCCCATAAAGCCCAGTACTGTTTTGTTGCCGGACTGTAAGATGATATTTGTTGCCAACTAGGCTTAGCGCTGGATTTTTCCATAAATTCAACAATAGGTTTGATGTCGCTGTCTGCTAATTGGTCCGCCCGAACATTTTCGTCACTCCAGGGATCTTGAGATGATGCCGATGATGTAACTTGGCGGACAACGGGATGTTTCAGATCGTAATTTTTCTCTGCCCTGGAGCAATAGCGACAACTGTCTATGCAGGACCTTCTCGACAAAGCATCTGCATTTCCATGAGATGCCCCTTTCCGATGACGTATCTCGATGTCATATTCTTGTAATCGCTGTATCCACCTGGCTATTTGGCCCTCTGGATTCTTGAAATTTAGAAGCCAGGTTAAAGAGGCATGGTCCGTTCGGAGCAGGAACTTTCGGCCGTACAGGTAATGATGGAAGTGCTCCACGGCTTTAATGATAGCAAGAAGTTCCTTTCTCGTAACACAATAGTTACGTTCTGCCTTTGAAAGGCACTTGCTCCAGTAAGCAATGACGTGTTCTTGGCCATCTATCTCCTGGGACAAAACTGCTCCAACACTCTCCTTACTTGCGTCTGTGTCCAGGATAAATGGCTTGTCAGGGTGAGGATACGACAGGATCGGCGAAGATGTTAAAGCCGTCTTCAGTTCGTTGAATGCGTCCTCACATTCCTCAGTCCATAGAAATTTCTGTCCAGTCTCGGTCAATTTGTGAAGAGGTCTTGCAATTTGAGAAAAGCCCTTCACGAATTTTCGATAGTAAGTACACAGACCGAGGAAACTTCTCAAGTCATGGATATTCTCGGGACGACTCCAGTTCTGGACTGCGGACGTCTTTTCGGGATCGGTTCGGACTCCGTGGGCGGATATTATGTGCCCGAGGTAACGTACTTCCCGACGAAACAAATTGCACTTCGATGGACTTAGTTTCAAGTTTGCCTCTTTTAATTTCTGTAGTACCTTTCGAATGTTCTCGAGATGCTCTTCGAAAGTCCTTCCGACGATGATGATATCGTCCAAATAAACGAGACATGCTTCGTAGGAAAGTCCTCTCAACACTGTCTCCATTAGTCGCTCGAATGTAGCAGGTGCGTTGCAGAGTCCAAAAGGCATAACTTTGAACTGCCATAATCCTTGTCCCGTGGTGAACGCAGTCTTTTCACGGTCGTCGGGATGAATTTCCACTTGCCAGTAACCACTTTTCAGATCCAGAGTGGAAAACCATTCGTTTCCCGATAAAGTGTCCAAAGTGTCGTCTATCCTGGGAAGAGGGTAGCTGTCTTTCTTGGTAATGTCATTCAGACGTCTATAGTCAACGCAGAACCGGGTGGAACCATCTTTCTTTCGGACCAAAACAATCGGCGAGGCCCACGGACTAGTCGATGGCTCGATGACGTCATCACGCTGCATCTCCTCTAAAAGTCTGCTCACCTCTTCTTGCTTAGCAAACGGCAGCCGCCTAGGATGTTGCTTGATGGGAGAATGGCTGCTTGTGTCTATTCTATGTTGCGTTAACCTCGTACGGCCAAAGTCACCGGAAGTACGAGAGAAGAGGTCTTCAAATTCAGCTATTACTTTCTCTGCAGCGCTTCTCTGTTCTGCCGTTAACTCCACGTCTTGTAATAATTCCTTCGTCAGGCACTCGGAAGATTTAGCTGTCGTTTGGTTGATGTTCTTATTAATGCAGGTAACAGGAGTGCATGTCGCCAACACTTCATTTTTCTTTATCACCTTCGACTTGTCCGTCACATTTACTACTCTAACTGGAATTTCTGTTCTCGACAAGTCCACAAGTGTTGCTCCCACAAGTACTCCTCTGATGGAATCACTATTGCTTGGGTGTTCGATTAATCCAAAACGGAATTTATTGCTTTCTTTTACTGTTCCAGAAATTATTGAATCAGTTCTGGGAGGTAGAGTGATATCAGTCTGGGCTATTATTTGCTGAACAGGCAAAATAGTTTCATTTCTAATATCGAACGCAGCTATTTCTTCTGAATCTGAACGAAGCTCATTATTCTTAAAGTCCAAGTTAAACTTGTGCGATTTTAAAAAGTCGAGTCCGAGAATAAAAGAGTCGGTAATATTGGCGACATATACCACATGGTCGTATCTGGCATTTCCAAACGTGATTTCTACTTGCGCTTTTCCGCCCACTTCGATTTTGTCACCTGTCACAGTCTGGAGGGTTAGCGAGGGCGGAGTCCAGATAATCTTCAAATTTAATTTCTTGGCCAGATCCGTCCTTATGATGGTTACGTTCGCTCCAGTATCAATCACCATGTGGCATGGGGAACCATTAACATATCCCAGTACGAAGAGTCCATTACTGCCGCCATTCACTGACGAAATCTGCAAGACTTTCAAACGGGGCTTTTGAATATCCCTCAGCATCTGTTCCTGAAAGTCGTCTCTTTTCTGTCTTCCTTCATGGGCTTCTCTGGTGCATTGATAACTGCGATCTTTACGACGAGAGTTCTTTTGTGCGTCACAGTATTTTCGTAAATGCCCCTCGCTGTTGCACTTCCAACATTTTACTTTCTTTGGGCCATCTCTCGTTCTATCGGATCTTAATTTTCGCTCTATGAGATCTTCAATTCTCTTCAATCTGTTCTCGACGCTCTCTGTGTCTTTGTCAGCTTCCTCTTGGACCGTTACCGCTCTAACAGCATGCCGATCTTTTCTCACGGCCCGCTGGGCTGCCTCTAGCTTCATTGCGAACACCAGAGCAGACTTCAAATCCTGATAATCCTCCAACATGAGTGCCTTTTGGGTTTCTGGATCACGGATGGCTTCAATAAAATGACGCACCGCCATTTCTTCTCGGACATTATCAAGGTGGTCCATGTAGGCTAGATGACACAGCCTATCTATGTCCGAAGCCAGCTCTTGAAGGGTCTCGCCAGATCTCTGCATCCTTGACTTAAGTTGGATTCTACTATATTCTTTCTGGCACTTCTCTCCGAATTTCATCTCCAAGGCACTGGCAAGGGCGTCAAAATCTCCTATCTTCGTCGCTCCGATAGTTTGCAATACATTAATTGCATCTCCGCTAAGGGAAGCGGCCAGTTGATTAGCTTTCTCGGACTCGCTCCAACCATTGGCTCTGGCGACGATCGAAAATTGGGTCTTGTAAGCTTCCCAGGGAGTCTTTCCGTCATAGGCAGTAAGTTTCACTGCTGGGCGGTGTGAAGATAACCTGATGTTTTCGGGTAACTTTCCCAGCTTTACGAGAGAGTCCAATTTCTCTTCAATTTTAGCTTCACATTCTTCACGCATTCTGCAAATATCCTGCTGTAATTCCTTAACATTCCCTTCAATTCTTTGTTCATATTTCGTCTGAGTTTCTTCTAAGAGAGAAACTCTTTTCTCCATTTCTTCTTGGCCCTGCTTAATTTTTTCTAAATTTTCTTGGGTTTTCTCTATCTTCTGCTCCAACTTTCCTTGATTTTTCTGTATTTTCTGCAACCCAGTTTTCATCTCTTCTTGTCCGGCTTCAATTTTCTTTTCTAAATCCGCATTCATTTGTTCTTGTCCGGCTTTCATTTCTTGCATCATATTCATGAGCTTTTGAAGTTGTTCTTCCATTTTTTGTCTAGTCAAAACCATAAACTGGAAAATTAAAGTCCTTCTTTAGAACCCCGATTCTGACACCAAATGTTGCGGAATTACTCTGCTACTCCTGGGGTTCGTCGTTCTAAAGTCCAGTTGGTGTAAAAAGTTCAAGTAAAAAGTCACTTGTCAGGATGGAACACAAACTTTATTTCTTCTAGAACTTCGTAGAACAATCAGCTGCACACAATTCACAAGCACAATCTAGCAGTAACGTGCTTTTAACAATCCGCTTGGATCAGAAGCTCTCACAAATGCTGTATTTCTCACACAAAATAAGTCACTTTTACAGGCAAAAATTCCGTGGAAATATTCAAGGGATATAGTACACTATCCCTTAAGACACAGCAATGAAGAATTTACACACAGCACTTTAAAAACAGCTTCACAAAGCAAGCTAAAACACAGCTTCTATAGCACTATCAGTTCACACAAAACAAGCGTACTCAGAGCTCTTCACACATTGAATGTTCAACTCGCCACTGACTGACTCCGGGGCGATGCCCGCTTCTATAAATAGCCGACGCAGGAGGTACAAGAGGTTTCCAGAAAAGTCAATTTCTCGAGGGTTCTACATAAAGCGTGAATTTTGATTACGTCATAGAAGAGAAATGTTAGGTTATTATGCGTTTTTAATGCAGGAAAAACAATTTCCAGACCCCATTGGGAAAATCGCGCCAAATGACCAAAAAGTCGCCAAGCTTGGCGACTTTTGGCGAAATATCGCCAAATTTGGCGCCAAAAATAAGTCCTCAAAAGTGAAGAGATCTAAGCTCTAGGACTAATATTTCTCGAGATTTCTAGAAGCCCATAGAAAAACATATGGGAAAGCGAAACCTCCGTATCTCCGGTTCTAATTGGCCGATTTTGATGCAACAAAAAGCAAAATTTATCTATTTGAAGCGTAGAATACGAATTTTAAACCATTTTAAGCCCCAGAGCAGCGGGTTGCCCCGAAAATTCGTAACAATATCTACAAATGTTTTAATAAGGTGTTTAGATAAGTGTATTGTACTTTTGGGGTTTATTTTTTCTTATATAACTACATATGTTTATGTTATGTTTGGCGAGAAAGCAAAGTCGCCAAGGTTAGACGCGACAAAAAAAGTCGCCAACTCAACCTGCCCCTGCTTACGGTATTATTCCCCCCCCCCCAAAAAAAAAAGTAAATAGTAAAAGAAACAAATTTATACAATGCATGAATAACTTATCAGGCCTAAAAATATGAACACTATGTATACATATCATAAACAAATGGCTGAGTAAGAATGCCTGTTACATAATTTTTATGTAGATAAATAAGAATGAAAATTTGGGCAATGTTTTCATAATTAGAACTAATAATAACAATAAATAGATGGTACTGCATTGCATATAGATGTGTTTTCTTCTTTTTTCGTTTTATTTGCACTAGTTTTCTTAGATCATTGAGCTATTACTTTTTCCGGTAAAATCATACAAGCCGGTGCGCACCCGATGTAAACACGGTGGCTGTCGCCAACCATTTTGCACGATCAGCAAAGTATTTTAACACATTTTTTAAAAATTTACATATATTCCACTAACAAAAACATTAAAACAAAATACACCATACATATTTAACCTAAAAAACGTCAGCAAATTCAGTAACAGGCAATTTAAAATGAGCAAACAGTGGACTGTTTTTAACTAAAAAAACTACAGTGGATTAAGCAACCTAGTTGTACAGCTAATGTAAACTGGGCAAACGCTGGCCCGTTTTCAACTCAAAAAACATCGGTGGATTAAACAACCTAGCTGTACACCTCATATAAAGTCAGTATGATTAGAATAGCACATAAATAACACTTATGACAACATGAAAACATCAAATATCAATGTAAAATTCACATTAAAAACCTTAAACATCGCAAAGATTCGTTAAAAAAAAGCACTTACCTTTATTTTTTTTAATTAACCGCTCAGAAATGTCCCTAACACACACCGGCTTATAACATAAAACCAGCATCCTTTCTTTTATTTACTTTTATATTGACACTGCATTTCTAACACACAACATTTTGACTGCTAGGTGTGCCCCCGAATATATTGAAGATTTGAAATTGCAGTTTCAATTTTTCTAGAAGAATGTTAATGTTAAAGTTTATACTGAAATCTCAAGAGACGAAGCCAAAGGGGTTGTGTTTGGTCCTCCCAACAAAATATTAAATGTAAAACCTGTCTTTAAATGGGTGCTAAGCTGAAAGCTTCTTTAGGTCAAACCTGTTTTTATTAAGTCATGTTTATGAGTTACTGCCAGGGGTTTAGTGGGACCAGAATGACGTTCCGGTACTTTTTTGTGAGCCAGAACGATGTTCTGGAACCCAGATAAAATTCTGTTATATGATCCATGATTTCGGCGAGATTTCCCCTTGAAAATGATTTTTATTTACAGTCAACTCTGAAATCTAAAATAACTTTTAATGTAAACAGTGAAATTTACAGTTAACACTAACAGTGTACATAGATTGTGTAACAGTTATTATGTATGATTTATGTGTTAAATGCAATTTTCGTTGCTTTAATTATTCCTGTGGACAGGAAAATACTCCTTCTAAAAAGGTTAAGGAGTACTTCTACTCTTCTGCAAAAACCTTAGATTGATCACTGGTTAACATGAGCTCTGTAATATTGTGATTATAACTCAACTTTGCTTTTTTCGCCCCCTGTGCAGTAAAAATGTACTTCGTTTTGCCTATTACAGGTATTTCAAGCAACAATGATCAATAAAAATTTGAAAATATAGTACAGCTTTACAGTAGTGGATCCAGGGGAGGGGCTAGGGGGGCTTCACCCCCCCAAAAAAAAAGATTGCTAAAGGGTAACATTCTGCTTTATTATACACTTTAAGTAGATAAAATGATCTTTTTTTATAACTTAGCCCCTCCCAAAAAGTTTTACATTACTTTATACTAAAATTTTGCTTCATCGTACGTTTTGTTTGGGTGAAATAAGCTTTTTTCAAAGTTTAGCCCCTCCCAAAAATAATTTCTGGATCCGCTACTGCAGCTTTAGTATCCTTTTGGTGCACTTTTGTTTTGGCGACTTTTTCTTGCCGTGAAAAAGGAAGCCTTTATGGTAATCCTGCCCTTTGAGGATCTGAAGTTAAGACATGGTAATCCTAAAGCCGGCTTTTTATTTCTGAAAATAGCTACCTGCTAATGATGACGATGTGTTTTATGATTTTATTTTAATGGCTTTATTTTAAATTGAATTTTATTGTTTAATTATTTTTTAAATTTAAAATGGATGTTTAGGTTCACACTGACTGTTTATTTACAGTTTAGTATGAATTAACATTCTTTTGATAGTAATTTTTTTTAGGTTAATATTTTTGTTTTCCTTTTTTTATTTGTTAAGGGTAGAAGCAACAAATAATTATGTTAAATTAATATTTTGCACCGTGAAATAATATTAGATATTTTGCTTTTATAATTAATATAAACAAATAATACTTAATTAGTTAGATTTTAAACAAAATATTAAATTTCATATGGTATAAAACATGACAAATTAAAATATTGGAAAATTTAATATCCAAATGTTTTATTTAATATATTATTAAAATCTTTTTTAATATTTGTGAAAAGATAATTTTTGTTTACGCGCATATTTTATTTTTAAAAAATAGCAGTTAATTCATTTTGCATATTTATGAAAACTTAAAATGAGTTTGTTTTTTTTCCTGGTTACTGTTTCATATTTGACCCAGCAAGATGTGCACCTGGTCTTTCAGGCCCGGGAGATTAAAAAATTACTGTAAAAAATAAACCATCTGGTGAATATTTTTTAGATTTCGTGTAGCTGTATAAGCCTTTATTTTTCAACGAAGATTACCTTGCAGACTATTTTTGTATTTTTAAATCTGCATTGCAGACTGATGTAGATAATTCTGCTACTGAGATTATATTTAAAAAAATCAATAAACATACACCATAATTAAAAGCATATCTAATGCCGGATATCCATATATGCCAGTCAAAAGACCTTTGCATATATCTGATATTCGGCAAATCATTATCCGGATCATCCCTAGCGTAAAACATAAAAGCAATATTTAATCACGCCATAAAATTACTCTTTTGTCTGACAACGCTTCAGCTGATTGACAATTTATGACTTGACCTTGAATATCTCAAAACTTGCCCTTTTTGTTTTCCTTGATTTTTTATATTTTAATCACCTATTACTGCTTTATAAGATTGCAAATTTTTAAACTGGCAAGGCTTTTTAAGTTATGAATTTTTAAAGAAATAACATTCGGATCTATGTGCAATGCAGTACTATCTATTTATTGTTATTATTAGTTCTAATTATGAAAACATTGCCCAAATTTTCATACACTGTATAAATTAGTTTTGTTTCCTATTTACTTTTTTTTTTTGCATACCGAATGTCATTGATTTAGTGTCTTTAGCTGAAAATGCTATAAGTTTCTTTCTGTAACAGAGGCTTACGTGAAATTTTTTTTAATATGATTGCTTCTATAGGTACAGTTCAAGGGCACAGGGCAGACTGCCCTCCTCATGGGAGTAAATGGGCATGCAACATTGGGGAAAAGGGAGGGGTGTTTCCTATTATAGAAAATACTGTTTTCAAACAAGTGATATCTAAATTTTCTTGAATTTTAGGGGGGCAGTTGTCCCTCTTGCCCTTATTAAGTCTATGTCCCTCCCTCCTTATTACAGGCATGAAAGCACAAAACGGCTAAAAAGACTGAACTTTGCTGAGAATCATACAGAACAAATAAATTATTATGCATTTCACACATTATCTGTTATTCTTTTATATGTATTCATTATTAAATTAACTAATATTCATTATAAAACTGTATTCAGGATAACTAAATTCATTAAACTAATTTAAATACTACATCTGAAATGCATCAATGATGTTGTCAAAGACTGAAAACTTTCATGCTTGTTATTAGTCTGCCACTAATATTTGTGATAATACAAACTTAAGTATACAATCTTATATATAAAGTAAACAAAATAATCAAATACAATACAAACAGACAAAAATAATCAAATACAATACAAACAGTTTCCAAGGGGTAGTACGGTATAAGTAAACAACACCGTCGATTATTAGGGTTAACGTACCCGCAATTACGAGTTGAAGCATGACAAACAGAAGTATTCAGTAATGTAATATAATTTATTAGCCGACCCATTTTAAATGTATATCGTTTCAATTTCAAAAATTATCAAGCTGTTATTCGTGACCATTTGCCAAAATAATATTATAATTGATTCATTTTGTGTCATCAGTCGATCGTGTATGATTAGGGTTATGCCATGCCCATCACCATGGCATAAGTGTGGATATCTTAATATTTTCACTTATTCAAAAACTATTATACATTGTTCATAGACTTAATTAATTCAAAATGAGAAAAAATTAACACTTTTCTTACCTTTACGGAATCCCCTCTATCCTACACGAGCGAGCAGCGTGGGCAGCCATATTGCTTTGGTTGGTTTCACCGAAAATTCGACTTTTCGGATATCGAACCCAAAATTGCGATAATTCGGTTCGACCTCAGTTCGAATTTTTCAGGCATTTTCAAATGAACGACAAAAGTGGTTCAAGGTTTATGACATTGCTTGTAGCTCTCTGTTTTCACCGGTTATTTGGTGAAACGTTGAACTTATATTTATAACAGTGTAGCATGCAGCTGTGTAACCCTGAGTATGCTACACAAAATACAAGAAGAGTCTTCTACACGGGTGCATATTTGCATAGCAGAAGAAGGAAGCTATGCTTTGAGTAAATGTTACGCTTACGGGATTTGTAATATTATTTTAAGTTTCTAAAATGCATATATTCGTATTTTAAAATGTTTCATTTTCTAATTTAATGTTTAATTAAGTGTTTTATTCTCTTCTTTTTCTATTTTAAATTATTTAACACCAGTTCATTTAAAAAATTCTATTTTTAGTATAAGCTATATTTTAATGTTATTTTATTGGATGCACATAGTTAAACGTTAATTTTATTTATTGCTATCTACAATCGTAAAATAGTTGATGAAATTGCTAATAAATATTACAAGGCTCAAAACCATGTACATTCATTTTTCTCAAATTCAATTTGTATACAGCCCCTATTTCACATCTCGAAAAGTGCTCTAACTTTAAGCAGCTGTAACTCGGTGAATTTTGGTCGTAGAAGGATGATTTTTTTTCTTTCATTGTGAGTATAGTTATATAAGGAAAAAATTTCTAAATATAGTTGATAGGGCCCAGGGACTTTCCGATTTTTAGCCCGCGACCGAAAAAGTTTGCCCCTCCCTGTTCTAAACTTATTTGTGAAAACCGCAATTTTCTAACATTATTTGTTCTTTTTTAATGAATTTTAAAAATTTTTACGGACTTTTTGGTCACGCGGTATATAAATCAGTAATAAACATAAAGGAAAAACAGAATAAACACACAATAACAACAAAATAAATAAAATACAAAGAAAGGGGGAAAGGGGAGGGAGTAGAAGAAGAAAGTAAATAAAACCATACAACTGCCTCCAAGCAGTCTATGAAGTGGAACAACCATCGTTTACAAGACGTTCCAAGTGCTGGGTAATGGAAAAACCTTCCAAAAAGTGAAGACAAGAAAAAGACTGAGTACACAGGATTTTAGCTTTAGAAAACTGGAAAAAGGTGATTAGAATTCCAAAAAGGTGAGGTAAAGCTCATGGGAAGCTCATATTTAGAAACAAACTCTTTGAGCCTAAATTTGAGAGCTCTTTTGTTCTGACCAATATAGCCCAAATCACAAGATCCACATGGAATGTAATAAATACCCCAACGGTCGGTCCTCAATAGAAAAGGATCTTTAAGAGAAGAGAGGTGAAGTTTATTCTCAGCTTTAACGATGACTTTGAAACCGAAATTTTTAAGAAGTTTAGAAATGTTTTAGCACAAAGATGAAAAGAAAGGCACATTATACAAAATTTTATTTATCTCATACTCCAGAAGTTTTTAAAAGCTGGACTTAAGAGAAAAAACGCTTTAAATTTTCCAAAATTTAATGGCAATGCTTTATTATGATGGACTTTTTAAAAAACTATTTTAGACCTTCTTTGACGGTTTCAAGCCCCCCCCTCCTCCTACCCCCTCCCACCCCTTTCTAAGAATTCCTTCAGCTCATGAAAAATTTATTTAAACTTAAAATGGAATTCTGTAAGAAAATTGTTTAAAAACAAACAAAAAAAAAACCAAGAATGTTGATTTAAGATGATTCAAGAATTTTCTTCAAACACATATAATTACTATAGTTTCCGTTATATTTTAAACTTTATTTCATAGAGGAAAAATGTTTCTTTTTCTTTTCTTTTCTCTTCTTAATCAGTGCCAAAAAATGCATAGAAATCAGTGTTAAAACTTAAGAAAAGATTTCCAAATTTGAAATTTCCAAGCCTATGTTATTAATAAATAGATGTATATTAATTTTTCAGTATTTTTTAAGATTCTATTTACATTTCCTTTATAAAAATTACATATTTCTTTGTGTTATAGGGAACTTTTTCCTTTCATTAAATTGGATTCGAAATTTAGAGCAGTGCTTGAGGCTACCCTGGGAGACCATTAATTCTGTTTCATAAAACCGTTTATATTTTGATTATTATTTATTTTTCAAAACGCGGAGAAATAACATAACTCTATTCGGTGACCTTAAATGTTCGACTTTGGTAACTCTAGTCTCGTTTTGCTTAAAAGTATTATGTTTTCTTCTGAGTAATAGTTTGGAATTTTACTTCGAATTCCAATTCTTTAATTTATTTATATGGAAGTCCCGCAGTGGACTGGGCGCTAAACTCCGTTCCCATAAGAACACGGCAAGTGAAGCAGCACCCGGCTTGGCCAGTGCTTGGGAGGGACTTCCCCCTCTCCGCCCGTCCGCTGTGGAACCGTGTACGCTAATGGTGCACGTAAAATCCGTCGTGGCTCCAAAGTCCTCCAAGTTGTTAAACGATACCTCTGGGGGTGCCGATTTCAGGGGCTTGGTCCCTCCTCTGGAATTGTTTCAAAATTACGGGACCCCGAGCTAAGACGGACTTCCTCCCACTGGGGCTCATTGAAATGGAAGCCGCTCCTTCAGCCCATCGCCTGCCTATATAGGGGGGATCTGTCACCGCAACGCGGTTGCCAGAGGGCATTAGCAACAACAACAACAACAATTTATATGGAAGGAAAATAGCAGAGCGTTTAATGGTATAATTATAACCAGTGTAAACCTTGGCATAAGTGATAACTGTATTTCTTCAACTTTATATATTCCATTACTATTTTAGCTAGTTTGCTAGAGAAAATTAATGTCATCCCAAATACATACTGGCTGGTGTAGCATTTCTTAAACTTTTCCTTATTGCTTAAATAACATCAAAATAGTATTCTTAATCTGTTATGTCTATACTACTGTTAATATTTCCTCCTTAACTGAAGATCCATAACTTTTATACGATATTATGAGAAACCTACAGTAGCTTTGCACATTTTTGAAAAAAAAAAATACTTTTACAGATATTAAAATTATAAAACTTTTTAAGACCCTCTGTTCTGACGAAAAAAATTCACGAAAATTCTTATCGCTGCTATACATGCTGTGCTTATTGAGCCACTGTTCGATTGTGAAGTACTTGGTGCATCACCGATACACAGCGGGTAAACCTAATTAATTCCCTAACATCAAGTAAGCGGATTTATTCCCATCATGGAAATTACGGCTGTAAATTTAGATTAAGCATTGTCTTGCCTTCAAAATATTTTATGAATTAAAAATGGGCATTTTATAGATGAAACAAGAATCATTTGGTAAAATGATTTTTTTTTAATTAGGTGAGTGTGAATTTTGAAACATGCTTAAACAAAATAAATCTACCTTAATGAGATTATAAACTATGTAAAAATAATGTCTTAAACATTTTCTTTCATGAAAAGTATCTGCGTAAATAACATCCACATTTCAATGTTCAACAAAATTACTATGTAAATTGTCATTGATACCAGCTTATGGGGGAAAAAAATAGCAAATCATTTTTTAATACGGAAACAATGGCAAGTCTCCAGTTAATAAAACGCATGCTTAAATTGAATGGTAATTAATGCAAAGTAATGACGTTTAATTTGATATGACAAAATTACTATGTAAATTGTCATTCATACTAGCATATTGGAAAAAAATAGTAAATCATTTTTTTAATACGAAAACAAATGGCAAGTGTCCAATTAATAAAACGCAAGCTTTAAAATAAATGGTAATTAATGCAAAGTAATGACGCCTTAATTTGATACTTCTACGCAGATTTGTTAGAAATAAAAAGCATTTCTTGCCTACACGTTTCAATAGCATAAAGAAAATTTCTACTTTCTTTATTTAAGTATGAAAATTGCATCCTTCCACATTATTATTTTACTTCATCGTCCTTAAAAGACAAACTAAGACAAAATTCCAAGGGGAAAATAGGACAAAATTACTATACAAAAATTCAATAAAATTCAAAGTTACATCTAATAATTAAAATAATTTATTCTTTTATCATTAACACATTTATGGCTGATTTATAAAAAAGCAAAGAAGGTACCATTTAGAAATAGAAAATCTTATTAAAAGATAGGGGAATAACTAATTGTTAATTAAAATGCTAAAGCTAAAAGAGACACTGTTACAATTTTTGTCTTATTTCTCTTAATTATCCACTTGAAATTCATTGCGAAGTGTAACATCCATATATTCAATTTCCAAACTCGTAATGAAAGAAGAGCTGTTCTCCTGTAAGATCTTCATCCACCACAGTAAACAGCATGATCTAAAGTCGCAAGCAATCAATTTCACACCTTCGTCGAATCAGATACAAAACAGGAAAAGAAGCTTTAATCACTGTATAACATCATAATCTCAACAATGCAGTTAGTGTACTCGACAGAAAACAGTAAAATATAAGCAAAATGAAAGAGAAAGTTGTTGCTCAACAAACCACCCTCAAATATGGCTTTTGGTATTTTCTTTCTTGGGGAAGAATTAGTTCATTTGAAGTTGTTCCAGTTGCAATGATTAAAGCCTAGAGGCATGGCAACTTCTTATCATGCTCAGCCTTTTGTCGGACTATTTGTAATGGTTGTTTGAATGGCCACCAGTCAAACGTATCTAGTTGGAATTTTTGATTTGGTTGTTTTTCGGGCACCTGTTTGACAGGAGCAGTTCTTTTATGATTAATTTAGCTAAGGGGATTTTCAGCAACTACTTTTAGTGCTACTGAAAGTGAGAAATCATCATTTCGTAAAAAAACGAACCTGGGGGCTCTCTGAAATATCACTCGAGACGCCGCTAATATGTTTTGATATAAGAAAATTTTGCAACTATGATTCGAGCTACGAAACGTAACTCCAGACACACAAATATAGATACACACACACTATTTATGTATATTAGGGTGCTTCAGAAGTCTATGGTAAAAAATGAACTTTGTATTTTTGTTGATCTCACCCTCTCATTTTGGGCCACTATGCACAATGATATCTTGTGTAAAATTTTGGAAACATATATTATATTTAGAGGTCGTACAGAGAGGCCTATTTAAATTTCGCATTATTGACAAAAATGTGCAAGGATGCGTAATTAATAATAAAGTTACATTATCTATTTTTTATATCTATGAAAAAGGAAAATATACAATAAGAAAAAAAAAAGAAAAACAGATGAAATACAGGGAAAATATGAAACGCAAATCAAATTCAGAAAAATGTGCAAAACATACCAAATACACACAATATATAATCACTCATTCATTAGGTCTGAAATTAATTTTTAAGGGAACTTTTATTGCAATTTCGGCACTTTTCTCGATGTTCTTGAATCACTTCAAGAAGATACCGTTTCTGCTCTTCGTTCTTAGCGATAGTCTTTAGCAAATGCTTGGGTAAGTCTTTCGCCACGCTCCGCATTGTCGTTCACAACTCTCGTTTCTTTGTTATTTCGAAGCCTCGCTCGTAGTAAAGTTCCCAATGCTCAGGACAATTTTCAGGAACTCCTTGTCGGTAGATAATAGGCTAAAAAACATGTCTGCGTTTTTCATCTCATAACTGGATAATGTCTTAGTCATCAATTCGTCAATTGCTTTTGCAGCCTTGCGCGTTCTAGTCGTTCACCCTTCCAATCTTGTTCATGAAGGGCTTTCCCCATCTTTCGCTTGTACTTCACTGAAATACCCGAATCAAAGAATAGTGCTACAAGATGTTCCCTGAGATATTAAAGATGTCGTGACAGTTTGTCGCCATCCTTAGCTGATATTTCAGGGCTTCCTTATTTGTAGGATACTAGACGCTGTAGAAGCTTCAAATCATTTCTCGGTGCTTGCACAGGAAGGGGTGCTGTAAAACACGCTGTCAGATATTCCTTCACAATAAAGCTACAGATGTCATGAATATCTTTGTTTTCTCGTGCTGCAAATTTGAGCTGGTTACGAAACATCCACCACTTGAAGCTATGAAGGATCTTCGACATCCTTTTGGCATGCTGGATGGATCCTGGAGCACGAAAGAGTACACCACAAATAGGTGTTCCTCTCAGAAATATTGTAACAAGTTGCATCAGCTCCCTGTAATCTTCTCTTGCATGGTTCATCGGAAGTTGGCTTTTGCGCAAATTCCATCACCGATTGCATATCGCTCTGAATGGCTGCCATCATAGCGAATATATGGAATCCAGTCTAAAACCAATGATCATTCATATCTTCAGTAAAATAGTTTAATCAAAATTTGCAACAAAAAAAAAAAAAACTTTACAAAGAAAAAATAGAATCACTTGTCGTAACTTACCGACGAAACCCACGTGACAAATCAAAATCATAAATAACTTTGAAATGGGAAATGGAATTTGAATTTACTAGTTCACGTTTCAGGTACCACCACTAGATAAATGCAAATAAAAAAGAAATAAGAAATAGCAAGATCTCGGTAGGGTGCTTAGCAAAAAGAGCCAAGAGATTCAACCTAGGGGCACGACCATTGCTGCCGAAAGAACGTGGAAGAACGACCCAAACAACATGGAAAACTCCAGGGAAGATACCAATACAGGAAATGAAAAAAAAAAAGATGTTGCCATCATACAAGTAGGAACATACGTTTTGTGAAACTGAATAAAAAAAAACATGCAGTTGAAATGAGAAATCATACATCGATAGAAAGCATGGAAAAAAATCACAAAAAACTAATTAAAAATGAAAGAATGCCGAAATAGGTACTAAAAGTAAGAACAAAAGTTTTATAGTAGATATTGATACACTTACTGAATATTTTTAAATCATTATGTCTTACTATATAAAACACTTAAATTATAGGGTGAAAACTTTCTTCCTGTGTAAGTTAAAGAATTATTGAAAAATGTGAAAACAGACAAGTTAAATTCATAACATAACTTTGGAATTATCTTTGCGAAGTAGTCATTGGCAAACAGTAGCGGATCCAAGGGAGGGGCTAGGGGGCTTCAGCCCCCCCCCAAAATAGATTGCTCAAAGGTAACATTCTGCTTTATTATATACTTTAAATAGCTAAAATGATCCTATTTTATTACTTAGCCCCTCCCAAAAGCCTAATACATTAGTTTAGACTAAAATTTTGATTTATAGTATATTTTAATTGCGTGAAATAAGCTTTTTAAAAAAATTAGCCCCTCCCAAAAAAAAATTCTGGATCCGCCACTGTTGGCAAATTGATAAAAAAAAATACTAGATATTTGAAAAAAAATGAAATTATAAATAAAACGTTATTTTTAGTTTCTGTGTAAAAAATTTGACAAGTTGAGAAACAATACAATTCTTGGTCGAAATTAACTTTTTTTTTGTATCCCAATATTCTTAACATGATTATTTTATATTGATTGATAATTTATTATTATAAATTAAAATTTTAGAAATGATATGTTTCATTTTAAAAATATTTAATTTAAGACTAATAAATTTACCATTTGAATGAGCTTACAGAACAATCAGTGAAATGATATTTTGAAACTTTTTGAGACTCTGACGCAATCTATTCTTTTAAAACTGTTCAAAAGTTAGATTGTTTTTCATAAAAACATACATTCAAAGTGCCGGTTTTACTAAATGCTCTGTAGTAAACTAGTTTCTATCGAAAATTCTCTCCTTTTGTGGAATGTAACCATTATGTACCTAGAGAAATACGAGCAAACAGTGTTCTTTATTATACTTTTTTTACCGTTCTCACTAAATCTTCGAGTTTCTTCCTGTTTGCTGTCGTGAGAAGACCACCTTGTGAGTGCGGACTGTTAAATCTTTACAAAATTTACTCTTGGACTTAGTGATAAGACCACCTGCAACGTATTTGCTTCTGCACTACTAGTAACGTACCTGAGCTTGGCTTAATTGGTGCTTTCAAACGAACAGGTTACTAAGATCGTAATTTTATTTTCAGAAGTATTTTTCCTGAAAGAGTAATTTGTCTAGAGCGTATCTATCTTTACAATTCATTAAAATGCCTGGAAAAGGAGAAAACTGAATAAGTAATAACAAAAGTGCCAACTTAAACAAATTTTAGTGAGACCGGAAAGTAATGTTTTTTTGTTGTATGTTATTAATTCACCGAGTCGGAACTACTAAATCTAATAATACAAAATTTGTCATGTACGATATCCGTAATGTAGAGGCTCGATAACAAAGGGTTTTGAAAACTCGTAAAATAGAAGGCCAAAATAGTCTTTTCATTTATCCCTCTTAATCTAAAAGAAGAAAAAAATATATCCGTAAAATCTTGCTGTAAAATGTAAGAAGCACGAATACCTAAAAACCAATTTCAGGACATTGTATATTCGCCTTCCGGGGAGGGTGGGTCACTACCCTCCCCTTTATTTGATATATCTTTTTTTCAAAGAAAAAAATTTGCTATCTTACTATCTTGAAAATCTTGCTTTAAAACTTAAAAGAAAAAATGTATTAAAATATATGAATTCATCATTTTGTCACAGCATGTTTTTAATAACTGATTTGTTATTAAAAACATGCTAAAATTTTATTTGTTTGAATTTAATGTAAAAGTACGAAACTACTTTCCGTTGTTACCCCTAATATTTTCAATCTTGTTTTAAGGGAACGTATTCCTATTAAATAGGGTAGGTGCACCAGTAATTTTTGGCAGATAATTTATTTTAATATGCTTTTATTTAAAACCTGTTATCAAATGGTGCTATCTAGTGCCAATTAAGACATTTGTCTTCGATTTTAAGCAATTTTTTTTTAACCTCCAGAGGGCTCTAGGTATCAGAAATTGAGATTTTAAACTCGGTGCTAAAAGAAAGTCTGATTCTCAGTAGCTGGCTTAATCCTGAAATTAAGATTTGCTCATTATTAACCTGTTTCTCTTTGAAGCATATTTCTTCTTAGAAATTATAATAAACTTAATTATATAAGATAATAGAACATAAAATAGTCAGCAGAATTTATTTTTAATAAATAAATTTATTTCTTTATTTAAGGTGCGGTGTCAATTACCGGTTTAAAAACAATGGATTCCCCCAGTAATTGACACTTATGTTAGTTATTGGTGTTCCTGTCAAGATCATGAAAATTACATAAAACGTCTTGGAAATGCAGTTAATAGCTATTCCGAAGGCTATTTTTAGATAATTTCTAAATATACAGGGGTCTCAAAAAGGTGGAAACACGCTTTAATTTTTTATCTATTAGAGTTAAGTGGGCAATGTAACAGACAAAATATTCGGAATAAGGTAGGAAAAAAAGACTAGGTTAGGTGCACCAGTAACTAAAACTTTACGAGATAATTTATTATAATAAGCTTTTATTTCCAAACTTTTATCAAACGGTGGTATCTAGTAACAATTTAGACATTTATCTTCAATTTTATGCAACATTTTCTTGACTCCAGGTATCAAAAATTGAGATTTTAAACTCAGTGCCCCCCCCTTCCCCCCCCCCCCCAAAATGGATTCTCAGTAACTGGCTAAATGCTGAAATTAAGATAAGTTCGTTATCAATTCAATTGTATCAGACAACTAGCTGAAGTACACATCGTTGACGGATTAGTATGTAATGCCCCCATTTAAACAAAGAAGATTATTAAATGTCAACTAAATGCATTTTTTGATATAACTTCTATAAGCAAATATTCCCTTGAGCAATAGCTTTTCTTTATTGAAGCTTGACTCTTTATTTGATTTAATCTTCCACAAGCAGATATTCTTTTGAGTAAAAGCTTTTCTTTATAAAAGCTCGGTTGGAATATTGTATTTAATCAGCATATGATTACTCAAAGTACTAATAAAAAACACCCCATGCTGTCCTTGGGGACAATACTTTGTCAGTCGCTTGATATTTCATTTTGTTTACACCCACAACCGTTCCTCTTTAGCAAAACTGATCTTATTTCTTAAATGATATTGAATTATTCATGTGGAAAGCTTAGACTAACATCTTTCAGATACGATTTAATGCATTTGACTGTCAGACTGTTTTTATCACGATTATGGGTGCTCAAAAATTTACATTAATTTTAATATTTTAATATAAAAATGAAATTATTAAATTAAAAGCAATGTTTGACTGGCCAAGTGGATAAGATACTGAACATGGTAGATGACTGATGTATAAAGGCCCCGAATTCGGGCCTAACGCGTGACTGTAGATCTAACTGCCTGGAACTTCGGGTGCTTTTTAAAGATGTAACGTAAATACACTTTAGAACCCCTTAAAAGTCCTCTGGAGAAAGCCCTCGTTAGGCAGATACCCCTCGTGTAGGCTTGCCATAACACAAACACACAATGCTTGACACAAAAAAGGAATTTCCGCCTTTGTTTCTTTACAATTATAAGAGCAAACAAGTTTAAGAATTCCACTCTAATGTTAATACTAATCTTCTAGTAACCTGAGAATTGATACAGCCAACAGAAAAAGTATATGTTTATTTTGTACAATGTATTAAAAGTACAATTCAATTCAATAGACGAATGTGGAAAAAAAATCGAAATTGACAGTCTTTGATGAATTTTGTTTTTAATCGGTTCTTCCTTTCTTTCTTTTGTGGTGAAATTTTGTGTATTCACTTCACTCGCTCAGTCCCAGACAGCACATCAGCTTAAATCAAGCTTGACATTGACTTGAATTTGACGTATTAATACAAGCTTGACATTTTAATCCATTAGCTTGATTATTGCGCTGATGGCGCCGTATGACGCTGTAGGCGAGAAGGAGAATGGACATTGAAAAGTCTAAGGGGAAGGAATGAATGGGATAAGCCCCCCTGAAGTGTAACACGAGGGGAGTTTTAGTTTTATTTACATCTAATTAACATTAGTAATTCCATTAACTAATTAATTAGCCCTAAAAATAAATTTTAATATAATTAACACAATTTAGTTAGTTAATATACTTCACTTTATGGGTGGTAGAATGAGGCGGTTTCCGGCCGCTACAAAATAATTTATCATCAGTCATAAATGTACTTGACCATAGAATTAAAAAAAAAATATTCTATATTTCCAAATATGGAAATTCTTCAAAACAAAATACAATTATACTACGAAATTCATTCCAAAATCAGCCGTTTGGCTCAATTTTGAAAGTTTTAAAACGTGTGCTGCTGTTAAGTTTATATTATGTTTATTTCCCTATTAGTAGAGTCTCTAAATCACACATAACATTATTTTAAGTTTGATGCATCCAATGGAAAAATAAAAGAAGCAGATCAACATATTGAAAAATAGATCTCGCCAGAAAACGGCGTGAACAGTCACTTCAAACTTTAGTCACATCAGCTCAACTAAGGATGGCTGAGTGGTTATGACGCTCGCCTTCCAACCCAAAGGTCCCGGGTTCTATTCTAGCCGCGGACACTCGATGGAAACAGAAAGTTCGTGATGAAATTAAATTGAAATTTCAGTGTAGAGGGGAAAATGCGTGGCAAAATAAAATATGTGGGGCGAGTTCGGCACCCCGTGTATTTAGGAAAATTTTGTAAGCTTGAAATTAAGCTTGCTATGTCAAGCTTGATTCAAGCTTGAAATGTCAAGCTTAATGCAAGCTGGGCAAGTGTAAACTAGAACACTTGATTCAATCTTGCATTAAGCTTACAAGCTTGAAATTTTCAAGCTTAATTCAAGTTTATTGACTTGATAAATCAAGCTTGCTGCAAGTTTGATGCAAGTTTGCTGTGCTGTCTGGGGTATGTAAAACTGTCATTGCGATTATGGGAAGTAGTGATGGGCATAAATGAATTGAACTATTCAAATAAATCCATTATTATCGATAGATAGATCGATAATAATGGATAGATCAATACAATCGATCTTGAATAATACGTTCTAATAGCTTTTACCTTATTCAGCTGCAAAGAAGCTCCATCATCCGCAAGAGTGGAAACGTACACACTTATCTGCAGTCAGCTCCTGAGTTCTCACTCTTTGCTCTTATGGATGGTAGAACCTTTTGCCAGCTAAGAAGGGTGAACCTTTGTTTCACCCGAAGCGATCGTTCTGTCGATATATACCTTAGCAAACATGCTTAAGCAAGCCTAATTTATTTTATCTGCATCATGTTCTACCGTGAAATGTACAAAAACTTCTATGTTGATACGTGCTTCATGATCGATAAGTTTTTCGGATCTACATAAAATTAGCTTTCCTGAAGCGCCGACAGTTTAACTTATGTATCGAAACTAACACGTGATCTATAATTTAACAGAGTTCTAGAAGAACTAAACTAATTTACATCGTGAATACTATCCGAACAGAAAGGCAAATACTATTAAAATACTGAAATCGTTAATACAGTGAACCCACGAATTCTGAAAAGTTCAATCGTCAATGCATTTGAGCCAACCTATTTTTAAAAATCCATGAGATTCGTTAGCACATAGTATTCGAGTCATGGTATTGGAAATCACGAATATTACTGGAATAGTAAAATCGCGAATTCTATTCGAATAGTAAAACCGCAAATATTATTCGAATATTGAAAATCGCGAATATTCACGATTCGATTAATCGATTATTGGATTCTATTCGAATAGTAGTTATGGATTATAGAAATCCTTCGAATGGCATATCACTATGGAAAGGGATAGATGAGTTACTGCACATGATCAAGGTCTCTCTGAATCTTGGGCCGTCGGTATTTTTTTTTCCCTGGGAGAGGTGGGCAACTGAGGCACCGTAGTCAAAGATTATCTGGGGGCGTCATGACCCCACTCCTGGAACCACCACTGGTTTAACTGAAATTTACTTGACGAAGGGGGAAATGGTATGACATAATAAAAAAGTATCTAAAGTATATATCAATAGTTGACGTTGTAAGACATAATGAAATAATTTCGGCAACAAGTAAAATTTTGCATAGAAATACGACGGCTGTGGAATGAAGTTGCACATTAAACCAACTGTACTGCTCAATGTGACTGATTGTTGTTGTTTTTTTACGGAAAAGGATTTTCAAGCCATTTAAAAGTACATCCACCACAGCAAAGTCGTACCACTATGGATGAGAAAAATCGGTTTTTAAATGCTATTGGGCCAGAAACCACTTAACCTTCCAACTGACCAGTAATTCAAATGTTTTCGGCACGAAACCGGAAAATATTTGTCATCACGTATAAACCGCAAATGTGAATAAAATAAAATTTAGTATCGTTGCAGATGGACATTTAAACTATAGGCGTCGAAGTACTTAAGAAATTTTTACAGATTTTTAGATTTGGTGAAACACGTTTGTTTAACGTCCCCAAAATGGCAATGGATTTGGAATTATATTAAATGCAAGTTAATTTAAACTCTAGATGGCGAAACTGTTTTAAATATTTCATAGATGTTGAGATTTTGTGAAACTCGTATAAATATTTGTTCTCTCATCCCTAAAAAATGGCTTAAGAGAATAGAATGAAACATGATCAACAACGACTGAAACAATAAATGTCGGAATCGTTTGAAAAATGGGGGTAAATATTGCTTTTTTTGATTTTGTAAAAATTGTGCGAAATTTTCTCCTCACATAATGTTAAAATATCTACAGTGAATCCCACGAAATTTAGTTACAGGTTCGGAATGACCTGAATTGTCTTGAGAGGCTCATTCAACCAGAGATAATTTTTAAAATAAAATAAAACTTTCTCAGCTGTCACACAATTTTACTCAACTTTGTTACTCTATAACCTGTAATCTTTCACAATACACAGAAATTATAACTTTGCTTTCTATACTTTTGCCAATATGCTAATTTCATTCTTTATACTTCTACAATGCTGACGAAAATTCAAGCTTTTTGGAAATTTGAATTACATATTAGCCCGCCAACAACCGGCACTTCATCTAGTAATATCATATTTGTGTGTGTATGGGCATATATGGCATCTGCCCCGGGTGGCAGAAACCTACGATATGCCACGGCAGCTAATTCCTAGTCTTTGTCTGTCAGTGCAGGCAGGTTTTCGTTTTTCTTTGAAGGGGCATATCAACTGCTTTGACTTGGACACATGGAAATACTAGCTTTTTTTACGATGGATAAAAATGGAAACTGCACTCTTTTCGTGAAGTTAGAAGACTATTTTTTAGTACATTATAAGATGTACGTATTTAAAAATTACATGCATGTATACAGGGCTACACTAATCTAAACATTCCTTTTTTTTTAAATGTTTCACAAAATACATATATATTCTGTATCGAAAAATATTGTTCGTTTTTACACAGCGTAATATATATTTTTAAAACTGTAAAATTATTAATTTAGAGCAAATAAAGATTTCGTGCAACTTTGCTTTTATGGTTTTCAAATACCTTTAGAAATAAACTTTTTTAATTACTATTTTAGCTATTTATATTAAAATGTTTCTTGAAAGTTTTATAAATATAACTTTAAATTGTAAAATACTTCATTTTTACAATTTTTAAAAAATAATTTAAATGTTCCAAATCAAAAATATCAGATCGTCACATAACATAAATCGTCACATGACTTGAAAGATCTTTTTTATAGCAGGGAATGTGAAAATCAAAGATGAAGAAGTAATAATAATGATAAAATAAGGTAATAAATTATGCCAAATGCATAGATTGTAACACACTTTCCAGCATACTTATATGTATACATATGGATTCGTCTTTGGAAACATTTTCAGAAACCTTACTTAAGTGAAGGCCTAAATATCAGTCACTGGTAAAAAAAATTTAATTTGTTTTTCCAATACTGGGATATTTTCATTTAATATTTTTTTTCAAATTATAAATAATATTGCTGACAAAAGAAATCACGCAGCGATCTTATAAGAGATACTCTCTTCATTAGGAAAGAAAAAATGTGTAAATCAAACCAATGTAAAGAAAGAGAGGCTCAGTAAATACTTAACACTAAGCACAGTTAAGCATGTAAGTCTCTCGAGTTTAACACATTATTAGACTATTTTCTGTAACTAATGTTGCGTCTAATCGCAGATATTCGAATGCTCTAATGTGCAAGTTCTGCGCTTACGCAATCGTTGTGTTCCATCCGGCGGAGTTTTCAAAAAACCCTCAATGTGATAAAAATTTACTGAAATAAATATCTGGCAGCAGCTGCCAGACAATGACCGTTTTCCTATTTCCGGTATCGGAGAAAACGCTTCATTTCCGTTTACATGTTATCTTACGAAACGGTACCTCTCCGTTATTTTCAGTAACAGAATAAAGATTTTCCGTTTTTTCAGGCAGAAAATTCCTTTTTTTCAATATTCAAGAAAGGTATTTTTCTTTTTTCCCTATATCCCAAAGAAGGATTTTAAGCACTATTTAAAATTACGGAATCATGTTTTGAATCACATTTTAAAGATATTATGCCTTATTTTCTAATAAGCAACATTTTCGGACAAAATCGGGTACCTACATACTTCCAAAAAATAATTTTACTTATCCTATAATATAGTTTTCATACGTTAAAAAATAGTCATTTTTGAAACCAACGTTCTAATTCATGGAAATACATTGTAATACATTTAAATAGAAATTGAAACACTTTATTCATGTAGTTATTTTACACGTAAGAAATAGCTGTCCTAGTAAAACTTTTTCATATATTTATATCCACACACACACACGCACATATATATGTATATATATATATATATATATATAGGTAGATGGATACACAACATTAACAAAGATTTTATGCAATCTAGTTTAGTTGTTAAACTATAGAATTAGTTTTTTGTAACTGCACCAACAGCTTCAATAATATTTTTTTTTGTGGGGGGGGGGGGGGGAAATGGTCCATCTAGGTGCTAAAACACCAGAGTTGCTTTAAAAAAATGTACATATAATGTTTTAAAAAATGCACAACTAAAAATCTGTTTAAATTATTCGTTTTCTTCACTTTTTTTCATCAGAGCTATAATCTATGATTATTAGCCGAGAAAACAAATTTTAAATCAGAGAAAATATTTTACATATATCTTAATACACTATACAAAAAGAATTTTTTTAATAAATAGAATATAATTTCACTATACAGAATATTAATACAGAAATAAAATCATGGTTAAACCAGATGTGAGATATAATTCAAGCAGCAAACAAATTTATTTACATGAAAAAAGTAAAATAGTACTTACACTTTACTTCTTTGTTTCGAAGTAATCATAGCTTCATTTGTTTTACAGCAGCTACGAGATTTTTATAATCCAACCGTAAGAAACTATGTCCATTAAAGCAAAATATTTACCGAAAACATCCCCTGCATATTTAGGTTGAATTTATTCCACAATTCTGAATATGAAAAAGATGCATTTGGTATTCGGATATAAAATAAAATTATAACAAGCGAATACACCGAGAAGTAAGCTTCGTCGTGCCCGCTGCATTAACATAGCACCCACAGCATAAAGACTTAGTATTAAGTAAAATACTTAACTCTAATTATCAGCAGTCGTCTGTTACATGCATAATGCGAGGATATTTTTGTACGTTTAAGGGATCTTAACTCCAACTTGAACTGTAGGTAGAATGAGCAGCGAACATATTGCATTCAAAATTGCTAAAATCAGCTTTGCGGGTATTATTTTGATTACTAGCGGAAGTGAGAGACATTTCATTAGTCTAAGCTCGCCAGCGGTGCCAGAAGGAGAACGGAAAATTCCCTTTTAGAACTAGACTTCAGTTAATTCACAGATAATTTTCGTTTTTGTTAACAGAATTACCGTTAAAAAGCAGCAGAAATGCTTTATTCACCAATAAGGGATATTATACCGTGAAAACCAGGTTGATATTGTCTGTGAAATTCAGAAAAAAAAAAAAAAACCTAAGCCATGCCATTAAAATAAAAAAAAGTAGGATAAAGAATATTGTCAGAATTAAATGCTTCATGAGTGCCCATCACACAATGTAACAAAAACTGAACATTTTGGCAATTTAATTGAAATATACATTGGTGGCCAAAATTGTTGACACTTTTGAAAAGGTTTAGGTTTTGTAACTTTGTACGCTTATAGGATGTGCTACGTTTGACAAAATGCAAACTCATATATCATTTTAAAGAGAATTAAATACTGATTTGAATGCACAAAACTAAATTTCAATATGTGCAATAGGATAAAAGTTATAATTACTTTAATCTGAATAACAAATACAGTGATGAAGTGGATTGTAATTTCTAATTTTCCAGGTCAATCACTGTTATTTTTCTGAGTTTAAAACTCTCGTAAGCTCAATAAAACATCGATGTGAAGTTGTAATAAAAAATTACGGCCACCCTACAAACTGTTGATAGCTCACTGCAGTCTTCAAAATCTAATGTATCTCGATAATTATTGCCGTTTACCATTTTTTTGCATTGCAAATATTTTAATTTAGTTTTTTGAATTGAAATCAGTATTAAATTATGTCTAAAATGCTGTATAATAGTTTGCATTTTATGAAACATAACATTTTTTTATACGCGTACGAACTTAGAAAACAAATTAAGTTTTCAAAAGTGTCCACAATTTTGGCCACCAATGTATGTATATATGCCGCAGGGGGCCAAATGCTGAGTTGAGATAAATAAAAATTTGTATAACACGCATAAAAAGATACTTATCAAGCAGCACGATCGTACAGTTGGATAAGTATATTTTTAATTTTTCGTATTACTATACAAAGTTTTATTTACTTCATCTTTTAATACCAGTCTTTTGAGTCAGTTGCCAAGAAACAAATCAGAATATTGAATGAAGATAGGAGGTGTCAGATTCGAGAAACAAGTTAGGGGTAATTGTACAGTTAAAATCAAAACAAGGATAGAAACATGCTACTATTTGTTGAAATTTACTTTTTCCAGAATAAAACAGAAGGAAGACTACCATCATTTTTTAAAATTCAAAGCAAGCATTATTTTGTATTTTATTAATAATTAAAAAAATGAAGACCTAGTAAATTTCGGTTAAGCATATTTAAGTCCTATTGGTAAAAGTTAAATTTTGAACGGCTAAATTAGTATTAAAGAACTATGCACATTTATTTGATATGGATGAAAAAATTACAGAAATCCTGTCCAACATGCACATCATAAAAAGTATTACATAAGCAGATTTTGAAGAGAAACATACTAAAAAGAACGTGCAAGGAAAATCTAAAAGCTGGCAAACTACATTGATTATACAACTAGTAAGCCGATTATGAAATAGTAAGAAAACTTCTGATAGCCGCGTGTTTGCTGTTTAAGGATTAAAGCTTCCTTCTTAGTATCATTACTACAGAAAGTCAAGAATATCTATACAGCTACTATATATTAATGTAATTATATGAATCAAGCTTCCATGAATTGTTTAGTTAATGTTATTACTAAAGAAAGCGAAGAATATCGGTATAGTAGCTGTGTAAGTATACTTCAATTTCCTTTAGTAATAATAAAAAGTGCTCATTGAACCCTTGATGCTTAGAGTTTAATTAGTAATCAAGATTTTTTTCTAGAGTGCTGTTTTACTGCAACTTTTCTGGAGTGCTATTTTCTTCCACTGTCACAAAAAACATGATGTTAAAAGTAACAATCTTGAAATTTTAAAATGTAGGAATTTCTCCTGTTTTACCGGCTTAAAAATGCGTAGAAAAACTTGTGAAATAATATTCTAAATTTTTAAAACTCTAACGTCGTTATTTATTTTTCATCCTACACACAATTTCGAAAACACGAAAATATACTTAAAAAATACATCGTTCCTTTTCATATTTACATCTACTTCTGTATATTTACGTAGATTTTTCGCGAATCACATTTCGTCCTTTTCTGGTTCTTTAGGTGGTATTTTAAGCGTATCCCGAATTGTTTCCTACCTAGCACACTTTCGGCTTTATGAGCTATAGGAAAGTTGTATAGTGTCAGAAATCCTTGGGAGCAACTCCTTAAAACATTTTTCCTTTCTACCCCAACTCTTGATTTTAGTTTTCCAAATTGCTTCCTAGAAGGCACTTCTAATGATAAAATTCATCATTGGAATCGCTGGCTCGTGACATGCAACCTCATAGTGCCAAGGTCTCGTTGCAGCTGTTAACGCTTGAGAGATCCAACTTTCTCTGGAGTTAAAAAAAACTCTTGCTTGTCTGCTCTTTAAGTAGACACACCCAAATATCGAAGCTTATACTCAATATATACGTTTCAGGGGTATGGAAACAAAGAAGACTCTTAATTAATTCAATTAATAGCTCGAAGTATATGGTATGGAAAATGAAAAGGTTTCTAGCTTGTCACTGACTCTTTCTTTTGTTGTTTAGAAAAGTGTTTTCATTGTTAATTCATGTTTTTAAATTAATACGTTTGTTCACCTTTGAATGGGGAAAAAGGAAGAGGACATTTCTAAATCAAATTATACAAGTTTTTTTTATTCAGCAAAGGTTTTTTCTATACAAGTTTAAGGCTGTCTCAATATAATTGTCTTTAGCTTATTGGCAAGCCAACAAAATAAAAATATAGTTCATTTGTATTAATACTGATTTTGATCAATTTATACAAAACTATTTTAAGATTAAATAACTTGCAATATTTAAAATCTCATTTAGATTAACCATTTTAGGACTGTTGCTTTCAATAGTATTTAGTGAAAAAACTTATGTTTAACACAAGGCCATAAAAGTCGGTTCTCAAGTATGCCTTAAGAGTTATATTTAAGTCCGGGGGACATGGTGGTTTGAAAGAAAATAGGTTCTTGAAAAAAATGCATAAAATAAGCACTTCAGTCACCCGCATAAATATACAAGCACTTGGAAAAATTCTCTTCTTTGTTTTATATTTGATTTATCAATTTGTTTTAAGATTATGTTCATAAAAATTAAATCAAATGATTTATTTAACCTTTTTGTATAAATTTTCAAAATGTAAGTGATTAATTTATATGTAAGATAAGGAACGGCTTTTTTCCAAGTACAGAACATATTTATGCAGATGATTGCAGAGTGCATCAGTGCTATCTCTTTAAGGGGACTTAGTACCTTTAAAAGTCCAAAAAATCGATTTTTCAAAAGTAATTTTAAAAAATAATTCAGATTGTCAGGAATATTTTTAAACAAACCTCACCAAAATCGAACGAAAATTATGCCCGCAGCAATTAAAAGCAAGAAAGCTAACATGCGCTTTCCCTTTAAACGCACTGTAAGGAAACTTGATTTTCTCATTTTCTGATTTTTGCACTTCCCCACAAGATTTTATAAAAAATTATGAATGGAAAGTAATGAAATTTTACGTATAGGTTGTACCTATAGATCTTTATTCACTGAACCTCAGATTTCATTATGGGACCAAAATATTTTATTTTATAACATGATGAATGACAGAATTTTAAAATTATTGAAATTTTTATGACTTATAATGTTATAAAATACAATATATTGGTCCCATCATCAAATCCGAGGTTCAGAGAATAAGTATATATACATACAACCTATACGTAAAATTTCATAACTTTCCATTAATAACTATTTTTTAATCTTGTGGGAAAGTGCAAAAATCAGCAACTTAGAAAATCAAGTTTCTTTACACTGCGTTTATAGGAAAAGTCCATGTTAGCTTTATTGCTTTTAATTACTGCGGGCGTAATTTTCGTTCGATTTTGATGCGGTTTGTTTTAATATATTCCTAAAAATTTGAATTATTTTTTTTTTTAATTATTTTTGGAAAATTGATTTTTTAGAAGTTTAAAGGTACTATGTCCCCCTTAAGTTATTATAATTTTTTTTTCATTTTGTAATAATTTTGTAAGACCTAAATATTACACAAGCTGAGTATATGTATTGATAATAATTCTAGAAACATATAGTAGCTGTTTTGAATTCCCAATTTATGTGAAAATTATAGAATTGTTGCAAACCGTATTTGATCTTGTAATGTTTGACGACAGGGGGTTTATAATTAAATGTTCATTCTGCTCCTGAAACAGGTGAGCCGATTGCCACCAACTTTGGCATATGAACAGTACGCGGGATGCGCTCAAGGAAGATTTTTAAACTAAAAAAATGTCCACTGTTTCGTGCTTTGCATAATGGGCTCAGCTAAAAAAAAAGACCAAATTAATTAATAAATGCTCAAAAATGAATAAATGTTGAAATTGTTTGTACACTTCGAATTAGCTAAAGATTTGACTTTATTACTTTTGAGCCTCTGTTGTAAATTAAAAAAAAAAAAAAAATTCGCTTCGTAACACATTCTGTACTGCAACAGTATGTGGAATGATATTTACTAGATGTCGGAAAAGGGATATAGCAGGGGTGATCCACTACTGTGTTTTATCCATTTTAAAATTAAATATTATAAAATCAAACAATTACTGTCGGAGACAGGAGGATGCCCACAAAGAAGGGAGGGTTATAGAGATTCGAAAAAACAAATTTAAATACACTTTAAACTACTACAAAAATGAAAACTATCGCTGCTTGTTTAGTCTGTTTTGTCGTGATTACTTCTCATTTAAACTATTTTGTATTATATAAAAAGAGTAATTGAAAAATTTCAGCATAAAGATCGCTGTCGCAATCTATTCGTTATAAAGTGTGTTTGTTGTAGAGATTCTACTATACATGTATATGTATCTGTATTGCTGGTTTTTGTTAGAATCCTTTCATTACTTCCTTTGGGTCTAAAAATAAGTTTGTTTCAGCAATGTTGTCGTAATTATATGAACTTATTTGTAAGGAGACTGGGGATAGGTAGGAGAGTTTAAAACAGGTATGGCTGGCCCGCAACCTTTGAAAAGTTGCGGGCCTAACTTAGGATCTTAGAGAAGTCGCGGGCCAAGCTTGAAGATCTTAAAGAAGTCGAAGGCCTAACTTCAGGATCTTAGAGAAGTGGCGTACCAAACTTCAGGATGTTAGTAAAGTTGCGGGCCGCATAATTAGGATTTATATGGGATTTTGAATAGTTCATATGGGTTTTATACGAGGTTTTGATATGCTCCACGGGCCGGGTCAAAAGTTGTAGCGGGCCACATCTGGGCTGTGGGACGAGGGTTGCCCATATGTGGTTGAAAATAATATAAATAGATGTTATTTACTATTTCATTTAATGAATAAAAAATCATAACAGGCGAAATGAAAAGTGGAATTATAAATAAATTCCCCCTGAAAGCAGGGTTCTGCACCTAAAGCGGATAAACGGATTTAACTAAATTTTATATAGTATAGACCCAAAGGCTTCCTTTGGGGGAGGGGGCGACCACCCCCCCCCGAGAAAAAAGAAATTGATGTAAAAGATCCTATTTTACTTCCATAAAATGGATGTATATGTCAATCTTCTAACTAACCGACCCCCCCGCCGACAAACTTACATTAATCCGCCACTGTATAGACCTGGCCTCAGAGGTAATGCTAAGACTTTTGTTAGGAGGGGGTGGGGGAGATGTCGATGAACTGCCACGTCAAATATCGATTTTTGCCAACTGGATTTGCATAATTTTGCCAAGTGTAACAGAAACAGAAAGCAAATTATCGTTTTTGTTAAAATTTCTTCGCTATTTTGCCCTCTAGATATCTAATTCTGCCAAGTTTAATAGAATTTTGAGAGTATTAGGGGGGTGGACTCCTCCTTACCCCCTCTTTAGCAAGGGCCCTGCCTGGCCTGAATAGCCGTGCTGCGGGCCATATTATACCAGCTTAATTTGCCACGGTACAAAAACAGTAAAAGTGCTATTATATAGAAAAAATAGTTATATTCTTAGTATACTAAAAAACAAAATAATAACAATATTCGAGAATTAAGAAGAAATAAATAGTACATTCTAATAAAAACCATACTAAAATACAAAACAACAACAGTATTCAAGAACTAAATGAAAAACACTTTTTTTTTGCAAGTTTTTCATATTCAGGAGGCACATTTGACGTTTTTCCTATTCCTTTTTTATTTTTTTTATTTCTGTGTGTGTCAAAATTCCTTCTAAATGATTGTCAGTGAAGCATGAGCGTAGCCTGCTTTTTTTTTTTTTTTTTTTTTTTTTTAAGGTTCATAACGGAGAAAGTTTGCACGCATATGTATGTCGTCCATATACATATAAAATTTGCAGGACAACTTCAGTAAGGTTTTTATACTTTTGAGCAACCCGCTTGTTATAAAATTCTTGTAAGCAAATATTCAAATTCACTGTTAAAATATTTCATACATTCATTTGTGATTGTTTTTGTGAATACTTGAACATTGTATTTCAATATGCAAATGAATTGGCACATCTCCTGGACTCACGGAAAACGAATCTTCAATTAACTCTAACTGAATTATTGATTGAGTGTGAGTTGTTGGGAAAAAATATTCTTACGAATTTTCGGGGCAACCCGCTGTTCTGGGTTTTAAAATAGTTTAAAGTTCGCATTTTACGCTTCAAATAGTTAAAATTTGCTTTTTGTTGCATCAAAATCGGTCAACTAGAGCCGGAGATACGGAGGTTTGGGTTTCTAATTGATTTATATGAATCTAGAATCAATCGTTTCTAGAAATATCGAGAACTATTGGTCCTAGGCCTTCGGTGACTTCAATCTTGGGGACGTATTTTTGGCGCCGGATTTGGCGATGTTTCGCCGGGGGTCACCAAGCTTGGCGACATTTTAGTCATTTGGCGCGTTTTTTCCAGTGGGGCTTGTAAAGTTAGTTTTTCTGCATTAACATGCATAATAGCCTAATATTAATCTTCTATGACGTAATCAAAATCCCACTTTATGTGGAATCTTCGAGAGATACATTCTTCTAGAAGCTCCTTGTAGCTTATGTGACATCTATAAAAACCGGCATGACATATCCCCAGTTCAGTGTGGAACGAGCTTCTGATGAGTACGCTGCTTTGCTCTGTGAATTGTATTGTGTTATAGACGCGGTACATTCGCTTGCGTTCTTGTAGCTTTATTTTTAAGTGCTGTGTGTAAATTCTTCATTGCTGTGTCTTAAGGGATTGTGTACGATATCCCTCGTATATTTCCATTGAATTTGGAAGTGTTTCATTTTGTGTGAGAAATACAGCATTTGAGTAAGCTTCTGTACTAAGCGGACTGTTAAAAGCACATTACTTTCTGATTGTGCTTGTGAATTTTGTACAGCTGACTGTTCGACGAAGTTCTAGAAATAATAAAGTTTGTGTTCCATCCTGACAAGTGAACTCATTTCTAGAACTTTCTACACCTACTGAACTTTAGAACGACGAATCCAGAAACTAGCAGAGTGTCCTGCAACAAAATCCAAAATTTTAATAATATCCAAAATTTTAATTCTCTATTTATGTGAAAACTTCGCGGGCCACAAATTGAGTGCTAGCAAGCCACATACATCCCGCGGACCGTATATTTCGCAAGCCTGACTAGACTATGTATGAGATGCGAACAAGGAATTTCGGAAAAATATAGTTAAAAATGTTCACTTGGTGACGCTTTGCATGAAAAAATAGCAAATGTAACAGTAGAAATGAGTAAATCGAAATGCACAAACAATTTCAACGTTCAGTTTCTGAACATTCATTAGCTAATTTGAGTCATTTCTTTAGCTGAATTCCCATGCAAATCGCCCCCTGTCAGACATTTTGGGAACTAAACTTTAAAAAAAACGTCCTTGGGCGTATTTCGTGAGCATTCTATATGCCAAAGTTGGCTGTAATTAGCTTACACGTTTTAGCTACAAAATTTTGTTACTAGGAGAGCTGGTTCTAACCACTCAGTACAGACGTTTTTCTACCGAAATGAGGAGATTGCTGTATCATCGGTCACTTTGAATGTACAAACTGAGAAAGAGAGACAGAGATTCATAAAAAAATCATTTTCCGCCTCTTCAGTGTATTTGACGAGAAATAGGCGCAGCCTTTAACGCCCCAGGTGAAAAAGAGTATTTGAGCTTTTGATCATGAAGAGGCAATGAGGTATGGGGTCTTTCAGCCATAGCGACAATGCACCCAACGAAACAAGCAAAAATGTCCACCTTTGAATTAAAGAATGAAAGAACTTTCTTCCCTATTCTATGGCCTATTACAAGGTCAGACAGGGTATATCCGGGGAAGATCGCTAAGCCTCTCATTTGTCACCTGCGCTTGTTTTACTACTCTGTACAGGAAAATGAATTCGAACGAATGATCAATTACAGTGAGTTGTCTTACTAATTTATATCTCTCAACACCTTCACTTTTTTGCCAAATGGCGGCCATGATGCAGTAAATCAGAAAGCTCTGACCTAAAACGTAACCGATACCGGTTCGTCACTCTCTCTCTCTCATAACAGTAGTAGAAAAAAAGCATCACACTAGATTTACCAAAGAAATTTGTAGGGATAAATTTAATCTTTTACGAAGTTAAACTGAGAGAGTGAACTCAAGTATAAGATCAAGTTTGAATAATAACTAACATGTTTTAATCTACGTCACAAGGGCCAATTAAAAGGGGGGGAGAAGGGGGTGACCCCCCAAGGAAAGAAATTAATGTAAAGACCTATTAATAGAAAATAATTAGAAAATAATGTAAAGACCACCGAAGAAATTAATGTAAAACATCCTATTTTACTTCCATAAAATAGATGTATATGTCAATCTTCTAACTAAGCGCCCACCGATAAACTTGCATTAATCCGCCACTGCTACGTCACTTCAGTTCAAAAATTTAAAACTGCTAAAAACTGCTTAATCGTACTTAGTACTTTTTTTCTTAACTCTTGTGGATTTTGCAAAAACATTTAAGTTAATTTATTTCGTCTGTCATTTAACTTCGAGGAAATGCACTCTAAAAAAATTATCCTCAGCTTCTCTGAATGTCTTTCATCCTGCTGTAAGCACTATATGAAAGACACATACAGGTTGATTCAAACAATTTTAGAAGCATATAACTCTAAGGTAAATTTTAATCGCTATACCACCAGTTTTATTTTTAAAATGAAGCATTTAAATTACCATTCGAACTTTTTTTATTAGTGGGAGTAAATTATGCATTCGAAATTAGATCCTCTACATACGAAATTTTAAAGCTTTTGAAGGATGTTTGCTCAAATTCTGTTATAAACAAAAAATTTAAAAATCAGAAAAGACAATTTTTTTAATGGATTATTATCTAAATTTCTAAGAAATAAAATAGCTAGCAATCAAAACCTACGGGGAAAAAATATGGACGAAAGAAAGTCCTTCGTGAAAAAGAAAAAGGGAGCTGAAATGACTTATCGCTGTAGCAAATCCTCTGCTTCAAAGAACTTTATCAAAGAAACTACAGGTATCGCAATCGACAACTTGTCGTCAGATAAAGAAAATTGGCTATAAAAAAGTGTAGAAAGCAGTCTGTTATCAAATGTCTGCAAAGACCGTAGAAACACGAAGAAAACATTCTTGGCCTCGGTATTTAATGTTACACACCGGTAAATACAAAATGCGGATAACTTCGGATGAAGCACTGTTTCGTCTGTCATCCACAACTGACACAAAGATGCAATATATTTTACGCCAACAGCGTCGCAAAGACACAGCTGTTTTCAAAAAGAAAAGCTGGCCGTCAGGTGTTATGGTCAGTGGCGGATTATTGTAAGTTTGTCGGGGGGAGCGGTTGGTTTGTTGGTGGGGGCGGTTAGTTAGAAGATTGACATATACATCAATTTTATGGAAGTAAAATAGGATCTTTTACATTAATTTCTTATTTCTCGGGGGGGGGGCAGTCGCCCCCTCCCCCCCCTTTAATCCGCCCTTGGTTATGGTATGAATGGATATGTCCTCTCAAGGCTTAACAAAACCATTTTTTGTAGAACCGAATTCTAAAATTCATGCTAAATACTACCAGAATAAAGTTCGGATACACATGATAAAAGAAAGTAAACGTCGTTGCCTTCAAGGAAACCTTGTTCTTTACCAAGATTCTGCACCAAGTCATACTGCAAAATCAAATATGAAATGGCTGAAAGATAAAAAATAAATTTTCTTCCTCCTGAAAAATAGCTACCATCATCCACTGACTATGTTCCTTCCGATTATTTTTTATGGGGATACTTAAAAAACAATTAAATAGACTTAAAGTAAGAACACTTCATAGGCTTTAAGAAGCAATCAAGTAAAAGTTGTGTCCCACAGATTTCAGTCAGAAATGAGTCTAGCTTTTGTCCGTATCTGCCAACTTAAATTTTTATAATCTGATACATCAGTAATAAAATTATGGAAAGAAAATGGCAGTCCATAATTTTTCGAGACAACGAAGCGCACGTGTCGTATGACGAGATGGGCAATTTTCAACAAGACGCGAGGCGAGACGGACATTCGCTGCGAGATGAGCCGGGACTAGCTACTCATTTTTTCCCCTGTCTTGAATCGCATATCCCTAAAGAAACTACGGCCTTCAAAATTTAAAAATCAAAGTAATTTATCATTTTTTTAACTTATCTCCTTGGTTGAATAAAATTAAAAGGGAAAATAAATTTTTAATACTTTGAAAATAGGAAAGCAATAAAAAAAACATTGTAAAAATCTTACGATTGTTACATGCATGTTACATTTATTATATGCATTTTTTAATGTTTATGCAAAAGTTACAGTACAATGCTTCCGTAATTGAGAAAGTTGTGACAGGTCATCGAATGCTACTAACCATCGTTAGTTTCGATTGTAAACTGCAACAAGCTAAGCAGTATTTTTAGCAATGCTTTTGCTGGAACGAAAAAAAAAAAAAAGAAAAGAAAAGAAAATCTGGCTCATGTCGAGACATATTGTGCTTCGATAAGCGTTACTGATGTCTTCTCCTTTCCTACTTTTCACCTCTTTTACTACTTTTTGCCTGTTCACTACCTGCCTGCAACTGATGGGTGCATCTTTGAGAGAAGTGTTTAAAACAACGGTAGCGGAATCAGTCAAGCGAAAAAGAATATGAAAAAGTTTTATGAAAAAGAAATTACTTGAAAAAGAGATTCACTAAGCAAAATAGTATTAATTGTGTCTATATACATACATGTACGAGTATATGAATGTCTACTAGTTGCTGTTCAATATATCCATTTGACTGCTATCCATCAAAATCCTCATACACCCTCCAATAAAAGTATTCGAGCAGGAGAGAAATTTCCTATTTTAGATTTGCGAAAAATAATTGAGTTTTTGAAAAACACACAACTTAATAGAAATATGGAATGTCATATTTATGCATAGCCTAACTCATACTCTATGATAAATAATTTTTAATATACGAAACCAACGTAGGAAATTTCTTTCGTGCTCGAATGCTTCTTTTGGTGGGTGTACATTCCAAAAGCGCAATAGCGCTGCATAGCAGTCAAACGGTTAATGATTCATGTTCTATGTATCTTAGTTAATCAATGACTAATTCTTATTAATTTTATGATGAAATTAGAATAGAACATTTTATGTATCTGCAATTACCTGCATGCCCACTAATGTTCCGAAAAATTGTGTTTATCTTGTAGATTTAAAAATACGCACATTTAGGGTATTTGCCTTGTTAAAATTAATGATCATAATATCAACTATCTTTGCTCAAAAGTTTTTTTCCGATATAAATAAAATAAACTATAACAGGAAGTTAAAGATTGAAAACAAAATATTACTCTTGATTTGAGTTGAGGAAAATCGAACAAACAGTTGTAGCGCCATAACTATTTTTACGGTAGGTCACGTAAATATTTAAAATTTGGAAAACGGGAAATTGCTATTACAAAATTGCCATATTATTAATCGCAAAAACCTTTCTTTCCCAATACGTTTTATTTTTATTTAGTATTTATAGTAAAGATCCACACAGAAAAATTGATATTGGTGTAGGTATGGACGCTAGACCGCGAGACGTGACGAGACTTATCGGGGTCTCGCGCTTTTGCGAGACGAGAACGCAGGATGGGACCTCCAGGTGCGATACGAGATCTCCAAATGTGATATGGCACTGCGAGAAGAGACTTCCGGGTGCGAGACGAGACCATTTTGCCTGACATCAAATTATTTTTATTTTTACTTAATTGTACAAAGTAAAAGATGGACCGTCATCCCTTATTTATCGAGGTTTCTGATACTGTATGGCGCCAAAATGCCTTCATTTTTACTTAATTGTACGAAGACTCACGATGACTGTGCACCTTTTATTTAGCAGAATTAACTAAAAATGAAGGCATTATAGTGTCATATAATATGCGAAACCGCAATATAGGAGGGACGACTGTATGTTTTTTGGTTCGTTCAATTAAGTAGAAATGTAGGCATTTTGATGTCACACAGTATGCGAGACCGCGATAAACGACGGACGACTATACTTCTTTTACTTGGTAGAAAGTGATAAATATGAAGACAAATTGGAGTAAGACAATATGAGAGACCGATTTCGGGTGCGTTTGTACTTTTTTTACTTCGCACAATTAAGTAAAAAGATACTATTTTGGTGTCATACAGTATGCGACACCGCATACTGTATGTACTCTACATGTGTGTATGTGCTCTACATGTGGTCTGCTACCGCATACCGGTCTCGTGCGAGACAAGACCTCGGATTGCGATACCAGACCCTGGGTTGAGAGACGAGACCTCTGGCTGCGAGACAAGACCGCGAGACGAAACTTCGATGTAAAACTGCGAGACGAGAACCTCTTCATTTCTCATCCCGCATGGTCTCGCGTAAATCCCCACATAGGTGTGCATATGCAAATGAAAGAGGTCTGCAACCAGTCAGAGTAACGCAATGGCAGAGGCTATAGGGTCAGACGCACACAGGCGGATTTCTTTAATTTTTAGGGTTAAAACCTATAAATGGATTTAAACATTTAAAAAGCTAAGGAAATCGAAAAAAAAATGGAATCTATACTATTAAAATCTGTGCGCGTCTGTCTGTGTGTGTGTGTGTGTGTGTAGCATCATCTCCTCCTAAACGGCTGGGAGTTGAGTTTCGAACGAGGTATCCACGAATTCGGAAAATTTCGAGAAAGAACCTCCGCTAATTTAAATTTCGAAATTCGAATTAGTTTAGGAGATATTGATGAAAAACCCCATCAAAAACGCTCCGCAATTCCGCGATTGTAACCCCTGTACTCAAAAAAGTGAGAAATAAGCATCGAGGTTGCCATGTTTGGCTATTGTATTAAATTATTTAGACTCCTGCAGTAAAAATAAAAGAATAATGATTTTTTTTCTGTTTAGATTATTTACAAAGTTATTTTTTAATTAAAATATTGCGTTCGTGTTAAATCAGAGCAGGAATTCAATGTTTGTTATGTGTAAAAGAATAAGGAATTGAGAGATTTCCGAGACTAATATGTATATTTTTTTGTTAGGCCGAAAAAAAAAATGTCTCATTTGGCGATTTTGAGAAAGTAGTAGGTTCTACCGATTTGCACAGTTTTGGGCTTGGCGCAAATTACTGAGAGCGTAACGAAATAGTATTTTTAATAACAAGTATATGTTTTACGGAGCTATACTTCGATTTTTCATATAGAAATAATGCAGTTATTAAGGCGATTTTAAACGATCTATAGAATTTTCACCAAATTAAGTAAACTGATTTAAGTTAGAGGAATTCCGCCAAATTTCAGAAAATTGAAATTCTCGCATTTTGTACATGGTAGTTAACGGTGATTAGAACCCGTTATAGTTAATAATAATTTAAATAACTGCTACTTATCAATAATATGCCTGCATTAAATTTTGGCGATGTAACCATATAAATGATAGAAAACTATTTCCCATTTTGATTGCTGTTAAATCAATGCTTCGAATTATTCCCTGAAAACAAAAAAATCTTGCAAAATGGTGTATGTTGGCATTTGGCGATCGAAGTACTGTGTAATAAATAATTGATTCTTATTTGTTAAAGGAGCGCTACGGAAGTTTCTTCTACTAGAAGGTGTTCGAAAAGCGTAAATAATACTGTCTAACATATTTTTTGTTTTACGAATTGAAATGTTTCTTGATTCCTACTTTGGTACATTTCTTAGCAAAGTTGGCGAAAAATATTCAAATGTAGTGCAACTCTGTACATATTATTAATTCAATTCCACAATTGAGATGAGCCGATGTCAGGAGCGTATGCATAGATATATATATATTTTAATTCCGCCAAACAAAGTATTGCGTGTTGCTTTTAGTGTCAAGTTTAATTTGTGGTTTGAGCTACTGTCCATCGACTGGCGGCGTTAATTTCGCCAATATGGCAGTTCTAGCAAAGTAAACATGAATAACTCATTTCGTGTTCTATTTTTAACATTGCTATAATTTCCGTAGCAACGGAATCCATTGTTGCCACTTAAGTTGTTAAATTTAACAATTAAGTGAAACCACTCATTTCTACAGCTTTTAAGACTCGAAAAAGTGAAAACGCATCAAACGTGAAATAAATAAAACTAACTGTAATAGACTTGCACTTTAAAAATAATCGAAGTTTTCATGCAATTCTACATATCTTTAATTTTATTTCCTTCGCGTGTGGATGTCATTTTTTACGTCATTTTTGCTGGCAGATTATCCGGAGCAGCACATAACCTCTAATGTATTTGGTCCTCCGGACATGAGCAAGAGCGCATGTCCGGCGCGTATTTGTGTAACCCCACTGTGTTATCAGAATTTTCTGGTGTCAGATTTTTTAGACCATTTTTTTACCGCGGAGATTCCGATCCTGAAGTATATTGATCACTGATAAATAAAAAAAAAAAGATCAATTATATGCAAGCAGGAGTAGCCAAAAATTTTTCATGGGAATGTTACGGGAGTGAAGACTATACATTTTGTATGGCAAAAAACTTCGCTTGGGGGGTTGTGACCCCCTATCCCCTCCTTGGCTACGCCACTGTACGCAAGCATAAGTTGTCACGTCATGAAAAACCGTCATAGATGGCAAACTCCGAAGTTGTTCTGAGGGTTATACAAAGTTAAAAAAATTTCTTTTAGTAAATTTTACTTTTGATACAGTTCGGATATTTGGTTTTAATACATTTCGGCCACCAAGGTGAGATGAAATATTACTAAATACGGCAACCCAGAATTTTCTTAACTATTGAATTTGACACTATGCAACAACAGTAGATTCCCTATAACACAGTAGATACGTTCCGTGTTATAGGAATCCGTGTTGTACGGGTCCTGCGCTTCACTCCACCTGGAGTGCGAACTGCGCGGTATAATCGCGGCAAACCTTATTTGCGCTCCGTAAAAATGCAAAGATGTTTGGTGTTGCCATTCAAAAGGAATGTTAATTACAGGAGCTAAGGCGTAATAATATCAGAACATATGTCTCATTTCACTGTGCTGTACGAGTCTCTTTTAACGTGTTACACGAAAGCGATCGTAATGTTTTCGTCGTGTTCTAAGAATTCGTGTTGTAGACCCATGTTATAAAGGGGTCAACTGTAATCTATGAAAAATGAAATTAGTAATTTATTTAGGGCGAATTGACAGTGAGATAAACGTCAGTTTTATGTAACAAGTGTGATACTGCATTAAGAGTTCAATAAGGGTAATAAGCTTTTTCTCAGAAGTTACATCAAGAACGTTTTCATTTACAAAAGCGACATGATTTTCACCGGAGCAGGGTACATTTTTGGCTTTTAAACGTAAATGATGCATCCATTGTTTCATGTAGGTTTTTTAATTTAGGTAAAATTTAATAAAGTCGTGTGCAACATAACTGCGCTAATGCATTGTCCACGCTTTGAAAAATGCAAGCTAAAATTGTTGTCAACATCGTCTAGTGTTATTTATGTGGTATATACTATATATTAATGCTATAAATTAAACCTCACAAAGAGAATAATATGATGTAGAAATCAGGCATTTTTCGAAAGAGAAAAGTTTTTTCTGCATACCATAAAGTTCTTTCTTTTTTGATCGCCAGTCACATTGACGTAGTTTTAGTGTCCTGTTGCAATCGTCTAAAATTTGCACTCATGACGTCAACTTTTAGTCACGATTCAAGTATTTTTTCACGTTTTGAGATTCCGCATTACTGGGTTTAATTCGAATTATATATGTGTAAGGTTTCCCACCGTGCGGAGAACGGGTACGCAGCTAGTATATACTAAAAGCAGATAAAAAGTCATCTGTTAAATCATCCTCAACATCTAAAAAAATTTTTACTTTGCCGACAAGATTTTCAAAAATTTTTATTACTGTCTTTTGAATTACAGTCTCTATAATAGTCAATTGGTTCTCACGACATATGACAACAAATTCGCAAAAGATGAACCTAAAAAAAAAGAAAAAAAATTAAAAAATCAAAAAATCAAATACTTTAGTGTTTTTTTAATTTTTTGCTATTAATTATCTAATAATGAGGAGAGTAGCAAATATTAACAAATCCTATTAATATAGACGTTAAGCTACGATGAGGAACTTTATTATGATTTTTATAACTTAGCCTGATTCTAATGAATAATAACATTATGGCTCGATAAATCCAATCATTACATTAAATTTAGAAGGAAAAATTTTGTTTTCTTTTGGTTTTTGCAAAAAGAATTTAAAAAATAATAACTATATTTCAAATACACAAATATATACCCCCAATTTCACAATCTATTATAAAAGTTGCACCAAACACTTATAAAACAGGAGAACTTTTTAATGACTTCCGCAATAATCAGCTGTTATTTAGGAGACGACAAACTTTTCAATAATGGTTTATCGTTAAAACATTCGATTCAAATATTATGTAGGAAATCATTGGATTCAAGAAAGTATTAAGAATCGAAAATATATGTAACGCGACTGGCATGGCTGACTTCGTACATTGGAGTTTTGACCGCGAATATTTGAAATCCGACAGTGTGAGACGGGGTAATATGACAGGGGAAAAAAAGTTACGGATATTCGTCATCTATTCGATTAACATAAAACCTGTTATTTTCTATTTATAAAACATAAATTTTATTTTTTAGAGTCCATTATTTAGACTCCATTAAAACAATAAATTTTCTTTACAATCTAAAACGATAAAAAACACATAACATAATAAATGGTATCTTATGAAATAATGTACTAGCTGAACTTCTCTGTAAAGAAACAAAATAACCTCTTTAGAAAAATGCTTGCTGATATCCACTAGTCTAGCCACGCTAGTTTATTCACCTAATCAGACAGTTCTGTTATTCTTACAGAAATGTTGTTTATTTTCCTCTATAAAAAATAAATATTTTTCACCATATGAGTACCTTCCAAAAAAAATCGTTTAGTTCATGTCGGTAAAGACTTTTTAACCTCGTGAAATGTTTATATATTATGGTTAATTAAAAATTAATAGATTTTTATAATTTCAAATGTAATAGATTTTTCGGAAAGCACTTAGCCATTCAAGCATCTCCCTTTGCAACGAACTTCGTAAAGACAAATTTCATTGCAACCCGCCAGTAACTTAAATGTCTGGTTCAAATAAAGCTCTTTTCGGCCGTTCTTTTCTCTTTCTCTCTACCATCACTGCCCATCATTTCTCACCAGCAATGAAAATATCTTGCAAGTCGACTAATTTGTTGTGAATCACGCCCAACCATCGACATTTTCCAATGTAAAGGCCGCAATCAAGATCCAGTCCACTTGTCTATCCCCCAACTGACGAGATAATTACGGAGCAGCCTTAAATCATCAAAAGACTCGTCCGCTAATGAGAAATGGCTCATTATTAACTAGGCGGTAGAAGAAGTAAAATTTGTTTGTGCATTTAATCAGCTTGTCGGAGCAGAGTGACATATTTTGATTCGCAAGCTATGAAAAAGATTTTTGATGATTGTTACTTCGCGTGATTTCACGGAGCTTCCAGTTTTAGGTGAAAAAAAAAGTCTCTTACACGTGCTTCTTATTATTTCAATTCATTCTAGACAATCGAGAATGAAAAAAAAATTGCTTTCTATTATCTTTTAAAAATATTTGCTTTTTTCAGCGTTCGAAACGCATTTTATGTTTTGCGTGCAGAGCTAAGAGTAGAACGCGTAAATTATTGTATGCTAGGAATTTGTGTTTGTTTTGTTTAAAAATTTATCGGCAAATGAATAGGAAAGAAGCATTCCCATTATTATCGAAATTGTTGAGCTGTTTTTCTTAACAGCGACGACATTTCAGTTTGTTTTATCAATAGGTTAAAAATCAATTGTTACCAACTATCGCAAATTAATATCGCAATGTAATGTCAATTAACAATAGTGTTTCCTTGTCACACGCATAAAATGTTTTCGAGAATGAATTATGCAGCTATACTGATATTTTTTTCGTCATATACGTTAAAAATCGGAGCATTATCTATTTAATATTTAGTCATTTGAAAAATTAATTTATGTACGAATGTGTGTGTTAGGGTGTATCGAAAGAATTCTTTTTTTTTTTTTTTTTTCGAAATTCGCTTACACTTAGTGCTATTTTTTGGCCAAATTGACTCAATAAATAGCACTACTTTTTACAATAGTGCAATAAAAAACACTATTTGGCATACTTTTTAGTATGCCAAATTTCAGCTCGATTGGTTAAGGTCTTCAATTGACGCATTGCACCTAAATATTGAAAAAAATGAAAAAAGCAAATTTTGAAAAATTTCTAAAAAATATTTTTTAATTTAATTTTTTTTTACAAAATTTCTTGTCCCTAGCACTGAAGTTTACCTTTATAGACTCAATAATAAGTGTGGAAATTTTCAGCTCTTAATCTATTAATATGTTGAGTACCCACGGTGAGCCTAAAGTTTGAAAAAAAATGAAAAGAAAATTCGCTATGCCATTCGGGACTTCATAGTTCTGGATCAATGAATGCTGGTCACCAGTATATCAATGCTGGCAACTTCGTCAACATGATTTATTGGTTCAAAATCAAGTTAACTGAACGACCACTTACACGACACTTAAGTCTGAAACAAATTCAAGATAACATCAAATCAGCTTCTTATCCGAAAGAATATATTGCAGTGAAACTTATCGGGAGCGATCAACCTACGTTCCGCAAGAAATCGGTTGTTAAGGAAGGTGGTCGCTTAAAAAAGTATAAACATTTGATAGCCAAGAAAAAAAATGCTAAAAAGTATTGTTTGTTTTGTTTTTAATGAAATTACATACTAATACATAAGTACTAATACAAAACTAATTCTATAATTTAAATTTAAATTTAGAAATTTCTGATTGTTTCATTCATTTTTCTGTCTCCGTTAGTACTTCTTTCTCTACTTTATCTTTTACATCTGACAAAAGAGCATTTATCCTGACATTCTTCATGAATTCTGAATTTGCCATAATAAAATCTCTATTTGCTATAAATTTTCTTTTTGGAATTTCCCATAACGAAAACTAACCGCCAGCTTCTCGGAATTTCCTTAGTCGGGCGACTCAATCACATCAATACACTGCTCCAACGGTAAGGAAAAATCACTTGTTTCTGAAACATCTCTTCTCTAACCTACAAGATTTGTACGTGATGTGTACGTGTACTTGCACCTGCTGTCGATTTACAGTAGAGCCATTGGTTTGGAATGTGGATTTTGTTTATTTTACCTCCGGAAAAATGCTAGAAAATTTACAGACAGGGAACCAGGTCCGGTCGCTTATAGAGGGTTGTGTGGTCTCCTCTAGAAGATCTTTTAACATTAAGTCGATAGGGTAAAAATTCGTGCCTTCAAAATGGGTCGTTGGAGGAGGGGGTCGCTTAGTTGAGGTGGTCTCTCGTAGAAGTTTCGCTGTACATGTTTTCTGGCTCACATACAAGCAGTCGGAAGATATGTGAAACTTGAAACGGAGGCGAGTCCGTGTGTGGCAAAGAGGAGTGCTATATATTTATTCTGGGAACTTTGAAATTCTACAACCCTATTCCAAAGTTTTTCTCTTGGGCAGAGTACAAAACCACTCCTCAGTGTCATTGAAAAAGCTTGATTAGAGCACACAAAATCAAAATATGGATGGACGGGATGGTAGACGGTACTCGAAATGCAGCCATTTTCTCGTGGTGACTTCTGGGCTATTTATCTGGACAAAGAAAAAATAATAATAATCAAAAAATAATCGATGAGCTGCAAACAACACAAACTGAAAATGTGTGTGTGTGTGTGGAAACATACACATTTCTTAGATAATTTACGTTATAGAGATTTTATGCACAGTTGCGAGGAATTAAAAAAAATAAATAAATAAATAAATTAAAAAAAACTTTAAAAAAAAACGTCCACCTGTACTTTATTCGCGCGTCCTTCGTCTTACAGCAAAGTTAAATATACCAATCGCTTACGATTGACGTACACTTTAATTTAGTATGCATAAAAATTGTATAAGGGGCCATCTCCATGTTAAAATTCGCACCAACTTTTTGTTCCAATGGCAACCCCTGGATTTCACTTCATATTTCAAATTTCAGCTCATTTTACCCCCGGCACTAAATTTTTAATAAATTTGAACTGAAAATGAGTGAGTTATGACGTAAAATCCCCCTCCCCCTATGTTAAATATTTTTTCATACTTTAATTCATATCTCGTATAATATTCATAATAAGCTGATTTTTATTCGTACTATTAGAACTAAAAGATCCAAACATAATTTACTATTATTGCAATTTTTAATAAAATATTAATATGAATTACGGACTATTAAATTAATATTTAAAAAATATGAATTGCGACCTAGCCAAATTTCGATGGAAATAGATGCAGAAAGTAATTTTGAATGTCTATGCAAAATTTCTAATTTTTAATTTCAGTAGTTTAATATATATTAAATAAGATGTGCTGTTTTCATGAGTTAAGGGACCATATATAAATCCACCAGCAGCGTAGCCCGATGTTGCCCGTGCAATGGAATGCCCATTCACCTTAAATATAGATTTTAAAGGGATGGAATGTGCATCCTCCTTCTACAATGTTAAAGCCTCGCCATGGCACAGTGGTTATATCACTGGAAATGGTAGACGGGCGAAGTGTGAAGGTCCCGGGTTCGGGTCCCATCGCGCGTCCGTCGACCTAACCGTTCGGAGTTTTCCGTGGTTTTCTCCGAAACTTAGCGTAAATACGGGTTAGGACCCCTTAGAAAGACCCCACGGAGGGCACCCCACCCTTCGATCTAGAGCCCACTCGGAGCTAATCGGTCGTATTCCCACAAACAAACAAATCTACAATGTTAAAATAAGAACATGCAGCAAAGCTGCAAAGAACTGCAACAAGCTGCAAAGAAAAAAAATGAACACGGCACCTCGTAGCGTACAGAGGTAACGGGGAATTGGACGTGGCTAGATTTCTCTCCTTCTACCTGTTGTGTTCTAATAGTCATTTATCACTAATACCTACGCACCTCATAAGCGAATTATTTTTATTTCAATTGAAGTAAGAACCAGAGGACGCAATTCATTGGACATATATACAGTAGATAAAAACATAAAATAATTATAGGTGAACTAAAAATCCACAGGTTTTTGTAATTATTTTATTAACCCCTCCCCAGGTTTGTTTACATGTAATGTTCGCAGGGGGTTTAATTTATTTATAAATATTTTATGATGTTCTAATTATTAGTAACTATCTTCTCGAGGAATTGATAGTTCGTGTAAAATACTATCATCAAATTCTACAGAACTCATACTTCCTAATGCAGCGATTTCAAATAAATCCCCCATGTTTGTTTATTTCTGACAGATTCCCGTTTGAAGTGCAGGAAGGAACAACATAGGTTAAGTGACAATATTTTGAAAATTGCATAAAATAAGCTTAGATTTCTTCTTTTAAATAAAAATAGTAAAAGTTAGCCGTATTAAAAATAGCAAATTTTGAAGCAAATGAATTGGAGATTCGTACAGTTTGAGGGTGATATAAAGTGTCTGTTGTTGCGTCCACTACGATTTCTCTCCAAATAAAATATTTTCCATGAATAGAATTAGATGCAGTAGATGTATGTCTTCCAGTACAACGCCCTATTTCGGAAAAACTAACATTCTCAACAATTCAGCCATGAATTTGACCTTTTTTAATATCTGAAACATCAGGTCTTTGGACTTCCCAATACCTTATCAAACATTCAATAAGCATTCAAAATTATATTTTTCTGTCTTAATTTTCATCGAACTATAAATTAAAATACCCCCAAAAGTCTTATAAAAATAATGCACGCTCAAACGATAATATAATGAAAAATGTGGAATAACAAACACGGTGATAATATTGGGTCGACCAAAATAATTGCGTTTTTTACATGAAATTCAAACAAATAAATTTTCATTCGTGAAACCATTCTTCAACTTCGACCGTAGAGTAACATTCATGCTTGTAGTCACAAGAGCAAAGAACAGATTCTCACTCCTGGCAACATTTCACCTGTCTAAGGGAACCTCCAAATACTCAATAACAATTTCAAAATTAGAAAGATTTTCAAAATAGTAAGCACTCGTTTTGCATTTTTTCTATAAATCATGTATGGGGACCAAGTAAGTTTTGGAGTTACGGTTCATTTGGACCACTGACTAAATATTCTACCCCTGATATCCTCAATACAAAAACTTTAACACTAGAAACAGTATTTTCCCTGTAAATACTATTTATTTCTTTTAACTATCGCGAGCGAAATTGACGAAAGAAAAAAGTTCATAACCTGTAAATAGCGTTTTTCAATTTGCAGAATGTCCCTTGAAATCGCGCTAAAAGAATTCGCAATATCTCCGGACATTTTCGTAGAAAATTCGTGAAAATGTATATTCAGGATAATTTGAAGGTTTTCTTTCATTTAATAAAGCAAATATAGAGTGTTGCCTTTGAGAAAAACGAAGTTGATGCAGAATTAAATATGAAGACGGTCCCTTGTACAAATAAAATTAATAGTAAATGAAAGTATACGTTATTTGCAAACGAATGGTATATATAACTTTGCTGTACGACGAACGACAGCCAAATAAAGAGCAAGTGGGCTTTTTGTCCGCAGCTATTCCTACAAGATATTAATACTAAGGAATGAAATGTCTCTACAAAGTGTTTTAATAACCCACCACGCGGCTACCGACTTGAAAGGGTTTACGGTAAACACCGCCGCATGACGGAGAAATGCCCAAGTTCCACACAGCGCCCAGGTTCCACCAGGGAACCAGACCCCCGTCCGACGTCTGTTAAACCCGTCACATCCGTTACGTCCGTTAAACCCCGGGGTCACATTACTTCCGTATACTCCATAGAAGGAAGTAAAAAAAAGAAGCAAAGAAGCGTTGAAGTTTATATTTGAGTAGGAAAAAGGTAAAAAATGCACACTCAACAAAAGTAAGTACACCTGATATTATACCTAAATACAAATCTGATGTTTTAAAAGTAAGTGAACTGTAAGCAAGATTATAAAATCTGATCTGAAGACAAAAAACAAACAAAAAAAGATGTCCACTGCTTAAAATGCCAAATCATGTTCATCAGCGTTGAACTATGAACAGATTGTTGCATGAAAATCATTTGTCTGTTAAAAAATGGAAATATATAGTTACAATTGATGAAGTTTTGTTATACTTGTCTGACTGCAATAAAGGAAGTTCGGTGTACTACTCAAAAAGAGAAGAAAAAGCCATAAACAGTTTGTTCAAAGAAAACAAGTAAAGTTTTGCCAGAGGTTTTATGGTTATTATTGGATTCTCTTCTTACCGAAAACTAAAAATAAGGGAAAGAGAAAAAAAAATCAAAATTAACTCGAATTACTATCAAAAATTTCACCCATTTTAAAGGAAGACATTCCATTAACTGGCATTCATTGTTTTAAGTTCCATTAGGATAAAGCTACCAAACATACCTTCAAATCAACCTCTCCATCTTATGAAAAAATGAGAAATGGAATGGGAATCGAAGCCATACTATTTAAATGCATCCCACCCCTGTGTCCCCGAAGAATTACAGTGCATTTGGACTTGTCTCTATAAGGATTCTCTTCTTACCGAAAACTAAGAATAAGGGAAAGAGAAAAAAATTTCAAAATTAACTCGAGTTACTATCAGAAATATCACCCATTTTAAAGGAAGACATTCCATTAACTGACATTCATTGTTTTAAGTTCCATTAGGATAAAGCTACCAAACATACCTTCAAATCAACCTCTCCATCTTATTTAAAAATGAGAAATGGAATGGAAATCGAAGCCATACTATTTAAATGCCTCCCATCCCTGTGTCCCCGAAGAATTGCAGTGCATTTGGACTTGTCTCTATAAGAGGTATCCCAAAATATTGACTGGACACTTGTTTGTGACCTTAATTTTGGACATCTGTTTAAACGAAACTATAATTTAAAATTTATGCATAGGGGATAAGTCGATATTTAAAGCGTCATTAGTAAATAAAATGACACGGTAAAATACCATTTCTTGAGTAAAAATACTTAGCAATACAAAATGGATAAATTAAAGGGTTAACTACGAATTGCACCCATAAAATAAATAGCTTCTGTAGACTAAAAGCCTTTGAGCACACGATGATTTGCATTAGGAAGCAATTTTCTGATAATGGATCTTTTTAGGTAGACGAGGTCATTCCTGGCTTTTAATATTACACCCTGGGGGCAATAACTGGTGTATGAACAGATCCCTTGTCAATAAATGACTCTTCGTAACCGTAAATTTCAATGACGGTTTAGCGATAACTACAAATGTTCTGTGGGTGCGACTTTTTACTGTTTCATCAGTTAACAGCTGACAAGATACTGTTATTGTGGTTTTGTCACGAGCTTCCAATTTAATCGTTATATTGTTCAATGTGCTCTTTTTTTAAGTAAATGTTTTGCGCCTCTGGTATGATGACACTCCTTTGATATGTAATAAAGGAAAAAAAGCTTTTACGGCGTGACACTAGAAATGCGAGATATTACACTAAGGAATTAACGTTTATTGTTATAAAGTTCCTTTTCTATATCTCACCCCTTTCTTATCAATGTTTAGGCATGCAAGTACATTGCCATAATTAGAGGCAGTGACGTAGCCAGAAATTTTTCATTGAGGGGGGGGGGGTTACGACTACTGCAACTCACGTAAATGCATTCGTGTGTGTGACAAGGGATTGAAGAATATACATTTTGTATGGCAAAAAATTTCTCATGGGGGGGGGGAGATTGTGACCCCCTATCCTCCTCCCTAGGCTACGCCACTTATTAGAGGTACAATTGATATTCCTATATATGATATACAGTGGAACCTGTCCAATGTGACCACCTCTGGAAGAACAAAACTAATCATCTTATAAAGATGGTTACTTTACAAAGGTGGCAAAGTGTGGAGGTTGTAAATTAAAATTGTGCAGGAGTGGTCACTATAGGCAGGTGGTCTCTTTAGTAGGTTCCACTATACTTCTAAATGAAAATACTAAATGAAAATACTTCTACTACCTTCTACTAAATACTACTTTCTAAATGAAAATACCAGACTCGGTGTAATAATTGTCTCGTATTCCACAGATATTTTATCTTCAGTGAAATTCTTCATTATTAGGCTGCATTATAAAACTTGTTATTACAATTAAACAATTATCTATAAATACGGCTCATAAGATTTTATAACCAACTTAATCAACATTCTTAAAAAATGAAATTGAATAATTTGTGGGAAAAAAATTCTAGTTTACTTGTAAAAAAATCAAAGAGAGAAAGCATTCCATTTTCTAAAAAAATCAGAAAATCATTGAGAGCGGCCTTGTTCGTAACCTATCGCTCACCCTGCACATCGGGAGTTGTAAAGGGCTAACTTCTGGTAGCTACTTTTTTTTTTTTTTACTTTTTAATATCTGTGTGAGGAATTTATTTTTTAAAGAAGTAATTAGTTTTATTTACTAAATTTTATCTTTATTAAGTATTACACTTACAATCAAAGTATGCACTAAATACGAGACATTCAATGTTTACGAAGATACTTCGTATCACTCCAAAAATAAGTCTGACAAAATGACAGAAAAAAATCTCTCAGCCAGGACGACAGTTTATTTCAGTATGTTTTACAAAAGAGTTCCGTAATTTTTCCGCAAATCGAAGTTTTCTGTAAAATGAACTGAGAATGTGTAATTTGACAGACTTTTTTTGCAGTGTAGAGATCGTAAATTTTACGTATGTCTGCCTATCTAGGAGAGTTTATACAAGTTTGTGTTCTCAGCATGCCACAAAATACAGAGGGTGTTTACACATTTTTAGAACAATTTCGGGACCATTTAATTAATGTTTAAAATGTAAAGACTATTTTTTTTTTATGTTCGATCTGATAGCCTTTTTTCTGGACTATAAGTCTGCATCATGATTTCCATGATAGAAGAGCTTTTCGTAAAATTTCCAGGGGTATTGCTTCCCATTCCTCTTCCATTACTTTCCAGAGTCCATCTATAGTGGTGGGTTTGAGTTTAGAAAGAGCTCTTTTTAACAGACCAAAGGCACCTTCAGTCTTCATTTTTTCAAGGAATGCAATGGTAGTTTTCGAAGTATGACGTTTCGAAGTTTGCGTTGAGCCACATGTCTTGGCAAAAGCTGGTGTGAACAATATGTTTTTTAGCTTTTTTAAGTTGTAAATCTTTGTTTAATATTTTATTTATTCTTGCTACAGACAGTATCTAAAGACTTTGCAATTGATCTCTGTGTTGGCGGATTTTCTCTTGTTATGAGCGATTTCACTTTAGGAACATTTGAAACAGTACGTACCTTTTTCGGATATTCGTTTGCAGTCTTCTTTCCATGTAGAAATAATGATTGACGGTTTTTACTTCGCCGATTAATAATGTTGCTTATTTTGCACTTAGAAATTTTAATACCAAGAATTTCACAACGTTTTTGAATTATGGAATAAGAATATTTCTCTTCGGAAAGCACAAAAACATATCCTTCAATCCACAGCTTGTTTACATATGACATTTTTAAAGAAGAATAAATTTAAAAGTAGCAGACGATATTTCTCATTTCAAATAATGAGCTGCTGCCAAAAATTTGTATTCCGAAACATTTACTTTTTTTTAATTCTTTATCGAAATCGTTCTAAAAATGTGTAAACACCCTCTGTACAATTGTATTTTCCAGAACTTTACAAAGAAGCATTTCATTCAAGTATTAAATATATATACAAATGTAAATGAATAAATTTTGGTGTAACAACATTAAAGGAACAGTAACTTATGAAAATATTAAATAGTAAATATTAAATAAGAACAAACACACACATCACATTTTATTGAATAAGCAAGTCGCATTTCAATTTAAGTAACATACCACTTTTCACAATATGATGATATTGAAAGGTTTGGCAGGACTTATCACATTTAGAATCACAGAAATACATTTTTGTTAGCTGAAAGGCTTTAGATAAAAGTGGGCGTTTTACATTATTTCAGAATAAACATATTTTGATTAATTTGTTAACAAAAATTTCAACTTTGAAATGTAAAATGATAAAATTAAAAAAAACGAACGTCCGAATTTGTATTTCGTACCTAACTAAACAAATCAGCCTCCTTCAAGAAAGTTTTAATTGAGATTACGGCATGAGTTTTATCTATTCCCTTAGTTCCTCAGTTCCTCATAAATCTCAATTTACAGATTACTTCCGCGATAATTTAAAAACAGATCGGAACAGCAGAGAAAAGGTATACTTTTTTATGCAAAAAAATTAGAAAAAATATGATAAAAAGGGGCATTCCGGAATCTAAATTAATTTCAGCCTCTCATTTCATTTTATTTTTATGTTTGTTAGACATGTAATAGTTCATAAATGTAGAGTAACGACCTCATAATTCAATCTTCGTTTGTAATTTGTTTCCCAAATATATCATTACAGAAATTTTAGAGAATTTAGGAAAGTTATTTACAAAATTCAGAAAGTCATTAAAAGCAAATATTTTCACTCATTTCACGCTTCAGAGTTCATAAATTATTTTTTTCTTTCTGTTATTTTATTCTGTTTGCTTATCTAAAGTCAGCTTCAGGAAGTATGCTGCAAGAAATAACCTGATTTTTATATCTACCTTTCTCACGAAAAATAAGATTCGTGCAGCTGGACCACCTAAGTGGACAGATGCTGTTCAATATTTACGAAATTAAAATCTTAATTTGGGTGAGATAAGGGAATATACACGCCCTTGCCTCAACATGTTCCCTCAGTAAATGCTGAGAATTTTTAATGTTCTTTCCTTGGTAGATATGCTAAATGGTTGTATTCATCCCATGGAAAGCCGACACATAATCCCTGGAAAAGGTCCTCAAGCTCGCGAATCAATAGTCGGCGTGGCAAAATAGGACTAAGTTCTAACATTTGAATGAGTAATATTAGTAAGCTAAATATTCTATTTCGTTCTATGTTATAGAAGATACACTGATAATTATCATTATCAGTTACGTTAAATTTAAATTGAAAATGTTCTAAAGAAAGAAATAATTTACTTAAACTAAAATGGAAAAGAAGTACATCTACAAACAAACAGTTTTCGAAAAATTAAGTTTATCTTTTACTTTCGCATTAATTTTAATACTAAAAATCTCTAGGAAAAACAAAAATGTGAAGTTGCTTTCAATCCAGAACAAGATGATGCGTATATTGGAGGTGGTTGTTTTATAGAGAGGGAAAAAACACCGAAACATCTCCTAATATCTTTTTTCATCTCACTATTGAGAAGTCGCAAAGGAAAGATTCTCCTTCTGCGTTCTGTGTTGATTCCCGATCTCGTACTTGCAGAATTCACCAGTCACAAATTCTGCGGCGAATACAAACAAAATGAAGATCCTTGTCTCCTCTTCTGGATCCACTACTGCACAACTTAAATTTTTATACGGTCCCCTTACAAAATATCCCAATTAGTAAAATGCATACCATGCATTAATTAGGTAGTGTAGAAAATTTCGGCCTGTCATCATAAAAAGACTCAGATCTCAAAGACAGATATGTTTAAAGAAAGCTCGTGAAGGGTTATGCGTCCCGCAGTGGTCTGGGCACTAAACTCCGTTTCCATAAGAGCATGGCAAGTGAAGCAGCATCCGAATTGGCCAGTGCATGGGAGGGTGAACTGCTCTCCAGGCCCTTATTATCGCATGGGCAAATCGGGACTTTGCCCAGGGCCCCCGGCTCGAAAGGGCCCCCAATTTCAAATATATTTCTGAAATATTTTATGAAAAATAAAACAAATTTCATAGATGGGGGCCCCCAAATTCATCAATGCCCGGGGCCCCCGTTGGGGCATAATCAGGCTCTGCTCCTCTCTCGGCTGGCCTGCTGTGGGACCGCGTACGCTAATGGGAGCTGTTGCACACAAAATCCGTCGTGTCTCCAATGTCCTCCACGTTCAACGCTATCTCTGGAGGTGCCGGTTTCAGGGGGCTGGTTCCTCCTCTAGAATTGGTTAAAAATTACGGGACCCCGAACTAAGTCGGACTTCCTCCCACTGGGGTTCATTAAAATGGAAGCCGTCCTATATGGGGATCTGGCACCGCTCCGCGGTTAACAGAGAGCGTCAGAAAGAACAGAGCTATGCAATACCAATATCAACCATAGTTTGCTTTAGTAATTTTTGTACGATCCCTGAAGCGCAGTCATCATTCTACGTGATCAAATGAACGGAATATCTGTTCAACCAAATACAACGTGACATAAAGCGCTTTCCAGCATGAGAGTTTTCTATAGAAATTATTTCGAGCATTCACCATCTTGCATTTCAAGCACCTTCATTGCGGTAGGATGAAGAATAAGATACTTACAGGTTTTTTTAAAAGCAAAAAAACACTAAGTACCTCAATTTAATAATAATAACAACAACAACAATAGTAATAGCGGGGCGAAATCTTCATTCTAGCTAATCATCAACTTTCTAAAATAATCCGTTCATAAGTAAGTTCGCATTAGGATTTACAAATTGAAAATTTCCCTGATTTTTTCCTGATGCTTTAAAAGCATTTCAAAGAGAAAATAAAGATGATTTTCAGATAAAACTTATTCGATATAAAGCATTCTCTGAACTTTCCAATGATATGAGAAGTAACAGCTTTCAGATGAAAATTTAGCTTGCCTAAGGGGAAAATACGCCAAAAATTGTGAAAAAGCAGACAAAATATAAAATAACTAAGGAAATAAAAATCCAAGTAACTTTTTTCAGCAATAGCTGTTTCTAGTGCTATTTAGTGCGTGCGCCGAACGGTCTTGCCACCTATAGCGAACACATACTTTTATATCTATCGATATACAGGGTGTTCCAAAAACACCAACGTTCGCTTTTATTCCTTAAATATTCATCATGGATTGGGCATATACAATAAGTTACGTAAAACAAGGTACAGAATTTTATGATATGAATTAAAATTTTCTGGAGATTAAATGCGAGTAAATACAAAATTTATATTTTTACAGCATTATTATTATGAAATGTCATTTTATTGATTATTTGAAATAAAATGATCTTACACACTGAACATACAACTGGAGATACAATTTTAAATTTAAAAAAATTTAAAATTGTAAGATTAAATAAATTAACTGAAATGTATTAAATATAAGTATATATATATAAGTTAATAAAATATATATAAGTTAATTTTTTTAAAATTTAACTTATACAATAAGTTACGTAAAACAAGGTACAGAATTTTATGATATGAATTAAAATTTTCTGGAGATTAAATGCGAGTAAATACAAAATTTAATTTTTTTACACCATTATTATTATGAAATGTCAGTATTTAATAGATATAATAATTTATTAGCATCCGCGTTGTCCAGTGGAAAAAAAAAAATCCTCCCAGTTAGTAAAACGTGTTCCACGTATTAATTAGATGGTATACAAAAATTCCAGTCATTCATCATAAAAAAGCGCACACATATGAAAATAACTATACCACTTTTCAGTGGCTCTCGAAAAAAAAAAAATCACATCGGAACATCGCGTATTAGGGAATGTACACAAATTAAGAAATAAACAATAGTTGCATAAAAATGTAATACTTTTGCTAATATTGTTATTGTACATACCCCCTTACCAGGTTTGTTTAAACATATCTTTGAGCCTTTTTATGAAAGGCTGAAATTTTGTATATCATTTAAATAATGCACGGAACACATTACACTAAATGGAACTTTTTGTACTGAGCCCGTGTAAAAATTGAACTTTTTTATTTAGATTCAATCTCCTGAAAATTGTATTCGATACTATAAAATGCTTTAGTTTTTTTTTTTTTTTTTAACGTAACTTTGACATTTTTTGTGCTATTATCAATATTTAAGGAATAAAATCCTACGTCAGGGTTTGAGGAACACGCTGCATATTCACCCGAATTATAAATTTAAAAATACGTATTACTTGAGTTTAAATTTATGAAGTAAGATAAAAACGTTTGAGCCAGAACCCATACAGCAAGCATATGTTCTCTGAACGTTAATTAACGTTCAGAGAACCTGCGTGTGCTGTATGGGGAAGTGTTTAAAACATTAAAATTAATATTGCTCAAAACAAAGTTAATCTTCCTTTATCTTATATTTACAGTTTAAAGAAAAGATGCATCCGCCAAACCAGAAAAAGAAGTAGGGTCAGGTGCCAGTAATTATGACAAATCTGTATATTTTTTAATTTTGTGAATTTCTAACGCTTTTCATTATAGGAAAATTATTAAGTAAATAAGGGATAACTTTGACCTTTTAAGAAGTTAAAATTTTGTTTCCATAGGTTTACTTGCTTATAATTTATTGGAGTGGTCAACAAATTCACAATATTTAAGAGATTGACCGTAATTAGCCCCAAAAATCACAAAATTGAAAAAAATTGGGTAAATTATGACGATCATTGGGGGAATTACAACTACTTGATTTCTCCTGATACTTCTGCTTGCAACTTAAGTTCGAGACAACTGAAACTACTATTCTTTTTTTGTCAGTAATTACAGTTACTTCGGTGTATAAGTAATTTATACAAATCGAGTAATAAGGTTATAATTCCCATTTATTATATTAAAATAGCTTCTTGCTGCCAAGACGCGTTTTTTTAGAAGAAAAAATCTCTTTTTATAAAAGAAAAATAGTAAGAATATTTGAAAAAAATTAAATTTTTATTTAGTAATGTTGACTTTTTAAGAACAAAATACAGTAAAAATAAATGTTTAAGACTGCACAGTAAAAAAATTCAGAAACGTTACATACTTATAGCGGAAAGGTTTCCGAAAGTATAGCGTAACCTACCGATGCTCTACTCGAACTCACGATTTCGGAAACATAACCCATATTTCGGGGTAAAGTATTTACAGGCGACAGGAAATCTTTATTTGGAACTTCGCGCGCATGCGCCAAGTGCCAAGAGACGGATAAGAGTGAACGCGTTTTCCCTAATAGCACAGATGGTCACAAAAGAGTCGCTGTGACGTCACAGAGGGTCACAATTGTCACAGGACTGTCACATTTTAACTTCTTGCACAGCCCGATTATGACCAACAGGGGCCCCGGGCATTGATGAATTTGGGGGTCCCCATCTATAAAATTTGTTTTATTTTTCATAATATTTTGACATATAAAAGAATATTTCAGAACAACATTTGAAACTGGGGGCCCTGGGCAAAGTCCCGATTTGCCCATGCGATAATAAGGGTCTGGTAACTTGTGAGTGATGTAACTTCACTGTTTGGTCACTGTAAAGTTTATTTGTGACCAGTCACCAGATGACGTCGCCGAATGAATACTTAAATAAAACAGATGAATACTTAAATAAAACAGCACATTATCGCCTGAAAATAATTTATGTGGAAGAAAAAAGATTTAAGATTTTTAATTTATATTTATTAATTATGGTATTTTCTCTCTTTACAAAATACTTCAAAAAAATTTTCAGTTTCCAAAACAAGCCGTACCACAACAGCAGTCAGTTTACTTTTAAAGCTATTTCCGGCAAGCGAATCGCAGCTCCGCGGTAGCGTGCTGTCTTAGGAGCACGTCTGTCTTCGGTTCGATTCTGGTCGGCGCGCCTTCCGTTAGTTTGGTGCTGCCGTCTAGTTGAAGTTACTTGAAACGCTTCATCTAGTGCATGTAATTCTTTCTGAAAAATATAGAAAGGTTACTCGTTAATTCGGAAACCTTTCCGAAATACACGGAGAGGTTACTCAATATTTTACCAAAATATACAGAAACGTTACCCATCTTTTACAGAAACCTTACCTAAAATACAGGAAAATAGGTAAATATGTTTCCGACATATGTAGAAACGTTTCTAAATACTTTACCCGCATGGTTCGGAAACGTTTCCGCAATTTTGAACTGCAAGAGCTGCCCCATTTTTCGGGGTAACGTTTCCGAATTTTTTTTTACCGTGTGTTCTAAGACACAAATCGTTTCTGGGATGTTGTCTGTTAGTTGTTTTTTTTTTTTTTCCAGTGACACAGATTTTACAATTCAGTAGCTTGAACTCTGTGATTGCAGATAACTTCAATAAATTCAATGAAAACCTTTTCCCGAGGGCTGTGGTGTAATATGAAAGTGTTGTATTATTTAATTATACAATAATAACTCTATTTTTTAAATATTTGGTATCGACCATTTTTCTTTTTGTACTTAAGGTTTTAATTATCTGGAATTTTAAAAAAATAATCAATAGAAACATTTCCATTGTATGATTTATTTTTAATTAAATATAATAAATAAATAACATATTTTTAATTACTTTTCCTTGGAAGTTTTTAGAAATCTAAGACTAACGTGTGCTTTCCTCGTCAGAATGACATTATTTTTACCATGTTTTTACACATGATAAGAGTTACCCCCACTTTTTAAAATATAGTGGGGTAATTATGAAAACGGATTTAGGAATATTTAACCACTTTAAAAAGAAGCAAAACTAGCTGGAAGCTTTTACATGTATTTCAAACATACTTTTTAATATTAATTAGATTGCCCGAAAATTTTTACCTTCGCGCCAAATAAGTCTGAACACTGAACCGTTAGATCTGAGAAAACTTTTATGTGCAATAAGTTTTGTAATTGCTACTGGCTTAAAATTTCTTAACGTTAATGATGAAAAATTTTTATAATGAAAAATTCATTTATGTTTAATATTATGGTGCAACTTTATCATTAATCAATTTTTTTTTAATACTTTCGATGGTCATCGTTACTCCGCGGTTGTAATTACCCCAACCACCCCTGTAAAACGGTTGAATGAATTTCACGATTATTTTGTATTGATATATAGTCAAAATAAAATTTCAGGAGAAGATGGTGCTATCCAGCTTGCCATAGGCGTAGCTGAAGGAGCGTATTGAGATATTTCTCTCCCCCCATCCAGCTCAAATTTTTCGCACTGTTTATACAATTATACAATTTAAAATATTTACATATTCGTACACGACTGTACTTCATATCCGTCCCCCTAAAAGATTTCCTGCTTACGGCCCTGAAGCCTGGTACATTTCCATATAACCTAAATATTTATATGAAAAACTCATTTATTATACAAATGAATAACGCTTTTTTAAGCATGTATAATAGACCGAGTGTTGTGGGATTAAGGCCAATTATCTGCACGAGGGATCTAGGCCTATGGTTGGGATGCCCTCCATGGGGGTCTTTTTAAGGGGTCTTAACCCGTATTTACGCTAAGTTTCGGAGGAAACCACGGAAAACGCCGATCGGTTAGGTCGACGGACGCACGATGGGACCCGAACCCGAGACCTTCACACGTCTACCATTTCCAGTTATATAACCACTGTGCCATGGTGAAGCGTATGTTTGACCGAATCAGCTCGTATATAACGTGACCCGAAATTTTTCAAGATCGAAGGCTCGAATTAAGCGCGAGTCAGATTTTTAACGGGAAATGATCAGTCAAAAAACATCGCGTTATATTCGGGCCAATACGGAAGATCTTTTACCATTCCTGTTGTTCTAAGAATAAAAATTATGCAAACAGTGATGTTTCATTGAAAACGTACTTTTACCAGCTTTATATGAATGATTAATTTGTTGCATTAGTACAAGCCCCAAAAACTAAAGTTTTAAAAACAGACTTAGAATACTATTACTATATTTTACATGCTATTATTTAGTATAAGATTTATAACAGGTTTAATTAGTTAGTTAATCCCCATCACAGTAAAGTCCCGGTTTAGTTCATGTTGAACTATGATGTATTAAATAATTCCAGTGCGTGAAGTCTGTCACGTGCATTAGTCCTCCAATTTCTTATTTGGCCTAATTAGCACGAAGTATATAAGGTATATTTTATTTCGGTACTGAAAAGTGCTCCTTCTTATCATACCGGCTTAACTTTTCAAGCAGATTTCCCTGAAATTCTGAGAAAAAAATCGCACAAATATTGATGTTTTATCGGAGCCATACTTTTTCCGAATTTAAATGCATGAATTATCATACTGAGGTTTTTAATGCAATTTGACACAATCATTAGCATGCTATGGCATAGCTATCTTTTTTCCTAAGTTACTATTACTTAAAGCAAGTAAATGGACAAAATCATCTCTTTTTTTGTTTTCCTTATTCCTTTTAGGATTTTTATGTGTGTGCACCCTTCTTTAAGCCTTCCACAGCCGTGCTTGTTGACTGTAAAATATACGAGGAACCACGATAAGCTGAAGTAACAAATGCCTGATACGTGCGTGTCTTAAGAGTGTAAATCTCGGAAACCTATCTTGGTTTCGTAAGTCTGAGTCCTTCTCCATAAATCACAATTTATGCTCCTCGGGTACGCGAATGAACTTAAACCGGTTGAAACAGCCTTCTACTCAGTAAAGTGAAGCCATTCGCAGGTTTCTCTCTGACAAGCTATACGTTTCTTTCCATTTTAGATCTACAGAAAAGCTGCTATTCTCAAAAGTTATTTTCTGCTTCATATTGAAGAATTCTTTAAGGTTGTCATCTTAGCAGTGTTCTTTGGTATTTTTCGCTTGCTATAAGGGAAAAACTTTATTCTTTCAACATTCGTGTTTTCTGTCGATTAAAAACATATCATATTCTTTATAGAGAATTGTGTAGTGTGTGCACTAAGGCAAACCTGCGAGAGAAGTATCTGCCTAGGATAGGAGGTGCCTAGATCGGTGGACTTTCTAAGCGGTTCTTACGCGTATTCACGTTACATCTGGAGTAAACCGATGAAAACTCCAGATCGTTGGATCGACAGCCGCTAAAAGCAGAGTTTTTTAAACTGTGGGTTGCGATCCCAATTGGAGTCGCGGGATCTGCTGTAGGGGTCGCCAAAATGTTAGCAATTTTGTTATATCTGTAACTTATTATAATAATTTTACGACATTTTCATTTTCAAACGCCATAAAATCAAAGTGCCAATCAAATCTGAAGAGTATTGAAGAAGTGCTTTGTCCTACGGTGTCGACTATTTTGCCAATATTTGATAATCTAATTAAAAATAAACAAGCACACTCTTCCCGCTCATACGCCTCACCATGGCACAGTGGTTATATCACTGGAAATGGTAGACGGTCGAAGTGTGAAGGTCCCGGGTTCGGGTCCCATCGCGCGCACTGCAAAAAAAGTCTGTCAAATTTACAGAAAAAAAATTGTCAGCCAGGACGCCAGTTTATTTCCGTTTTTTTTACAGAATTCTCCCATAAATTTTACAGATTCTCAGTTCATTTTACAGAAATTTTCCGTATAAGGAAAAAAATACGGAAGATTTCTGTAAAATATACGGAAATAAACTGGCGTCCTGGCTGACAGTTTTTTTCTGTCAGTTTAACAGACTTTTTTTTGCAATGCGTCCGTCGACCTAACCGTTCGGAGTTTTCCGTGGTTTTCTCCGAAACTTAGCGTAAATACGGGTTAGGACCCCTTAGAAAGACCCCCACGGAGGGCACCCCACCCTTAGGCCTAGAGCCCACGCGTAGCTAATCGGCCGTAATCCAACAAACAAACAAACAAACTTCCCGTTCATACTTAATAATCACATAAGCAACGTTAGAAGTAAGTGGGTTTTCTTAGTAGTGACCTTCCAATCGGCTACACTTCATGGACAGACTAGAGTTAATTCTTGAATTAACCCCCAAGTAATTGAATTTATTTTTATAATTGTATAATATTTTTAAGTTTGTTACTTATTTAAAATTTTCACGTCGTTCTATATCTTAAAATTAAACTTAATGACCTAAAACTGCAATAATATATCACAGTACAAGTGGCAGTTTCACTCACTTGTGTATCGGATTTGTGCAATGCTTATGGGGTCCCACAAATTTTTCGTAAGTATTATGGGGTACCCATACAATAAAGTTTAAGAAACCCTGCTATAGAGAACTGATTCTCTACTAGCTATGTTCATTCAAATATGGTTTTTAAGAACTGTTTTGAAAAATAATTCTGATTAGCCATTTCATACAAATGTGAGCTGTAGTTATTGCTATTTGCATTCAAAATATTTGCATTTCAATTTTCTGCAACACATTAAAGAATTCAGTAAGTTATTCTTTGACAGAATTCACTCACTTAAGTAAAATATTGTGTTGTTAAACCATAACATATTTTCAAACTGGATCAGATTTACAAGAGCTAAATTTATTCAAAAATACCCCTTTCTTCGCAAAAGCTTCTGATTAGTCATTTCAGAACTTTCGTGTTCGTGTTGCTTTGACGTAAAATGAAATGAAATAGAACTACTTTTCGAGTGTCAAACAGAAGTATCACAAGTTAGCTACTTCAATGCGTATGACTCATCTTTTTTTTCTTTTCATTTTTGTAATGCCAAAGGTATATGGCTCTCTTTCTTTTGTAAATATATGTATACAGAGCGTCCCAAAAACGTGGTAAAAGGCTTTAATTCTTTATCTATTAGAGATAAGTGGGCAGTGTAAATTGAAAAAATCTTCAAAACAAGTTCGGAAGTAAGAATCCGTTAAAAAAAAAAATCCTCTCGTTAATTTTCAAAAAGCTACACTTTTTAAATTTGTACACGACCCCCGTACAAAAATATTCCCAATTAGTAAAATGTGCTCCATACACTATGCGCTCTTATGAAAAATAAATCTATATGTCTTATTTGCTTTTCAGAAAATTTCTTAAACTTGGACATCGCATCACAAAATCTGCTTAAACTTCATGAGGAAAATATTGCAAATAGTCTATGTTTAAGAGTTATCTTTTTTTCAGGTTTACCGTTTGAAGTGCAGTTTGTGAAGAGGTAATTTGAATTTTTTTCCAGTGTCTAAAGTAATTTTACTCTTTTAAAAACTGCTCAGAATTTTTATAACTTAGTACTGGACCTGCGTAAGCCTGATCTTGCTAGCAATTTTAAGACAAAGTGTGTGTGCGGTGAACTAAAGATAAAAATCAGTGTATCTTTCTAAAGAATTTCTGATCTTTTCAACTTACGATGCATTGGTAAAATATGCCTATTTTATTAACGCATTTAATTTTTTAGTAAAAATGTTCAATGAAATAAGAGAAATCAAAAATTTTAATTATAGGCTACAATCATTTGTCTCTAAATCATTCAATTTTCTTGTAGTTTGATTCAGATAGAAAATTTACAATAATGAAAAGATAATTCTAAAATAATCTTTGAACAAGTTTACGAAATAGAAGCGTTTGATCGCATAAAAATTATATTTAAATGAAATATAATGTACATTAAATGAATCATGTGACAACGCATATAGATTACAACAACAATAAAATTTAATTAGTAATAAGCAAGCTTTTCAGAATCGGTGGCTGACCGATTATGGGTCTTTCTACTTTTCAGCTAATCGTTTAAGCCTAGTCTTGGGTTCGATTCCTACTCAACCACTGGTTGTTAGAGTTTGCCCTATAAACGATCCCTTATGCAAATTAAATTGATAGTAAATTAAAGTATACATTATTTGCAAACGAATGGTATATATAATTTTGCTGCACGACGAACGACGGCGAAATACAGAGCAAGTGAGCGGTTTTTTGTTTTTTTTCCGCAGCTGTACCTGCCGTACACCTAAGCTGTTCATATCTAAAGATTGAGCACGATTGTTAACTTATTAATACTTGTAGCAAAACTATGAAGTATTTCCACAATATCCGAAGCGTTCTATAGTGCTGCCTTTACCTCTTATCATTTAAAAATATTTCACTTTCTCGCACCCTACGTATAACAGTTTACTTATGATCAGATTTGCTATTTTTAATATACTGGTTTAGGTATTTCAATGTACTACTAATTTAACATTAATTTAACAAAAGCATTAGGATGAAATGCAAGAATTTAAATTTATTAAAAAATTAACTAATGAATCACGAATATCTAAAGACAAAAATGAAATACAATAAAATATACTTACGCATATTTAAGCACTTATGTAAGACATAATAAAGTTTATTTCTTGTAATATTTCAAACTATACTCTTCATCCGTAAGATTCGGTTAGCCTTGTGAAATTGTCTTTCTAAAGTTACTGTTCTGATGTTTTGATAAGTTATTAGTAAAGAATAACATACATTAAATAAAGCCATACATATGATTAAAATTAAAAGTATCTCAAAGCTTGCTGAAATGCTTCTTACTTCTTTGCCTTGCTTTATTGAAGTTGAAGTGCTCTCTTTATCCTATTGATAACTCGTGATATCCTGCATGGAAAATTTTCTTATTACTTTGCAATTCGAAATTCGCCTTCTCCCATCACTCTGCATGAAACTCGGATACATAAAAGCTTTATCACGCATGTGTCGATCTGTCAAAATTTGTTCTTAATCATATTCAGACGTCATTGAAAAGTATAGAAAAATGGCTGTTAAATAATCCTGTCGAAAACGAAAGGTTGATTTAAGCTATTATTAGTGAAGAAAATGATAAATTTTCTAGTCATCAGCGAACATGACGCTCTGTTTTGGGTAAGAAGACGTCAGAACCCTTCCTTCATGCGTAGGTGTGAGCAATTTCTGAAATGTCCTGTTTGCCGCATTGATATTGCATGTTCTGACCTGAGATCGAACTTGGGTCATAGGATGCCCTGAAAAATTTTCACCTCCAGTTGAGCTACAGAAAAAGACCATTTAGACTTTAAGGAAACTTGTTCATCAAATATTCCCGACAAATGATTGCGTATATTTCTCGAAAACTTAATTTATTGATGAAAAAATGTTTAAAGTAAGTTTTTAAATACCTTACGACTCTGTTAAATTGTGAGTTACCCGCTTTAAATTCAACATTTTGTAAAACGAGCTCATTTCGTTAAAATGTACCATAAACTTTTTAAAACTGAAATCACCATAATGTACAGCTGCGGGGAAAAAAAGTCCCACTTGCTCTTTATTTCGCCGTCGTTCCTCGTACAGTAAAGTTATATATACCATTCGTTTGCAAATAACGCGTATTTTAATTTGCATCAGGGGCCGTCTTCATATTTAATTTTGCATCAACTTCGTTTTTCTCTATGGCAACCCCATATTTTGACTTTATTAAACGAAAGAAAACCTTCAAATTACCCTAAATATAAATTTTCACTAATTTTCTACGATAATTTCCGGAGATATTGCGAATTCATTTTTGCTCGTTTTTAAGGGACTTTCTGCAAATTGAAAAACGCTACTTGTAGGTTCCGAACTTTTCGCCTTTCATTAATTTCGCTCGCGAGAGTTAAAAGAAATTAATATTATTTTCACGGAAAATATTCTTTCCACCTCTCTTAAAGTTTTTTGTACTGAGAATATCAAGGGTAGAAATAGAATATTTAGTCCGTGCAAATCTGGTAGCATTCTGACCAGTAATTTTTGCGATACAGTTGACTCTGGACTTACCGCGAGTCCACTGTACAGCTGCAATGACCCGTGAGTTCATAACTTCCTTGGTTCGCTCATATGATTTAAGGGAAAAATGCAAAATGACTGCTCACGATTTTGAAAATCTTTGTAATTTTGAAATTGTTATTGAGTATTTCCGTTGATGGTTCTCTTAGACAGGTGAAATGTTGGCAGGAGTTAGAGGCTGCTCTCTGCTCTTCTGACCTCAAGCTTGAATATTACTCAGCTATGGTCGAACTTGAAGAAGATTTCCTGATAGAAAATTTATTTGTTTGAATTTCATGTAAAAAACGCAATTACTTTTTTGCCGACCCGATATTATCACTGTGTTTGTTATTTCACTTTCTTCATTTAATACTATCGTCTGCAATGTGCAATATTCTTAAGACTTTTGGCGGTATTTTAATTTATAGTTAGATGAAAATTTAGACAGAAAAACGTGACTTTGAATGTTTGATAAAGTATGGGGAAGTCCAAAGACCTAATGTTTCCGAAATTAAAAAAGGTCACATTCACACCTGGAAAGTTGAGGATGTTAATTTTTCAGAAATAGGACGTTGTATTAGAAGACATACATCTACTGTATCTAATTCTATAGCTGGAAAATATTTTATTTGGGGGAATATGGTAGCGGACGCAACAATAGACGCTTTATAGAATCCCTATCAAACTGTAAAAACCTCTAATTTATTTGCTTCAAAATTTGATATTTTTAAAACTGGTATCTTTTACTGTGTTTTTGCACAAAATAAATCTAATTTACGTTTATTGTATGCAATTTTCAAAAAAAATTTCACTTAATAAATTTATACATGGTCCCTTAACTCATGGAAATAACACATTTTATTTAATATAAATTAAACTACTGAACGTAAAAATTTGAAATTTTGCACAGCCATGTAATATTAATTTCTGCATCTATTTCCATCGAAATTTGGCTAGGTTGCTATTCATAATTTTTTTAATATTAATTTAATAATTCACAATTCATATTAAATTAATATTCAAAAAATATTTATTATTACTATTCATTAAAAATCACAATTACATTAAATTGTTTTTGGGTCGTTTAGTTCTAATAGTACGAATAAAAATCAGCTTCTTACTGCCAATATTATATGAGATATGAATTGGAGTATGAAAAAAATATTTTAACATAGGGGGAGGGGGATTTTGGGGGCTCATAACTCACTCATTTTCTGTCCAAATTTATTGAAAATTGGTGTCCGGGGTTAAAATGAGCTAAATTTTTTAAATATGAAGTGAAATCTAGGGGTTGCTATTGAGAAAAAAAAAGTTGGTGCGAATTTTAATATGTAGATGGCCCTTTATGCAACTTTTATGCATAGCAAACAGCCCCTTAAAAAACCATCCGTTCGAAGCAATTACTCATCCTAAGGCAGATAGCCTTCGTCTAGCTTTGACTTAACGGAAACAAGCAAGCAAACTAAAATAACCTCTTGGTGCTAAAATGTGTTGAAAATCACTCGTTTTATAAAAGAAAAAGTATGGTATTAAGTAATGTTGACCTTTTAAAAATAAATGCTTAAGGGTGTTCAAAAACAGCAAGTATTCCAGAGAAGTCATCTGTCAGGACACTTTTTCTCCCTTGTGACACAAGTTTAAATTAGAGCTCTGTCAACCACATAACTGGACATAAGCTATACCAATGAAAACATTCTTTCCAAGTGTCATGTGCCCACCAAGATTTATGAATAAACCACCAGAAACTGAACTTCTATGGTTTAATCCTTTTTATCCCCTTTTCCAATGGCTTAGTCAGCTGCCGACTGTATGCTTGATCGTCAAGAGAGTTTCCCATATGAGTGGCTTCCTATGAGCTGTCCAGGGAGGCCGGAGATTTCGATATTTGTAAACAAAATTATAACGAAGTCTTTTTCTAAAAAACTCTGTCTCTTCCATCGTTTGGACCCCCATCGACATTTTTTTCTCACTACGTCCTTGTTTTGCATGTCAATCAGAAAGCAACATGACTCATTTCCCGCTTTCTTTGTTTAGTTGGTCTCCAGTAAGAGAAAGAAACAGTACAATAATGCCACTTTCGGCATATTTGCACACATGCACTTGTATAAGAAACCAGGCAGATCTGCTTATCCAGGCACTGCTTCAATGATGAAAGTGAATGGTGTTTCCCATGTCCCATAAATTACGTCGTGAGTCGCTGTTACAGAGGGGCCCGTTCGATAAAGGGCCGAGATAGTTCATGCAGCATTCCTTCACGAGCTCCGACCACTGCTGTGGTTGACGGCAGGGTGTCTTGCCCGCCTCATAGGGAGGTAGATGTCGCCAGGGGTCATGCGACGAAAGTTTCCACCATGGGGTGCGATACCGCTGATGTCATGCATCACCCAGGTATCACAGTGGTTCAATAGCAGATTGGGCACGGTCGGAGGGTTAATTTATATTTTGCGTAAATCTTCAAAGTATATTATGTATCAGACATATCCTGGAGGTACTGCAATGAACAGACATTCAAAAAAGTAAGGGTTGTAGGTGGATGATTGCTTAAATATTTTCCATTGAGTTAATTGTGGTGTCAGACAGAATGTGTATGAGTTGAGAATTTTTTTAAGCAAAAAGTAAATCTTAGAGGAATATCTGATTTGCGTAACGATACTCTAGGTACTGTTCTATGTACAGTGATGTTTAGTGTTTGATGAAAGCCTTCTGAAACTGGGAACGGTGAGTTGCACAATGCATATGAAAGAAACCTCCATTATTATTTTCAGTCAAATATTTTTCAAATACAACAGTCCTAATGTTGTATGAATAAGTTATCCAGCATTTTCCACTTTAAAATTAATGAGTAATTTTATTTCTGTTTCAAGAATATAAAGGAAATAAGTGTTCATATACAGTGTTCATAATTAAATTTTCCCTACTCAGAGTGGTGCAGAGTCAAAACGCCTAATCAGAATGCTATCAAATTCGCAGGACTATAAAAAGAGACGAGACTATAAAAAGGGAATTTCCGTAAAGAAAAAAATGGTTCAAAAAATCACTACCAAATGGTGTTTTACAATGCCTTAATGTGAACAAAAACAAAACAAATACAGAAAATATTATAAAACACAAATCACTTTGTAGAGTTACTATTGCAACCGCGTGTGATGTGTTCATTCAATTCAGTTTAGATCCTCATCAACAGGTCAGGGATTCTGGAATCCGTTGGAAACTGTAACCGACATCGGAGAGGATTTTAGAAATCACGTTTTTACTTGATAACGGTTAATAAAATATATCCAATTCACTCAAGAATCAAAAATAAATACTGTAGTTAAGAATTAAAACTAAAAACTAAAATAATAAGATTTTAACAATAATTAGTATACATATTAGTATACATTATGTTGTTGTAATTGAAACACCTATTTTCGGACTTGTTTGCTTGATTTCAAGAAACCACTTATAAATCCTCGCCGAATAAAATGGACAAACCTGTGGCAGAAATTTAAACAACTAGGCAATGATTAGGAATCGATTGGTTCGATTCCCACTCATCCGTACGTTTAATGGATTACCGTAGAGGTAAACAAGCCGTTAACCTCAAGCCATCGGCTACCCTTAAATAGGCTTGCCAGACGTCCCGGTTTGCAGACAAAATCCCGGTGTCCCGGCCGGTTTTTTTCAGGTCCCGGTAAAAATTAAATTAGTTTATAGATGACAAAAAATAATCAATTGTGAAGGATTATTTGGGATAATTAGTACTTTGTCATTTATTTGACTGTACTGTATAAAAAATGAATTTTTATTCCTTATTCAAAGTGTTTCTTCTTACTTAATTAACTTATAAATATTAACATATAAGAAATAAAATGTTTAAATTTATAGGCTTGTGTCATTTATTAATACCCCTGGTTTATATTCCGAATCAGTAACCATTTATTCATAGCATTGAGAATAAAATACCCTCTAAAACGATCCAGAAACCTCCAAGGGTGTGTAGTGTCGGGGCCGTCGCCTTCCCCGGGGGTCCGGTAATGTACCCTCGTGGAAAAAATGTAAATGTGGTGTTATGGCCAATTATCTGCTAGAGGGATCTAGGCCGAGAGGTGATTGACCTACATGGGGGTCTTTCTAAGGTATCCTAACCCGTACTTACGCGAAATTTCGGAGAAAACCACGGAAAACTCCGAACGGTTAGGTTGGCGAACGCGGCCTGGTTTTGAACCTGGCACCTTCCTGGCACGCGTTGAGAGCATAAACGCGTTTAGTCATTGGTCGGGCAAATGTATCCCTGATCTTGAATACCCGGGAGGCTAGGGGCATCCCGGTGTCCCGGTTGAACATTTCAGAAATCTGGAAAGCCTACCCTTAAATATATTACGGATGCATCATTTAGACAAGAATAAAAACGTTGAAAATTTTCATTTCGAATTTTTTTTTCCAGTAATAAATCGCTGCCCGTATGAATGTCAGACTTTCAGTTTTCATCGTAATACAGGGCCAGGTGTAGTAATTAAGACCAGCTGAATTTCTTAAAAATCTATAGATTATAAACTTTTGTAAAAATATATGGCATAGAGCTTATATTTATTCTTCATCATAGGTATCTTTCATCATTAATATTAAGTACTTTTAAGATACTTACAACGTGATGAAACATCATCACGTCAAAATTCTCAATAAACGGTTTTGACGGTTCGGTGTTCAAAGGTATTTGACGCAAGAGGAAAAATTTTTTAGGCAAGGTAATTTGCATTAAAAAGATCTTGTAATGTATTTAAGAGCTTCCGGGATGATTTTATTTTTTCTAAGATAGTTAAATATAAGACAGCTCCGTGACATTTTTTACTATCCCAGAGAAAGGAAATTTAAACTGGGGGATGAGTGGGAATCTAATCCACAGAATAGAGGTGGGCAAGCCCTTAACCTCTAACCGAACAGTTTTTAAAATGTAGGTAATTGCGACCGTGTATAAAAACATATTAGAAAAAGTTACTCTGACCTGAATAAGAACATGCTTGTATTACAGCACTTAAAAACATAAAGGAAAAATAATTTAAAATATTTTGTTCAATTGTTATATTTAACCTACAAATAAATTACAAAATGGAAATCTTGCAATTGATTATTTTAAAAAATTTAATGAAGGTGAATTCATTGCTTTATTGTTCATTTTCACAATGTAAAATAAGCTTTGTTTAAAGATTAGCCTCTTCCTCAAAATAAATGAATAAATCATAAATAAATGAATAAATAAAATAAAAAAAAATCTGTATCCGCCACTGATCTAGTACAAATTTTAAAAAAAATAGTCATTTTGACATTAGGATTGTTGATGGTGGTATACAGAAAAACATTCTCAAGGCACTGTTGATCAAAATTATGTTGTTTATACAACCAAGGCTTACAAGTAAGTAATAATAATCGATTAATAAATAAGTAAAATCAATGATTTGAATAATTATTAATACATTTAATGAATTATAAATATTTAGGGTCATATGGGGGAATTATGGGTCAAAAAACAACAACATCTTAATATTTTCTAAAGTATGAAAGATAAAATGATTTAATTTGGCATGAAGTAAGCTTAGATAATTCAGAAATTATTCAAATAATCACTTTACCTGAAATGAAATTATTATTATTTAAATTATTGATTGGGCATTATGGATCAAATTATTCTCATATGGGTCAGAGATGAGGTAAATATGGGTCACCCCTATTTTTTATAATAATGCATATCAAAAGTAAATAATATTCTAAACCATACTTATTTAGCACACAAACAGATTTTTTATTTGTCTAATGAATTGTATCTAATAAAAAAAATTAATTTAAATAGTAAGATTACTTTTGAAGAAAGAATTGGGGACATTTTGTACATTCAGAGCTCCTTTTAAAATAGCTTCTATTTATTCAACTAGAACATTATAAACATTCATAAAATAAAGGAAACATGATTAGTTTCTTTTTAAATTGGGAAGAAATTACTGTTTTAATTAAAATTTTGTTTCCAATTGTTTAAAATTTTGGAGACAAACTGAAAAAAGCTCTGAAATCGGGGACGTTTGGTCACCTTAATCATAATACACTGCAAAGTATTTTTGCTCTTCACGTACAGTATGAATTTCTTGTATCACCTTCTTAGAATCTATTAAGGAGGAATTTTTCTGAAACTTTATTATTGCAAATTCTTCAGTCTTATTTTCATTGTCATTAAACAGTCCTTATGACTAAAGAGTTCCAAATTAACTCGTTTCCCATTTAGGGGACTTTCAACATATCCAAGTTAAAGTACAATACAATATTACAGTAAAGTGTAACAGTAATAGTAAATACTAATATTTTTGCACGGAAATAAACTTAAAAACCACCTAAAATATAAAAAAAATAGCACTGTTCAAGAATTACCCCAGTGATCCAGAACTACCCCAGTAATCTGGGGGATAAATGAGCATGCTTTAAAATTAATTTAAAAAATAATGAAGAAAAGTATGTGTGTACGTATGAAAAGCTTAGACCATCTGTAAGTAAAAAACAACAACAACAAAATTGTTTTATGAAAAATATTTCACTGACATGAATCTTTAAAAAAATCATGATTTTCAAAAACAATCTTTCTTGAAGATGTTTTTGTAGTAGTCTAAAATGTACTTTTTCTCTCTTATTTGCTCTACAGTTATATTGTTTTTGAACTTGATATAAGAAAATAGAATGTTTAAGCATGATTTGGTATAATTTAGCTTTCATAATAAATTATTTGATTGATTTGATGATTTTTCAATTTTTATTTTTAAAAAATTGTGCTATTAAGTGAGTGACCATTATTTGCCCGGAAACAGGGTGACCCGTAATTCCCCCCATATGAGCTTAAGTTAAATTCCTTAAAAATGAGCATCCCGCCTACACATTTTTTCTTAGGACTACACCACTGTGACCTATTGTCACTCAGTTAGCGAATCCTGAAAGATCCCCCCCCCACACACACACAAAAGGAATGATACTACCTATATAATACGTTTCTGTACTGTAAAAGCTACATTTTAGCGTAACGAAATGTTTGGATCGCATTTTGTGCTACCTGTTAAAATGTCTTCTCAGTTGTACTCCTTAAATTGATCATAAAACCAAGTATTACCTGCAGTAAAATATGATAATTTAACTCTCTGGTATCCAAGAATTGAAAAGTATTTGAGCAATCCAGGGCTGGTACTCTGTTTTTGTACCCACCCAGGGGCTTAGGAGGATTAAGAATTAAAAAAATCGATTTTTCAATTTTAATTTCATTTCAAATCTTAGTTACTTCTGAGCATTTTGACCCCAATTTCATGCAATAAATCCAGTACAAACGCAGATACACATAAAAACGTTTTATGAAAGCTTCATATTTGAACGCAATTGAGTAACTTTAAACTGCGTTTTCTCAAAACGCATTTTTATGAACTATCCGCAAGATAACAAAATTTCTATGATTCGTATCTTCACGAAATTTTGTATAGTTATAACTGGTATCAGTATCTATAGAATGAATTAATATTTAAGAAAAAGTTTAAATTAAGAATTTTAAAATTGTATTTGAAATTGAAATTTGAAAAAAATTGTACTTTACCCTTACATTTCTATTAAAATTTTCAAAAGTTTTTCTCTCTCACTTTTAATATTAATTCATTCTATAGATACTGATACCAGTTATAGCTGTACAAAATTTCGTGAAGATACGAATCATAGCAATTTTGTTATCTTGCGGATACTTCATAAAAATGCGTTTTTAAAAAACGCAGTTTTAAGTTATCTTAATGCTCAAATATGAAGCTTTCATAAAATGTCTTTATATGTATCTCCGGTTCTAGTTGGATTTAATGCATGAAATTGGGGTCAAAATGCTCAGAAGTAACTAAGGTTTCAAATGAAATTAAAATTGAAAAATTGATTTTTTGAATTCTTAATCCTCCTAAGACCCCGTAACAAGACACAGTCGAAATTCATCTGAGAACCGGTTGTTTTATTTAGCACGAGGAGTTCCATTTCCTCATAAGATATGCATTATGATATTTCTATCTAATTATCGAAAATTCATAATGTGGGAAAAGATGAACAAATATTACTTTAAAGCTTATAGTACATTACAATCTTTGATCATGTAGGAAGTTTCGAAGCTTGTTGCGTTCTGTAAAACTAAATCCACATTTATAAGTATCGTACTGCATATTTTCCTGCCACACAGCTGACAATGAAAATTAATATGATTAGTGGAACATTTTATAAGGTAATCGTACACGTTAAAAACGTTATATTGGTTGAAAATATCGATTTTTCAATTTTGCTGAAATATTAAAATTACACCTTTTAGCTTTCTAAAACCACTTAATTTAATATCTATCTTACTTAGAACCAAAGTTACAGCTGTTTAGATGTTACTCAAACATCAGATTCTACTGTTGATTAAAACTTCTCAAAATAAGGTTTTATACTTTTCAGTTTAACGCCAAACATCATAAAATAAAAAATTACAAATGAAATGTCTTGAAATATTTCATACATGTTTTACAAATAGTAATAAAGGGAATGGTTTGTACTCATTATTATATATAAAAAATTTTACAATTTGTAAGGGTTTATATTTTGACTTGTGAAGAATTTTCAGAAATATTTATATATGCATTTGTTTTAAAAGCTCTAGCATCTCATATATTCAGATTATTTTTCTTAGAGTAGTCTGTTACCTAGAAAATGTCATGGTGATCATTATTTAATTTGCAGAATATTGATATATACATTTATTTTTAAATTATCAGGTTTTTGCGGCAGTGTTAATTTATCAGATTTTTCCGCATATTTTTCTGGCTAAATATACTTTTCAATTCAAAAAACATTTTTATTTTATACTTTTCCTCATTTTTAAGCCATATGTAATAATAAAATGTACCTTGAAGTTGAAAATTTTAAAAAATTGAAAAAAGCCTTCGAACGTGTACGGTTACCTTAAATGTAGAAATAGGTGGTGTCCTACTGCTCAAATGTCTATATCACTTGTATCAAATTAGCAAAGTGGATAAATTCCAAACAGAGAATAAAGAAAACGAATTTCTCGACCCCGGTGCGTTCAGAGGGGGAAATCTCAAACCACACCTGAGCTTTCGAAAAAATGCAGCTGTATGTTAAGAGGAAAGGTACATAAAAGCTGAAGAAAATCACTATAAAACGGCAGATGTTGATACGTGTTTTGTGGATTCGTGAGATAAATAATTTAATCTTTTTAAGTATATTTACAGAAGAATTTATTTGTTATTCATCTCTAGGTAGAATAAAATACAAGAATTAGTATGACTTACATGGGTTTTTTTCTAATGTTAAATATTTTTCTTTTTTATATAATTATAACCAATCAGTGTTCTGGTGACAGTTTCTTTAACATTAAATTTCAACCTGACCTTTGTGTGATCAACTTATAAAGATCATTATCTTCAGGGCCTCCCAGAGAAATTTTATAAGGTGGGACAGAAATGTTCCAGGGCCCCCCTCCCCAAATTGTTTTGCCTCAAGAAATATATTTTAAATTCTGCCCAATTTTACTTTAAAAGTAGTTATTAAAAATAAAAAAGTTAATATTGTGGGGTCATTTATATTCTTATCTAAATTATAATTTTAATAATAGTATTTACAATCTGTAATAATGCATTATAAAAAATATAAAAAAATGAAGTATCATTACGGTATTTTTATAACCAGATTCCAAAATCTTCCTTTGCCTTACCACCCTCGCTGTCTAACATGTGTTGCAAATCACCATCACCAACAGTGTGTTATTTATCTGTAAATGCATCAGTTCATATTTTCCTATAGTTAAACACATAGTTTCGAAAATAATTTTTTTTTCTTTAAGTGATTTTTATATAGATTGCTAAAAGAAAAGAATGAGTAAGGAAATCTGGATGTTTAGCGATTTTTTATTCATGCTTGAAGGTTAAAAATATATATAAATGGTAGAATTATCATATTTATTATTTAATTTTAATTTTAATAATGGCTATCGTGCTCTTTACTTGCAAAGTTTCGTATAACATCATCGAAATTAATAGTTCTGGCAATGTCCGATTCGATGTTTAGTCTTGCTATGTCTACAAGTCGTTCTTGAGACATACTTGATCTTAAGAAATTTTTTATGAGTTTCAATTTGCTGAATGATCGTTCAGCAGAAGCTACCGTTGCTGGAATGGTTAAAAAATACCCTAAAAGCAATGCAAACATTTGGAAATAGATCGTTCAGTTTATATTCTGTTAGTATGTTCAATAAATCCAGAGGCTTTAATTGATTTTTCTAGCTGCATGTGTGGGGGTGGGGGCACATTTTTGTATTTTGCACCACTTAGAAAAATACCTAGGACCGGCACTGTGTTGGGCTGTGATTTTTTTAAGTAATTTTTTTAAAAGTAAAGATGTAGAAAGGAAATTTGTAGTGCATTTTGAAAAATTCACGGGCCCCTCTAGTTCGACGGGCCCCGGGGCAGTGCCCCGCCCTCTCGCTGGGCCTGATGACCTTAGAATACTTATTAAGTAGAAACCTGACTGGAGGTGGGAGGTTACTTTATTTCAAATCATAAACTATGAATTCTTTAAAATTTCTGAGTCTCTGGCTAATAAGGTCTGATTGTATAGAAACGTAAATTGTCTTTTGCATGTACAGCTGCGGAAAAAAAAGGCCCACTTGAACATTTTTCGGCCGTCGTTCGTCGTACAGCAAACTTACAGATACCAATCGTTTACGATTGACGTACACTTTAATTTGCTATGTATAAAAATTGCACAAGGGGCCATCTACATATTAAAATTCGCCCCAACTTTTTTTTCTCAGTTCAATAGCAACCCGTAGATTTCACTTCATATTTCAAAAATTTAGCTCATTTTAACCCCGGATACCCATTTTCAATAAATTTAAAATGAAAGGGGGTGAGTTATGAGCTTCCAAAATTGCCCTCCCCATAGGTTAAAATATTTTTTTATACTTCAATTCAAATCTCATATAATCATGAATAAGAAGTTGATTTTTATTAGTACTATTAGAACTAAACGACCCAATCATAATTTAATGCTATTATGATTTTTAATAAAATATTAATATGAATTATGAATTATTAAATTAATATTCAAAAAATTATGAATAGCGACCAAGCCAAATTTCGATGGAAATAGATGCAGAAAGTAATATTACATGGCTGTGCAAAATTTCAAATTTTTACGCTCGGTAGTTTAATTTACATTAAATAAAATATGTTATTTTCATGGATTAAGGGACCATATATAAATTTATTAAATGACATTTTTTTGAAAATTGCATAAAATAAACGTAAATTAGATTTATTTTGTGCAAAGACACAGTAAAAGATACCGGTATTAAAAAATATCACATTTTGAAGCAAATAAATTAGAGGTTTTTATAGTTCGATATTGATTCTATAAAGCGTCTAGTGTTGCGTCCGCTATCATATTCCCCCAAATAAAATATTTTCCAGCAATACAATTACATGCAGTAGATGTATGTCTTCTAATGCAACGTTCTATTACTGAGAAACTAACATTCTCAACTTTCCACGCATGAATGTGAACTTTTTAACACTTTCCAACTAGGTTGAAAAGTGTTTATGATTTCGGTTTGTCTGTCTGTCCGTCCGTCCGTTCTCTAACTCGCGTAAACATGCATCGATCTCTTCGAAATTGAAATATGTTATTCTTATGTACAGTACCATGTACCCTATTGAAAATGGTCTATGTAGCCTTTATGGTTTTTCTACAGGAGCACTCAAAATATTCCAAATACATTGCGCTCTATCGGAAGTTTTTCTTTAATGCGTATCATCCTTACTATATAGTTGCGCTGATCCCTGACTTCAAGATAAAACTTTTCCGCGATTACTGCAAAAACATAGCAATGTCAAGGACAAAAAGACTAATAATTTCTACACTGTTTGTACGATCCGTTTGAAAATTTTCATAATTATGTATAAAAATATAGAAAACAATATGCACTACTTTAAAAATCTGAAAATCCACCCGTTCCCTCATTTTAAAGCGATTTTTCGCTATTTTCAGCAACATTTCATTTCCGAGAGTCAAAAAAGTTAATCCTTTGCGTGACAAAATTAGCTATTGCAAATGACAAGGACTTCACTTTGGCTTCATACTTAACAGCTTTTTCCAGATTTAAAGTTTATTTATTTTATTTTTTAATAAAATGATTTCCTCCGGGTATTCACAGCGAAATGAAATCTTCCGAATACGAAGAGTTTCCGCACGTTACCAGAAAAGCATAAAATGCGATTTGGTATCTATATACCTATATTAATAAAAACGAATGTCTGACAATCTATATGCGTGCGATGTCCAGAAAAAACTACTAGACGCAGAGCTCTGAAAATTTGAACATATGAGTCCATGCCTTCGATAATGTGCACCTCTGTCTCAGAATTTTATAATTTTATTTACTTTTTGAATTATTAATTAAAAACCGTTTTCAGGATGCCATGCTTGGCGAGTTTCGCTCGCATGCTACTGTGAAACAAAATCACGTGCATTGAAAAACATGAAATGACAGGAAAATTTAGTCAGTTTTGCGCCAAATCTAAAATAATAGAAGTGAATGTCTGTGTGAGATGGCCAAAAAAAAGTACAAGACGAAGAACTCTGAAAATTTGAGCTTATGTTCCGAGCCCATGCATCTGAGGCTCAGAATTTTGAAATTTTAATTACTTTTTAAATTATTAATTAAAAACCGATTTTAGATCATCATGTTTGGGCGAATTTTGCCCTCATAAAAGGATTTATGCTTTTGAAATAAAGGATAAATTTATTTCTACTATACGTAATCGCGTGCATTTGATCAATATTTTAGGTCAACGGTCATCTCTCTTCCATTGCACGGGCAACGCCGGGCTACGCTGCTAGTCTAATATATAAAATTCTCGTGTCACAGTGTTAGTTACCATACTCCTCCGAAACGGCTCGACCGATTTTAATGAAATTTTTTATGTATATTCGTTAGGTCTGAGAATAGGTTTTTAACTATGTCTCATACCCCTAAGTCATAAGGGCGGTCCACCCCAAAATGCTATCCACCCCAGAGTGCTATTAATTTCAATCAGGGTTTTTGTGTGGACATTAGCGCGTCGAGTCACTTTTCAAATGTGTTTGCCATATAACGGGAGAGGGAGGGGAGGGGCGCGTTAATAAAATGTTGAAAGTCGCACAAGGTTTGCAATTTTTGATAACTGATCGCTAAATGTGGTGCGAAAACATGACAATTTATTATAAATATATTTCGAGTATAGTTAAAAAACGCCTGGCGTATATTGTAGAACAGTTTTATTAGGCGATTTTAATATAGATTTCTATTCCGAAGAAGTGCTTTATGGAACAAGAAAGGAAAACACGGTGCACTCATGGATTATGATGCCCATTCCAAACAGTACTTAAAATGTCTTTGCGAAATAGTTGGAATATGCCTATACGACGAATCCCTAGTAGCACAAATAGTTCAAAAAACGTTCAAATTACGTTGAAAACACGTTTTTTGACGTTAAAAAACGTGTTTTAAACATCTTTTGGACTAATTTTGCTACTAGGGATATGCCTGGCGAAGATTGTAAAACAGTTTCAGTAGGCGATTTTAAGATAGATTTCGATTCCAAAGATGTGTTTTAATGGTACAAGAAAGAGTTGATTCTTATTTTAACGCCCCCACTCTCGTCAACCTAAAAAATCCCCGTACTTTGGCGAACTTTGCAGTCATGGGTCTCTGGGAGTTATGCACAATTTTCAACGGTACTTACGTATTATCCCGGCGGTCCGCCAAGACAAGCAATTTTTCACCAAGATAAATGCCGGGCACATGAAATTGTTGATGGTTTGGAATACGATTGGCAACAGTTTGCCAGCAAAGTTGACGAAACAGTAGTTTGGCGGAAGTGACCGCCGGGATAATACGAAGTACCGTTTCAACGCTCCCTAAAAGAACTAGATGACAACTAAAGTAAACAAATTAGTGATAAACGCACCAGTTAAGGAATTTGAAGACACTTAATATTAAAACTACATTAATTGGCAGTGCAAAATAAAGAAAAGTGCAACGGCATGCTGTACTTACATGTTGTTCCAAATCACCATTTTAATTCTAAATTACGACTGCCACATAAATACGAAAAATCGTCATCGTAACTGCACATGTTTAATGATCGCCACCTTGGCGAGAGTCGAGTCGTTAAAGTAGGAATCAACCCAAGAAAGAAAAACACGGTGCATTCATGGATTATGATGCACATTCGAAACAATATATAAAACGATGAAGTATAGTTGTAATAAACTTGGCGAAGATTGTAAAATAGTTTTAGTAGGCGATTTTAAGATAGATTTCGATTCCAAAGATGGGTTTTACGAAACAAGAAAGAAAAATACAGCATAGTCTTGAATAATGATACACTTTCCAACTTAATGGAATAAGGAAGAAAAATAGGGACGACGCATAAATTATGATACGATTTTAATATATAGCACTATAGTGCGTATTTAAAACCTGGAAGTGTTTCAGATTTTCATCCTTTTTTTATTTTATTTTTGTTGGGCAAAATTTTTTATGGAATGACTATCAATGTTTGTGTTTGCTAAATATGGGATAACAAAAAATATTGTTCACTCTATTCCAATAAGGGATTGATATTATTTTTTAGTAAAATTATTGTTATTAGCGATGTATATAAAATTAAAGAATAAATTACAATGAATTAAAAATATAAATGTTTGGTATTCTGTTATTTTTATATTCCAGCATCGTTCACAGCGCTCCATGCCTCTTCCACTCATATACCACATCCTCACACACTTACAATAAGTTAGTCATTTCTTTCTACTAAAATAATCCTAAGAATAATTTATACAGCAAAACAACGTTTGCCGGGTCAGCTAGTCTATACTGTGCGCGTCTGTCTGTGTGTGTGTGTGTAGCATCATCTCCTCCTAAACGGCTGGGAGTTGAGTTTCGACCGAGGTATCCCCGAATTCGGAAAATTTCGAGAAAGAACCTCCGCTAATTTAAATTTCGAAATTCGAATTAGTTTAGGAGATATTGATAAAAAACCCCGTCAAAAACGCTAATTTTTGCTCTCCGCAATTCCGTGATTGTAACCCCTGTACTCAAAAAAGTGAGAAATAAGCATCGAGGTTGCCATATTTGGCTATTTTATTAAATTATTTAGACTCCTGCAGTAAAAATAAAAGAATAATGATTATTTTCTGTTTAGATTATTTACAAAGTTATTTTTTTATTAAAATATTGCGTGCATGTTAAATCAAAGCAGGAATTCATTGTTTTTTATGTGTAAAAGAATAAGGGATTGAGAGATTTCCGAGACTAATATGTATATATTTTAGTTTGGCGAAAAAAAAATGGCTGATTTGGCGATTTTGAGAAAGTAGTAGGTTCTACCGATTTGCACAGTTTTGGGCTTGGCGCAATTTACTGCGAGCAAACCGAAATAGGTTTAGGTTTGTGTGTGTAGGTTTTAGTATAATACGGCGTTAAACTTTAATTTTCCATGCAGATATAGTGCAATTATTAAGGCGATTTTAAGCGATCGATCTTCGGAAATTTCCCCAAATTAAGTAAATTGATTTACCTTGGGGGAATGCCGCCAAATTTAAAAGATAAATGAAATTCTCGCATTCGGTAAATTGGAATAAATAAAACACGTTATAGTTGATAATTTAAAATACTGCTATGCTACTTTTCAAATAGATACCTGCATTAATGCCTGCCTGCCTTTGTGATGGAACCATACACAAATAACTATTTCCCATTTTGATTGCTGTTAAATCAGTGCTTAGAATCATTCTCTGAAAAAAAAATCTCGTAAAATGGCGTATGCAGATTTCTTCTTTAGTACATTTCTTAGAAAAGTTGGCGATAAATATTCAAATGTAGTGTAACTCCGTGTTTAATAGCGTGTGTTTTTTGCGTTTGTATTGCTAATTCTATGGCACGATTGAGATGAGCCAATGTTACGAGCGGATGGATAGATAATTTTTTTTAAATCCCGCCAAACAGGGTATAGCAAAATAGGAATTCTGTATGAATACGAAAGTCTTTGGAGATGAACGAGAATGCCTATAAATTATTGCATTTAGTGTGAAGTTAAATTTAGGATTCATTTTGACTATTTGCCATAGACTATAGGCGTTAATTACGCCAATATGGCAGTTCTAGCAAGCATAAATAAATTTCATTCATGTTCTATTTTAATATTGCTACAGTTTCCGTAGTTACGGAATCCGTTGTTGCCACTCAAGCTGTTAAATTTAACATTTAAGTGAAAACACTCATTTCTACAGCTCTTGACTCGAAAAATGAAAACGCATTGGATATGATCCAATTAGAGCATTATCACAATCACAACGTCAATAACGCGAACCTGTATAACTTAGGTTATTTTTAACTATTTTCATTTTCAAGGTCTTTAAGAAATCCTGTATACTATGTCAAAGCCTCATATCTTAATTCCGATTAGTTTGCAAGAAAATTGATTAATCAGTATAAACTGAAGTAATGAAACTTTGTAAGCGTTTTTCTTGAAACGAGGAAAATGCAGATTGACGTCTTTTGTGTAGAAGTGGCGATAGGGAGAACTACTTAATTCAGTAACGTTAATGGGGAATGAAAATTGAATATGCGCATGCACAAGGACCCCAAAATCAAGAGAGTATGAAAAGTCAGGAATATGAAATGAAAATCAAAAATAAATCAAATAATACGAGATATAATAATAATAATACGAGAATGACATTGCAATCATGTGTACAACAAAGGTACCAATTGCTTATAATATTCCCTTAGCAATGACTTAGTCCGACCAGTGGCCGAGCGCTTAGCGCTCTGAACTGGGAGACGGAAGGTTTCTGGTTCAAAGCAGGTCGCGTCCGCCGACCTAAAAGTTCGGAGTTTTCCTGTATTCCGTTCGGAAAATAAAACTTTACTCGCAACATGCATATGTTAGGAAACATATATGGCTGGTTTCCTCCAAAACGTAGCGTAAATACCGGTTAGGACCCCTTATAAAGACCCCTACGGAGGACACCCCCACCCCTTGACCTAGATCCCATGTGTGGAGACTAGAAGCAGGATAGTCTCCAGATTTGCAGAGAGTTCAATTTAACGCCCAGCGTCGTGTGCAACTTATAGAAGCAGTTCTACGATACTGGATCCATCCAGAAAAAGCCTGGGCAAGGTCATCTAAGAGAAGCTGCTTCTTTTTTTATCCCAGTGACACTGACGTAGTTTTTGTGCCATCATGTTGCAGTCACGACTGTCAACGTTTCATCACGATTTAAGTAATTTTTTACTTTTATAGATTCCGCATCAATGGGCTTAATTCGAATTATATGTATAAGGAAAATGTTCTTTTCCTACCGTGCGGAGAACGGGTACGCAGCTAGTCTATACTATTAAAATCTGTCCGCGTCTGTCTGTGTGTGTGTGTGTAGCATCATCTGCTCCTAAACGGCTGGGAGTTGAGTTTCGATCCAGGTGTCCACTTATTCGGAAAATTTCGAGAAAGAGCCTCCGCTAATTTAAATTTCGAAATTCGAATTAGTTTAGGAGATATTGATAAAAACCCCGTCAAAAACACTAATTTTTGCTCTCCGCAACTCCGCGATTGTAACCCCTGTAGTGAAAATGTGAGAAATAAGCATCGAGGTTGCCATGTTTGGCGAATTTATTAACTGATTTACACTCTTGCATTAAAAATAAAGGAATAATACTTTTTTTCTGTTTCGAATATTTGCTAGGTTATTTTTTAATTAAAATATCGTCTGCGTGGGAAATCAGAGCAGGAATTCTATATTTTTTATACGCAAAAGAAAAATGATTTGTAAATTTCAGAGACTAAAGTGTATAACTTTATAATTTGGCGGAAAAAAATGGCTTATATGCCGATTTTTGAGAAAGTGGATTCTAGTGGTTTGCACAGTTTTAGACTTGGCGCAATTTACTGAGAGCGTAAAGAAATAGTATTTTTAAAAACAAGTGTAGGTTTTACTAGAATTTAGCCTGAAATTTTAATTTTCTATTCAGAAATAATGCAGTTATTAAGGCGATTTTAAATGATTTTCATCAAGTTAAATAAATTGATTTTAGTTAGGGAAACCCCGCCAAATTTCAGAAAATTAAACTTTTTCATTTGTATTGCTAATTCTATGCCCCGGTTGAAATGAGTTGGTGTTACGAGCGTATGAATAGAAAATATTTTTTAATCCCGCCAAACAAGGTGTAATAAAATAGGAAGTCTTTATAAATACGAATGCTGTTTGAGATGAATGAGAATATTTTTAAACCCAGTAAGACTAGCTGGTAATGCCTTTAAATTATTGCATTTATTGTCAAGTTTAATGTGTGATTCATTTTGGCTATTTGCCATCGACTGCCGACGTTAATTACGCCAAAATGGCAGTTCTAGCAAAGTAAACATAAATAAATCATTTCATATTCTATTTTTAACACTGCTACAGTTTCCGTAGCAACGGAATCCATTGTTGCCACTTAAGTTATTCAATTTAATAATTAAGTGAAACCACTCATTTCTACAGCTCTTAAGACCCAAAAATGTGAAAACGCATTAAATATGAAACAAATAGAATTTTAACATATTTGCGCATTAAAAATAATCGAAGGCTTTTCAGGCAATTCTGCATATTTTTCATTTTATTTCCTTCGCTTGTGACGTCATTTTCACGTCATTGTCTTCTGTTTTGCTGTCAGATTATCCGGAGAAGCACATTACACGCTAACGTATGTGCTGCTTCAGTGTTCATAAGGAAGCAATTTGTCGGTTGCGTATTTGCCTAACCCCTCTGTGTGTCTAAATTGAAGCAATGAAACTTTGTAGGCGTTTCTTTTTTTAAACTAGAAAAAGGCAGATTAACGTCGTTAACGTGGAAAAAATATATATGGAAAACTATTTAATTGGTAGCCGTAATGCGAAATGATAATCGATTATTAACATGGACAAAGCAACAAAATTTCGAAGTATGAAAAGTCAGGAATATGAAATGAAAATCCAAAATAAATCACCAGAGACTATAGGATAAGCATCGCGTACGAGAATGATATTGCAATCATGTACATAACAAAGGCGCTTGCAAGAAATACACAATTTAATATGAAATGAATTGCTCTTTCTTCCCATGGCTTTTGCGGAATCTTTCCAAATAACGGGATCCGGTGTGCTTAGAATATTTCATATAAATTACTTATATGTTAAAGTTCTATTTATTTTTTCATATATATTCCAGTTACTCCAGTTACAAGACCAAGAGCTCTAGAAACGATTTCAGATTTTGTTTAATATTGAATTTGACACTATGCAATTAATCTATGTTAAAAATAAAATATAAAATTAGTTATTTATTTAGTGTGAATTGGCAGTGAGATCAACGTTAGTTTTATGTAACAAGTGTGCTACTGTATTAAGAGTTCAGTAAAGGTAATAAGCTTTTCCGCTTAAGTTACGTCACAAATGTTTTCATTTACGAGAGCGACAAAATCTTCACGGAAACAGGATGCATTTTTGGTTTCTGAACGTACAATGTGCATCGATTGTTTCGTGTAGGTTTTTAAAATTTGGGTAAAATTTAATAAAGTCATCTGCAACATAACTGTGCTAATGCATTGTCCACGCTTTACGAAATGCAAGATAAGATAAAATAGTATTCAACATCATGTAATGTTATTCATATAGTATGTATGAATGCCATAAATTAAACCTAAAAAAGAGAATTATATGATGTAGAAATAAGGCATTTTCCGAAAGAGAAATGTTTCGTCTGCATACCGTAAAGTTCTTACTTTTCTGATCGCCAGTGACAATGACGTAGTTTTTGTGTCATCATGTTGCAATTGTCTCAAATTTCCACTCATGGAGTCAGCTTTTCGTCAGAATTCCAGCAATTTTTCACTATTAGAGATTCCTATCACTGGGTTTAATTCGAATAATATGTGTAAGGAAAATATTCGTCTCCTACCGTGCGGAGAACGGGTAAGCAGCTAGTATATAATAAAAATTGAGTACGAAGTAATTTATTTTAGGTGGACGAAGATGAAATATATGAAGTGTAGACATACTTTCGTTAAATGTTTTTTTGTTTTTTTCCAGCACCCGTTGCAATTGTTTCACAACGGTCTTTGACTTCTAATTTTAAAGATATTCTTGTATTTGAAATGAAACAAAATTGATATATGTTATTAAGAATTACAAGATGGAGCTTTCCATTAAAAATAGTGTGTGACAGTTAATAGTTTTTCTACAGGAGCACTCAGTATAATTCCAATACAATACGGTCAATGGCAGTTTAGAGACAGGCATCTACACGCTTAAACCCATAGAGCGAAAAAAACGATACATCGCGGAGCGATCAGTTTTCATGGAAACCGACCGGTTTTCCGCGAAAGTGCTCTTTATGTAGTCTTTTCTCTGAGAACTTCTTTCTCCCCTTTCTGTTTTTTCCGAGAAATTCTCCTCGCTTATTGTTATATTCCGCTCCGCTCCTGTGATCGAAAAACGCTCCTAAAGGAAAAGCTCACTTTTGAAAACTGGCTCACATTTCGCTCCGACTGATCGAATTTCGCTCGTTTGGTTTAAGCGTGTATTTAAAGCATATAATACTCAAGGAGGTTTAACATATGGAGGCGCCCATGTTTCCGGTTTTTGAAGCCAACGACCACGCCCCCTCTCTATCCCAGTAGTAATAAATAAAATAAAAGTAATAATAAATAAAATTGTACTATGGGAACACATATCTTTAGGGTAACATTTTGCTCTATTGTACATTTTGTTTAGATAAAATTATTTTTTAAATGTTAGCTATTCTGAAAAGAAATTTTCTGTATCTATACCTATTGTATACTACATGATTCAAATTTTATGGAGGAAAGTACTTTCATACACTAAAATAAGTATCATTAGTAACCTCACCGACTTAAAAAATGTCACCAGTTTAGTAGCCATTTTCTCAATTTTAGTTCCCAAAATAGTAACATTTTTGCATTTTTAAAAATTTTTAATGATTTTGTAGTTAAGAAATAAGCATGCTTAATTTAGCTTCATTTAAGAAGGATTGAATAAAATGATAAATTTAAAAACTTCATGCGTTATATATATATATCAGAACATATAATACATTTATTTTTATAGCACGATTAAAAAAACAGATTAGAATGTTTACTGAAAGCTCAATAGCAACTTTAAAAAAAAAGGGAGTTGACAAAAACCAACACCAGATTTTCAAATCAGTCGCCTGGAGTAAGGTACAAGTAGCCAAAACTTGAAAACAGTACGAAAATGACGTTTTTTTGTTCAAAAAGTCGCGTAATCTTTAAATTAGTTGCAAAAGTTAACGGTGTACAAAATATACATTAAAAACAGTGAATACATTACAAACAACGGTGTATACATTAAAAACAGTGGAAGTAAAAATTTACCTGTAATATTTTCCCGACTCTTCAAAAACTGGAAAATTGTAAATCCACTTGCTGTATATCCTTAACTAACGAGACTTCACTGTCGAAGCAATTATAATTATTATCGCTCCTAACAGAGAAATCTCAGTAGTCTAACACCAATAAACCTTCTCGAAAGTTCTAAAATTACGACCGGAAAAACTTTGTATCCTAAAACGCGTATACTTCATTCGTATTTCCAGATGTAAACTGGCCTCCCGCTCAACGGTTCAAGATTTGCGAAACGAAATAAAGCATGAAAAGAAAAGAGGGTTACTATATACTTATTTGACACGAAAACTCGCCACTTCCGCTTTAATGAAACTCGCCAATTTAGCTAGCAGACCACCCTTCCCCCCCCCCCCACACACACTAATATTAACTAGCGTTTTAGAAATATGTTATGTGCATTACACACACACACACACACACACACACACATATATATATATATAGGCTATCTTGCACATCTCAGATTAAAATAGACAAGCAAGTTTTTATTTTCTTTCTTCAAATGCAAAAAAAATTCATTTGTAGTTCGTATAAATAATCAGAATTAATACAGCCAAATCCACGATGAACAGTTGGATTCTTGGTGCCTTATCCGTGGGAAATAAGTTGACTTAACATTCCTTCGTAGACATATGGAGAGGCCCGTAAAAGGGTTGCGTTGATAAAACATTTGATTCCAGAGCAATGGAAACCGCATAAGGAAAATAAAATTCCTAAATGAACCTCATTCCGTATTTTTAACTATTACATGAAACTACTGGTTCATTATTGCTTAATAATCGCAGAATAACTGCAGGAGCTCTAATTTGTTTTATTGTAAATTTAAGCATTAATTATCTAATTTATATTAAAAATTAAGTAATATCTTGTTTTATCACTGCTATATTTAATATAATAAAAAAATATCAATAGAAGCAACAGACAGTTAAACGTTACATCGAAATGCTATATCACAGTTGCTAACATGTACGGAATACAACCACTTTTTGTAAATAGTCATTTTTGTAAATATTTCTTAAAATAACAAATAATTCAAAAATTTTGCAATTTTTTAACATTAAAAATACTCTTTACAAAATGTGGTTTGCTATTTTCCTATTGGTATGCTATATCGACTATAGAGCATTTCAAAGAATTAAAAATAACTTTAAATTAATTTGTACAAATGTAAATTTGAATTATTTTCATTGTTCATACTTTATAATTAAAAAATCATTTAAGTTTTGAAATTTCTTATCCTTTGTAATTTTATTGTAAAATTATAAAAGTGTAAGATGTAAGATTTTTGGGCCCTAGAATGTGTGGGCCCTGGGCAGTTGCCCCGTTTGCCCTGCCGATAATATGGCACTGCATAGTGGATGTTATATACTGTCATACACAGAGTGGGGGTTTCACTATCGATGTAGTAAACATTTTTATAGCATACTGAACTCGCTTGTATTATTTTAGTTTTTAGTACTAAAATATTTGAAGGCACAATATGAACTTCTCCGCTTACACCCCCCCCCCTCTTAAAAAAACCAAAATCTTAACAGTGACCCTGCCTTTGGGTGCCCGGAACTTATATCCCCTAACACTTCTACACAGTATGAATGCGAAACAATATTATTTAATTAAAATAACTAAATTTTATGCCAGCACTACGAAATATATACAGGCCCATTACAGCCAAATAGTGCTGGCCCGGTACATTTTAAGCAGTACCACGCCGTTAACTTTTCTATGCATGTCATAGACACATGGCAGTTCGCCGTTACTAGTTATGTACTGGCGCATATGCACTTTTCAGACACTGTTACTCCAGTGACTTCCAGCCAGACGATGGCAATCTACCTTGTTCCCGGTATACGGCACTTTGCCAGCACGACGGGTACCCGGCCGGCATTTTGCGGGCAGTAGTGTGTTTGCTGGGTACTGTCCGCAAAATGAAAATAAGCGAACTACAATGAAAATGAGCGAAAATAATGAAAGGCGAAAAGTTCGGAACCTACAAATAGCGTTTTTCAATTTGTAGAAAGTCCCTTAAAAACGCGCAAAAATTAATTCGCAATATCTCCGGAAATTATCGTAGAAAATTGGTGAAAATTTATATTTAGGGTAATTTGAAGGTTTTCTTTCGTTTAATAATGTCAAAATACGGTGTTGCCATTGAGAAAAACGAAGTTGATGCAGAATTAAATATGAAGACGGTCCCTTATGCAAATTAAATTGATAGTAAATTAAGGTATGCGTTATTTAAAAACGAATGGTATGTATAACTTTGCTGTACAATGAACGGCGGCGAGAGCAAGTGGGCCTTTTTCTTTCCGCAGCTGTACATGCAAATAATGTAATAGATTCTAACTAAATTCCTTTATAATATAAAAACTTTTCATAACCATATAATTATAACCATTCACTATACCAATAAACATTTCTTCAACATGAAATATTAATAATTTGTAGATAATTTGTTTGCTGAAGTTGCTCTTGTTAACTGAAGCATTAACTTTATTGCTCAATACAGTGGCGTAACCAGAAATTTTTTATGAGGGGGGGGGGTTATAACTACTGCAAGTCACACATGTATGTATACGTGTGTGTGATAAGGGAGGGAAGAATATCATTTTGTATGGCAAAAAATTCCTCAGATGGGGGAGGGGATTGTGACCCCCCCTAACCTCCCCCCCCCCTTGGCTACCCCCTGGCTGAATAAAACGATTAATCTGATAAATAAAAAATGGTCTATGTTGGAAACTTAAGTCAAAAATAAATATACAGATCCTCAAACAGTTAAAATTCATATAGAATTATAGAAAACATGAAACCATAAATAAAAATCTAAATATGCTATTTCAAATATTTCTGAGATAATTTAGAAATATATTGCAGTTTCGGAATTCTTCCCTCCGTAAATTATAATTTTAAGCGATATTTTATTCATAGTTGATACAACCGTTAATTCAATTTATGAAAGACTGATAGAGAAAATTTTCTAGGATGAAGCGAGTAGTAAACTGGGATGCTGAAATCTGTAGGAATGTTTAGGAATTATTAATGTTAGGCTATCGGCTTTTACTGCTTTCTGTTTTAATAGGTTTGCTTCCCATTCTAAAATATAAAGCTGTAAAACACATAAAGTGCAAATGCGACTCTTTGCTTCCAATTTATCACTTTTTTTTTCTTTCGATAAATCTCTTCCTTTTAAAACCTGCCATTTGAGTAGATTTTAATCTGTGTACTAAATTTTAAACGAATCGTCTATATATTTTTACAGTTATAACTGTATCAATATATAGGGAAAAAACGAAAAGTTTTAAGGGATAAAATTTTATTAACCAAATTCCATGTTCCACTTTTATTTTTTATTAATATCATTGTAAAATATCATTTTTTCAGTAATTGCAAATGTTGCTATTACTTTTATATGATGATATTAGTAGCATTTTTGTTTCAATTTTTGATTTCAGTCAGCTTTGGTTGTTTTCAGGCCCGGATATACCCACCCGGAACCCAGGAATTATCCCGATAGGCCGGCCACTTTAATATTTATTGTATTTATATATACGCTTATGTATGATGTGTCGTGTGTTAGAAGAAAATTTAAGTTTGCGGCCGTTGACATGAATTTCCCGGGCCAGTGGGACTGGTTTTATCTATCCTTGGTCGCGCGTTTTTTTGTTTTTTTTTTCCATTTTTAAACCATTCTTCATAAATTAAATTGTACTTTCGAATTTAAAATCACCTTTCAGCTCATCTTTAGTCAAACATTTAAAATTAAATAATTTTAGGACATTAAAGTATTTTACTTTTTACTTCATAAATGAAAGTCTCGTGCACTTCATGTGTGGAAATTTTTACATATCGTGGCAATCTTCCAACTAGCTTCCCTTTCGTCAAGGTCACTGATTTTTAAGTAACTGTTTAATTAAGTATTGTTACGAATTCCGGGGGAAATAATAAGAGCTTAGAGAAAGAATTATTTAAAGGATATTTTTTACCCAGCTAAAGACAAAAAATGTCTGTAATTGTCGTAATTTAAATTCATCTAGTTGTATTTTGATATTATATTGAGTGTGTCCGAAAATCAACCACCATTAAGTGGTATTTAATGATATTCTTAAAGAGCTGCTTACAGAAAAATATGAAAATAATAAAAAATTGAAATAAGGCATGATCTCAGAAAGTTGTCTAGACATTCTCGTTGCAGATTTGGTGTGTTTGTAACACATTGTGTATTAAGTCTTTCGAAAATTCATCTATAGATAAAAAGATGAAATAACCTAAAAGTTACAATTTATAGCAATGACATGATTCAAATTCGATCAACTTTTCCCTTGCGTACAGTCCAAATAATCCTTGTGTACCGGCCTCATTCTAAAGTTTAATGTACTCGCCTGGTTTAGTCCGCTTTGGTCTAAAAGTGGGGAAAGGAAGTGAGTGATTAATTACGCATCTGGGCAGGAAAAGTGGGTGCAAAATAGGGGTTCTCTAAAAAATGCACTTCCTTTTGTCCAGGTCAGCCACTTTCTCTAAAAACGGGGAAAAGTCTCCCCGGTTTGAAATAACAAGCAGAGAGGAGTGAGCGCCATTATCACCCCCACACGAAACAGAGGCAAGCGTACACCGGTTGAACGGTAGAACTGTGCGTGTTTTTACAGTATCAAATCCCATATAGACTTTTTCATTTACAAAAGAGCTGTCTTCATTTTCTTCGTTTTTATTTAAATTAATTGAGAACCAAAATCATAATATATTTCAGATGTTTCTAAATAAGACTTTGATTGAAGTAACCCTTTAAGAATTAATTCACTGTAAGTTTTACATTAAGTTAAGTATATACCTTTGAAAAATGGGCAAAACTTGATAAAACTTGTGCCAAGTTTTATATATTAATTCGTTCTTGGCAATGCCGATGTCACGCTTTCAAAAAAGTAATAATAATTATAATAATAATAATAATAATAATCTTTATTTAACGGCTTAGAGAAGGTAAGCAATTCTAAATAATAGTTGGGCAAAATTTTCTAAACTTATGACATTTAGATATCACATCCCATATCGCCCATGTTGTATATTTCTTTTAAGGGCTCAGCTCCATATTAGTTTAGGGGAATTTTTAAGAATTATTATTACTATTATTATTAACTTTACAAAACTAGACCAAAATAAATAATTACTGGGGAAAACTTATACATAAAAATACTTGTTTTAATTCGTGTTTGGGGTGCGGGGTGTGAACTTATACATATATATATATATATATATATATATATATATATATATATATATATATATATATATATATATATATATATATATATATATATATATATATATATATATATATATATATATATATATATATATATATATATAATTTGCCCAAAATATTATTTACTGTTGTTTACCTTCTTGAACAAATTTTAGCAAGTTTTGTCCCGTTTTACCCACCTTTTGCAAAGTATAATGCATGCACAATTACAGCATATTTTTGCTTCCAGTAACTGTCTAGATTGTAGGTTTAAAATGATTTAAAACTCATTTCTTAAAATGTAAAATATAAATGTCTTAAAACGTTATTCTAATTAATGATTAATTAGTTTTATTATAATAGTTTTAATAATTGTATTTATGCTATTAATCATATTGCAAAGATTATTGTTCCTCACCAACTGTGGTTAAAACCTTTAGTAAGAAAATCTGAAACTTTCTACATCATCTCATTAATATATGGGGTATATTTTACTTATTGGGAATTTTTGTAATATTAAAAATATTAAACTTTTTACTTTCACTCTAAATGATCATAAAAGTTATTTAGGTTTTGTGGTTAAGGCAGATCAACACAACGGTTGTCTGCTTAATTAAGGCGGTGCCTTGGGCGGTGGACTTTTTGAGGGGTTCTAACCCTAATTCCCGTTACAGCTATAGAAAACGGCAGCGCGTTAGACGAGACCCCTAGACCTATGCACTTTAGCCGTTTACTAATTGTCATGAAATTAGTAAAAATTATTTATACTACAATGTAAAATGTACTTGATTAATTTTTTTCTTATTTTTTATTAGATAAATTTATATCCTATAAACCTCTCTTCTTTATAAAACTTATAGCTTATTAAACTTTTAAGATAAACTGAAAAAAACTTGCTGAAATACGAAAGAATGATGAATTATAAATATTTAGAAGGATAACTTATCAAATATTGAACTTCATATATGAATAAAATACAGCAAGATATAAAAGGATGCAAAAAATCTATTATAACGATTAATATAACTCGATGTAAAACTTTTAGAGTATTATTAAGAAAAGGGAAAATCCTATTCACTTTCGCTCAACAAATAAAACATTTTTGCATAAAATACTTTGTATTGCACTAAAAAATAAAATTAAAAATGAATAAATATTTCAAAGAAACACTAATGTTTAGAAAGCATTTAAAACCACAACCTGTTGGGAATGAGAAAAATTGTTTAAACGAAGTGCTTAAAAAATAACCTTGTTTAAATTAAGTTAATCTGACAGTGAATAATTTCTTTTAAAATAATATTTTCTCAAGACGCATATTGGAGTTTTTTTTAATGGAACAGTTAAAATGACCCGTCAAATAAATGTTTAAAATAAAAGTTTTGGGGACAGAGAGGGGACACATGCCCCCCCCCCCCGCCTAAAGAAGAATTATCACCGCTACCATACGAAATGAAAATTTGGAGGGGCACATGAAAGATTTTTGAGGTCACATATCGAAATAACAACAGAAAAGGTTAATTTTAGGGATCGACCGATAGTATTGGCGCCGATACCTCCAATTTTTTTAGGTATCCGTATCGGTTCTTTCGATTCTAAAAGTATCGGGAAAGTATCGGTTTCTGTTGCTTTCATCCATTTTCACCGATACTTTTCAACTGATACTTCGCTTTTCAGAAGAAACCACGCAGGCGCAACACCATTCTAGAATCTTTATTTTGGTAATGAGATGAGAGGCGTTGTTTCATTGGCACATATGTTTGCGCGAGTGTTTTCGAACTGTGTTTTTTTTATTTTATTTATTTTTTTTTTTTTAAATTCTAACCATCGCTAAATGGATGTCGTATCACCAAGTGTGGTCGAAATTATGGAAGAAGAATCGTTAGATGACAGTTTAACAGGATAATCGTCTATTCTTCTAAATTATTTTGAATTGGTGCCCAACACTAAATGCGCTATCTACAAGGATTGCAAAAAACAAATGTTGAGAGGTAGGCTTTAATTTTACTCCAGTTTTATAAACGTTTATTTTCTCACTGTGTTCACTCGAAAAAGAGTTAATTCATATATATATATATATATATATATATATATATATATATATATATATATATATATATATTATTAGGGCGCTACGGGATTGCTGTGTAGTCGTGGAGGGAGAGGCATGGCGAGGTTGTTGAGGTCTCCTTGCGTTGGGTATTAGGCTGCTTGGGACTCTGGATTAGAGTCGCCATTGCGGAATCCGGGCCGGATGGGTCGAGGCTGTTGGCGGCCGATCGTCATTGGCCGGGAGCGCTCGGCGAAAATCCTTGGGCCATAGCGGCCGTCGATGGAAGAAAATGAGTCGAACTCCGACTGCGGTTACATAATTTTATTGGACGACTGAGTACATCTTTCTTAGGCAGTTGTGTCACGCGAAAAGTCTGCTCCTGACCTCTTGCAGGTCCTTTTAAACGATTTCAACGTCGTGTCACATGACCACCAAAGCATTGCAACCATTGGCCAGAAGCAAAATCTGGGCAGAGGTTTTCCCAGGGTTTGTTATAACTTTTAAGACGCCTAAGTGGCTGGCTGCCGGGACAGTCTACAAAATTACAAAGGAGTTGTAAGGGACCGTGTAGTAATTGCAGTTTTTGAACGCGGATTTCTTTGTTCCAACTGAATTAAACTGCGTAGTTCCAGAAACATGGGATTTTCAGGGGCTTTTGACTTGTAATGTTACATATATACACACACACACACAATTGAATCTCCCTATATCGAACTCGCTCAGTTCCAGTTAAGAAATTCGCTATAGAGAAAATTTTGTTGTACAGAGATCAGAGAATTTTACAGTTATTTCAGCAAATATTATAAACTTTTTAGTTTATTCGATGTTTAAAAGTATTACATCATGACTTTCAATTAAAAATAAATTGGTATTTATTATAAATTTGTTAAACTTACGGTTTCTTACTTTTCATTGTATAAATGAAATGTTCAAAAGTAAAGACAATCCACGAATTTAGAAAATAAAATATGTAATGCACTTACGTTTATTTTACTTAAAAATTCCGTTATTTTACATTGTTTGCATTCTGTGATTTTAAATTTTCATAAAAATATTTACATTTTAAAAGTTCGCTGAAAATAGAGTGAGGCACATTTTATTTCATTTGGAAACCTCTTTTTAATGGTTTCGAAAGGTTGAAGCATTAATTTTGATTTGGTTTTGATCGTGAAGCGCAGGGCCTTATAATTATATGGTCAAATCGGGACTTTGCCCAGGGCCCCTGACTTGAAAGGCCCTTCAATTTTGAATGTTTTCTGAAATATTCTTTTTTATATCAAACTTTTATGAAAAATATAACAAATTTCATAGATTGAGGGCCCCCAAATCTATCAATGCCCTGTGCCCCTGTTGGTCATAATCGGGCGCTGGTGAAGTGCCTTCATTATCGGAGTCAGTTTCACTTTCCTGGTCTCCATTTTTATCATCTGTTACTCTTCCACTAAGTGGTCTGTTCAAAAATTTAAAATTTTCTTCAAAACTAACAAAAAAAAATGAAAGGTAAATCTGAAATATTCGCTATGGGAAGATAAGCTCTTCGTTATATGGAGAATGTTTACAGTGTTATTTAAGCCTTAAAGTTACGTTTCCATGAAAAATTTCATTATAGGGAGAAATTCGTTGTAAGGAGACTTCGTTATAGGGAGATTCTACTGTATATATAGGCTTTTGATATCGTTGGAGAATGTCTAGCTCTTGTATAGATTTCACGCTTAAGAGACATGCTTTAAATTTTTATTTTAAAAAAATCTGGAGTGACTCCACTTGACTTTCCGAACACTCACGATTAAGATCATTACCAAGCATTTAAATAAATTTTAATCGATGAATAATTCAAACATATATACCAAATTGAAGCTCAATCGAATGCACAGTTTAAACGCTTCCGCACTTTCAAGAATTGCCATAATTGCCCATATGCCCATATGGGCCCATATGCCATAATGAAAAAGAAATCTTTGTCTTAGCAATGTAGAAAAACTATAAGTCCTATACACACCAAAATCAATACTGGTCTTAAGATGGTGGTTTATAACATATATATCCAATTTGAGCTCAATCGAATGTACCGTTTAAACGCTAGCGCACTTTCAAGAATTTCCCCCATAAGCCATAATGTAAAAGAAATCTTTGTCGTAGCCCTGTAGAAAAACTATAAGTTCCATACACAGCAAAATCAATACCGATATTATGATGGTGGTTTATAACATATATCCAATTTGGGCTCAATCGAATGCCCCGTTTAGGAGCTATCGTGTTAACTCACATACACACATACATATATACATTTCGTAAAAATAGCATAAATGAATTCAAAAGACCTCAAAACGTGCCAATACACCAAAGTCTCGAAGTCGAATTTTTTCATGATTACAATACTTTCCTTACATGGTACATGTTCGGAAAGTAAAAACAGGCCTTTTTATTGAAATTACCTAATTGATATGATAATTTTTAGAAGTAAGAGCCCCCCCCCCCCAAACGGATGTTTGCTTCAGAGTGGATTTTTGAGGTCCAGATCATGTTTTTCTAGAATACACATAAAGGGAACACAAGATCATTAATTAAAGAAATTTGACTCTAAAAGTATTAGCATATAAATTTAACTTTTCAAAATAAGCTGTACATATTGTAATACCGCCGATCTGTTGGTGAGCTGTTAGCTGTTTTGTAAGCAGTAAGATATTTTTGTGTGTGTGTTTTCTGCTTAAACCGTGCTAGGGGATCCATTTAGAATATTAGATGCGCAAATCTAAAAAGTTATAAAAGAAACAAAAAACAAAACAAAAAGTTGGGGGGGGGGGGAATAGCTCTATGGATTTTGAGGCCCCCTACGTGTGGGGGCCCCGGGCATTCGCTCCGCCATGCCTCCCTATTTTTACGGCACTGCTAATATGGAAACCTTTTATCTGGCTCATAGCAACAATTAGGCGACAAAATAGAGGTTGAGACAAATTGATTTAAATATTTGCACCAGTCAGCACCGGAAATGGATTATATCTTATTAATATATCCTTTTAACTCCCCCCCCCGTGTTTGTGTTCTGTCAAGCCTAAATGAGAGACATCTACCTATAGGGGCGGGCTTGGGCGGAGGACTTTTTAAGGGAGTCTAACGCATATTCACGTAACATCTGGAGAAAATCACCCAAAACACTAGACCACTAGATCGACAGCCACGCGAAGAGAAAGAATTCCGAACCTGCACACTAAGACGCTTCCCAGTGCCCAGCTTTTTATAAATTCGGCCATTCGTCGGCATGATTGAATAGAAAAGAAAGACTAGAACTACTGTAAATTCATACTTCAATGTATTCACTGCTTTTTCTTTTTAATGCTTTCTATTGGGATCAAATTTCATCATGCTGTTATTCATTTTAACGAGAACTACATCCTCGTTACAAAAACTGCCCAACAGATGTAGGTTTAAATGACATTAAATTATGTAAAGTATCGGTATCGGCCGATACCATAACTTAAAAGTATCGGTATCGGCTATTTCTGCAAAGGAATTTATAGGTAAAGTATCGGTATCGGTCATCGGCGAAAATGTGGTATCGGTCGATCCCTAGTTAATTTCTTTTAAATTTTAAAACAAATGTTTGTTTAAAAATAAGATAACGTGTTCTTCTAATAATTCCCAAAGTCATCCGTATTCGAATTCCTGTATTCGTATTCCAGAAAGAAATGATCCGTTTGATTTTTGTATTCTAGGATATAAGAAAGAAATGATCCGTTTAATATCCGTATCCACGGATAAAAAAAAAAAAAAAAAAACTATTCGTTTTCATATCCGTATCAGCCGATCTACCTTTTATGACGATACAGTACACCGCTGTTCACACAATTTAGAACTTTTAACGGCATTTAAAGGTGTTCCAAAAGCTTTGCGGTCAAATATGCGCTCTCTTTCCTACCTAACAAAATAGCCGGGTAACAGGTGTCAGGAACGTTTCCCCCCCCCCCCCTCCCTGTGTCCCTGACCAACGCAGCGATCTTGCAGAAACCTAATTTTTAACTGATCCCCCAGCTCCCGTCGAGAAGAGTAGAGGAACTCCCCTTCAAGATAGGGGTAGACACTTTTTAGACCAAATGGCGTATTTACCACTCGCCTCACTGCATTAAACTTAGAAATTTTAGTAATTTTCTCAAGCGTTTTATTAATTTGCTTTGTTACAATGTCGTTCCAGTGTAAAATGTTTACATGAATTTTATCACATACTCTTAATAATTTACTGCAACATTTCACCAAATCATGGCACTAGAAAAGTTGACTCTGATGGTGAAATCTTGTTCCAAACCAACATTTGGTGCTTCACCAGAATATAGTTAGACCTGAACACCAAACGTTGGAACAAGGTTTCACCATTTTATGGAGTCAACTTTTCTAGTACAATGTTTTGATGAAATGTTGCTCTAAATTTTTAAGAATATACTTCCTATTGTCCAATCGAGATGACACATGCATACACATGTAACTTCGATGACACTGCGTATTGCTGATATATATACAGGGTGTATCACAATTCCCTCCCGGGTTTGGAAGGCTTATAAATATATATATATTACCAATACAGCAACAAAGTTGACATTGTTGGAAAAAGAAATGTTACAAGTTTTATTTCACAAAAATCCAATATGTGAACCTTTCTTGACAGCAACGGATTAATGCCATTTTGCCGGGGGTGGGCAGTTAATGTGTCAGTGGGGGCGGTTAGTTAAAGCCCGGGTTTCCTGCAAGCGGCGACGGCGTGCACTCCAATTTGTCAACCGCGAAAAAACGTCTTTCGTGCGTCCACCAAATCTGGACGTCCCGAGCGATGCTCAACGCTGGAAGGAAACCACCTTTTAATAAACGCGTTCTTTGGGCGCGAGAGGCACCCGCTAAGGTCATTAATCACGCTGGTCGCTGGTCGCTTGCAGGAAAGCAAGGCTTAAAAGACGAACTATGAGGAAAGCCTGAAATCATCCGTCAAGGAAATACGCGGAATTCATTTTGAATACAGCACAGGGGCCATTACCGTACTATCGCACCTGTCGGATTGTTTATCTATGTTCGAATTTCGGAACTTTTGGTGGTAGAAATCAAATTTGCCGCTCACAGAATTTTTCATAAAACAGAAAATAAAGTATTTAAAAATATCATTAGCATTAATATAAAATAGATTTAAACGTCATCGCATTATTAGTAGCAACTGGAACATATCTAAATTTTATTTCCTTTTCTAAACTCTTGAAGGCTAGATTGTTTTATTTCAGATAATTTGTTTTTATTATATTGTTTTATTTGTTTCATCACATAGATTGTTTTATTTCAGATAATTTGTTTTTATTATATTGTTTTATTTGTTTCATCACATAGATTGTTTTATTTTACATTTGCTCTTGATAAAATTTAAGAAGATTGCAGTGAATGATAATCAGTATAATGTATTTCCTCATACAACCAATATTAATACAGTTACTAAAGTATAAAAAGTATTGAAATTGTAGATTTATTACTTGTATTGTGTACTGAAGTACATATAAATAAATTTTTTTGAGAGTTTGCAAGTCTTTCAAGTAAATATGAATGCTTTTATATTCGTAAGTTTCTATTATTTTTCACTCTAGACATGCAAGTTACATTTTTATGTAAATAGATAAATGTTTTTACTCTATGAAGAAACATATCACAAATACAGAGTTGTGTTTAATTAATGTTCCCGAGGCTTTTTATCTCGTTTTCGAAAGCTGTTTTGGGCTGGTACTATAAACTATTGTCGCCCTTGAGGTGTTTTTTGACTTACTGCTGAGCGCACTTGGAAGATTTTGTTCTAAGACACGACTCAACTTAAACAGCCCTCCTATTATGAATTGTTTTTAAATATTAAGTATATATATGCATATTGACAAAATTATAAAAATTCCGAATACATGAAAAAGTTAGAGCCGAAAACGAAGTATATAAAGTCATCTTCGGCTCAAAAAATCTGCGCGATTTTGGAAATTTTGCTTGTAAATCGAGGGTTCGAGTCATTTTGCAAATAACAACTTGAATAGTATATTCTTTTGGCTGAAATAAAGCAAATTAACAGTCTTTACAGCTTGCCTAAAAGTGTACTGTTTAGTAATGGAGAACATTTGGTACTTATATGATAAAATTTCTTATCACCCTTTTGAATTTTGAACATGTGACGAAGGAAGTAAAACCATTGCATATTTCTTAAAAAATTTGGGAAAGTTCTATCAGTCGCACAAAACAAAATGATATGGATACTTGTTAAAATTTATACATATTTATTTTATGTTGCATAAAAAATAAAGCTTTTTTCTTCCTTATTTTATTTTAAAGTTAAATAAATATTAAGATTTGTAATAGGATTAAAAATATTAATTAATTAAATGTTTTCGGTTCAAAGAATCTAGTAAAAACGAAGAATAAATATTTGGGGAGAAAAGAGAAGTTGTTCTGAATTTGTAAATTGTAATTCTGCGAAATAGTAAAGGAATTGTTAAAATTTTACGTTATTTTACGTTTCTTAACAGTGATAATAAGGTAATTGAAAATTAAAAGATGTTTTTTGGAATAAAAACAATTAGGTCTAATACTTTGAAGAGTACAACTCACAACTACAATCGTAACTGCCATCAAGTAAATCAGAATTCCCATATTAAAACGATTAAAGAAAAATTAGCTAAATTTCACTCCTGAGGAGCGAGGATGACTCCGAAGGATTGAAAACCGAGACAAGTTTGTCTCGATTTCAGCTTCTTAGGAGTGAATTTTAGTTCTATTTTTTTAAGCGTGAAGATTACGATGCAGAACTGGCTGTTTCGCAAATTAAAATGACTGAGGAAGATTGTTTAGAAAGGCATGCAGGAATGGGAAAATAACGTGATTGACAGCATAAAATAGAAAGAAACTTTCTACTCCACCGTGGCCGAGTGGATAAGACACCGAACACGGTAAACGGAAAAAGTGTGAAGGTTTAGGATTCTGCCCCCCCCCCTCGCCGACGCTGTTTTCGATCTAACGGCCTGGTGTTTGGGGCAAGTTTCATCAGATGGAACGTGAATACGTGTTAAAACCTCCTAAAAAAATCCCGCCCACCCTAGGCAAATACCTTTCGTGTATGTTTGAACTAACAAAAAGTACACTCACAAAAAAAGAGCGAAACCAGTAGATTAGCCTCTAGTAGAGAAAAGACGACACGTCCGATCTCTTTAAAGTCAATTATGCAGCAGTTTGATTTGAGCATTTCGGATATCTCATTATTTCTTACCTTATTTCAAAAACATGAGAATAAAGTAAAATTTAATGAAGACGAGTAGATTATTGTATTTATCGCTTTTGCCAGTTAGGCTAGTAGAAACTATTATGAAGAAACAGGAAGGTAAAATTGAGAATTGTGAGTATGTCTGAGAAAAAGCGTTCGACATTTCGTGATTTCGTTAACAGGTCTGAAGAATGCTTTCATTTTTCAACAAAGCACTTATTTAAGTGCTTGAAAAAACCTAATTATCACTGATTAACAGATATGATGAAAGGTCCAAAAGATGCAGGAAAAAATTCTTAGATTCATGGAGCGAATTCGTAGATCCCAAAGTTTGAGTCGGAATGTTTAATGATTATAAAAATGTCCGAAAACCCTATAGAAAGACCTCCGTAGTTAGTGGTGCTGAAAGAGCGAACTAGTATCAAAAACGTGAAAAGAGCCTTGATGGGAAAACTTTCCGAGAAAAACCCTTAAATTTGCTAGATAGGACTACAGTTCACCACAGATAAAGAATATTCGAGAAAAGAAAGTCACGTGATTGTTTTAAATGTCGCTCTATTACACCTTTCTGACCCCCGCTAATAAAAGTCGAAATGCACTTTATAAGAAATCAGCAGTAGCAGAGGGCTTGACCGCCCCCCCCCCCGAGAAAAAAGAAATTAATGTAAAAGATCTTATTTTACTTCCATAAAATGGATGTATATGTCAATCTTCTAACTAACCGCCCCCACCGACGAACAAACCGCCCCCCACCCCGACAAACTTGCATTAATCCGTCACTGGCTTAGGACTTCCTTTCATTTGATACATACCTATCTACCGCGGTACTAAATGACCTGGAAAAAGCTAAGAGGTGCAGGAAGCACCATAGATGCAGCGCAAGTTGATTTAATTTCTCCTTATCCTATTAAATTAAAAATAACCTGGGTAAAGCAGCCTATAGAAAATAAATCTGGGTTCCTGCCCTCAGCAAATATTGAAATAAAAATACAGAAGTCAGACTGATTAGAAGAAAAACGGTGGTTGTCATTAAATTAGTGGAAATGGAGCAATATTTGATACATAGCGAGAACAGAGCATAACAGACCTAATGAAAACGCGACCCGAATTGTTAAATGCCTTAGTGACGTGAAGCAAAAGTTCCGAAGGTGAAATTAGTAAGATATAGAAACCTAAAGAAAGATATTAAACTGTGAGTGTGAAAATTTCAGATAGAGATAATTGCGACCCATCAGTGTTTTCAGATTGAATGTCTCGAAAGCATAGTTCCGATAACAGCACAAAGAGATTACTTGTAAGTGATCTCTCTTCCGCAAGACTGGGGGAAAGCGAGACAAAAAGCCAATAAAGTCTTAAAAATTAAATATTTCGAATTGCGAGGTATCAAAAGGGAGAGAAAAAAGAAAACGGGTGTTTATCCTTATTAAATTGAGGAAGGAACTAAAGATACGTTTTTGGCTTAACCGTAGAAGGCTCAATTCCTTTTCTGTGTCTGAAATAAATATATATGATAATGATGGTGATTAGTATTGGGTGAAAAATAATTTAAAAAATAACCAAATATTTTACTAGAAAATCACTTTTTTATTTCAGATTTGTATGTGGTACAATGAGGCTTAACTATACTTTTTTGGCATTTATTTTGAAATTTTACTATTCAAATTATTTCTTAATATAATGAACTTGAAAACACAATAATTTTTTCCGGGTCAAAACTCTTTGATGACTATTTTTGTTAATTTTCTAAAATAAACAAAACGACGTACGGACGATCACGGTTTAAATTTCAATCAATTTTGACAGTAATGGGAACAGTTATGATATCTACACGCAATTGCCTGTATTATAGTGTTGCTATCTGTGTGTAAATACTCTTGAAAACCGACAGATCTTTCTGTTAGTATTTTATAGACCTAGAAAAAAAATTAAAGTGGTTGTTCCACATATGGTACCAGGTGCCTTGTAGGGTTAAAATCATAAAATACGCAAAAATTTTGTCAAGGCCTCCGATTTATGCCTAATAATTTTTAAGGGCTGTGAGGCTTAAAAAGGTTTTATTTAAACTATTCGCTATTATTTAGGAATTATTCTCGAAAATAAATTTTGATATACTAAGCCACCTAATAGTGGGGAGTCATAGTATTGAAGATAACAAGTGTACATTAGGGGATAAAAACAAAATTTTTATGATTGAACATATATTAGATGAACATCAAGATATTGAGGCACTTAATATTACGCTATTTTAGGTTTGCAAATTTTTGGCCATTACTACGTTGAGTTTAGTATTTAAAAGTGAAAATACAATAAATTCATAATAAACTGATACTCACAGATTTAATGAAACACCAGCTTGGTAGCCCGGCGTTGCTCTGGAACATAGCGTGTTAAGGCGTAATTTTGTGAAAATATTGTCTGCTGATGTTCGATAATCTAGTCCCGTGGCCTATTTTCACAACCATTAATGCATAAAGTGAATATGAATTTTAACAACATTAGTCTGCGTACGTGCACAATTTTTCAAACACTGTATCCAAGGCAGCTACCAAAAAAATCGTTTAATGCTTAGATAAAATAATACTTTTCTAATTATTTTTTATGGATATGTACTCGAAGTTTAAATTTAAGCATATGAACTTTCATTTAATGTGTTGAAAGTAAGTTATTGAACACTCATTAGGGAGCCCTGGAACATTCTCCTTTGCATATGCATAGATCAGTGAATGGTAAAATGCTTTTTTTTTACATTTGCAGCGTTTTTTGCATCCCTTTTTCTTAACACAGCGAATTAGCTCATCACATGTTTTCAAAATATATAGATGAAAGATTTAATTATTAGTTCATTTTAGTGAAAAATATAACTCGCACCATCGCAAACATATTATGTAACAATTTTTTATTGGATCTGTTCTCTTTGCGGAACAGTCATGTAGCCTAATGACAGAATTTGAATTAAATAAGCAAATAAAGAAACATTGTCAGTGCGGATCTAAATTAGAAGAGAGATGAGGTTAAACTACCAGCAGCAGTGTGGACCAAAGAAAAAAATTAGAGTCTATAGCTTGTGAACAAATATAATTTAAATGCGCATAGTCAGTTAAATATAATTATTCTTAAAATCTAAAAATTAAATATTTTGGTAGTTTATTCCTATTTTCATATTAAATATTTTTTAGCATAACTAATTGTAAAACAAAGTAATTTTGATGAATGGTAGTTCAAGATAAACTTAATTTTTCCATCTGCCATCATCAACATCCAATGTGAAAATGAATGATTTTTTTTCTTCTGGGGGGGGTGTTCAGTGCTCCTGACCTTTCTGTACCCAACTTTTTCCCTCTTTCGAATATTCAGAAAAACACCCTTTGATCACAATTATATTTGATAAGATGATACATGTACTCTATTTCTAAAGTTATGTAGGTTAGGTGAACCTATAACTGACACTTTAAGAGAAGAGCTATATAAAGATTAACTAGTAAGGCAAATGCTCCAGGAGTGGGCTACGTAAGGATATTTCCTCAATTATCATCATAACTTAAGAGAAGTTTTGTTTATCCATATTTTTTTATGATTGTTCAATCTCATATCTAAAGTATTAATCATCTAAAATATCAAAATAATTGTGATATAATTAAAAAAATAAAACTTAGGTCATTTCTATGCACCAGAAGTGGGCATAACAAAATTTTAATTTACCAGTAGTAGTTTTACCAAAAGTGGGCCACCTAGATTTATCAAATGACGAAGAAAAACAGAATGAAGTCGTTATATATAGTAATAGCAACAATGCATTAATATTATACACTATAATAAATGATAGCTTTATTCATAAATTTTTATTTATAATAAATGAAATGCTTTATTCATAGATAGTCACATGCGAGTTTTCCATTTTTTCTCAAACAGTCAATCTTTTATGAAAGGTAAATGTTCATTCTCTATCGTTCATTTTAAGTTTAGTTGGGGCATTATGAAGCATTGAGGCAAAAAAATGGTTTTATGGAACATCATAAGACAATCTTTCTGAGAAAAAGCATGTGCCGAGTACTGGGGCCCTTAGACCCACTTCTGGAGCATTTAGTGAACCATTGCTCTAAAAGTAGGCCGCCCATTACTATCTACAAATTATTATTATAATTTCATTCAACGATAGTTTTAATCTAATGATATCAATAACAAGTTATTTTAAAAATAAATAGAATGTGTGTTAAAAAATGATTTGAATGAAGACTTGTCCCTTAAGAAAATCACTAAGAATAGGCTTAGAATGCTTCTCTAATGCTTCTTTGAGAGATCCACTTCAGTAACAAACTTTTTTGTACCTAACTAAACAGAAAATGAAGGCTGAAACTTTGATATTCAGTTAATGAGGGTTTTCCGCCAATTAGAGTCGGTCTCTTATCTCAATGGATAATTGGAATTTATTGTTTTTCAACTTAAAATTTCAAATGGCCCACTACTGGTACATAGCTCCCACTACTGGAGCACTTACCTTAATTGCTATTTACTAAAACTATACTGAAAAAAACTTCTTGATTTCAAAATTTGAGAGAATTTTCATAATTAAACGTAAGATATAATTTATTCAACAACTAGCTGCGTGCCCGTTCTTCGCACGGTAAGAAACGAAAAATTTCCTCACATGTGTCATTCGAATTAATTCCAGTGATGTGGAATCTAGAAAAAACAAAATTATTTCACTCTTGACTTAAAATTTGCGTCATATATGTAATAACCTGAGATCATTGCAATATAATGACACACACACACACAAAAAAAAAACTATGTCAGCGTCATTCGGTATCAAAAAGTGAAAATGGACCGTTTGCAGTGAACTTCTCACTTTCAAAATGTCTTATTTCCTCAGACATGTTGTCTTTTAGGTTCACGTTTTAGCGTTAAATACCTCACACACTACATGTAATGGACATTTTTTTTTATTTTTAAAATACGTCACCCTCTCTTGAAACCCTTTACAAAAAGAAAAGAGATAAGACTGCGCTATTTATAAAGGCTTTAAAATTGTTTTTCTAGATTATGCAGTTTAATTTTTCTTTTCACAAATAAATCCAGTATTTATAAAAGGAAATCGAGCCAAGCAAAGAAATCGTCTGCTCGCGGGACCCGCTTTTATTTATTTTTTTCAACTGGCAATTTTAATCATTGTTACTGTATCCATGACAAACAAACCGCAAGATATCAAACCGAAATTGATAAGCAAGTGCTACGGAAATGAAAATCCTTCTTTACATAAAAATTCGTAAAAATTCTCCTAATTGATATTTTTCCTCCGTTCTTCTTTTAAAAGTGGGCGAATTGTGCGTTCCGTCTTTCGCCAAAATATAAAAGTTATGACAGATAGAATTCAAGATGCAGCAGTTTTAAAAATATTTTACGAAAGTCAGCGTCAAATTCAATTTTATTTGAAAAAATCCCAAAAATCTGCAAATTATGTTACACAGTCCGAACAAACAGTTTTTAAAAGAAAATTTTCTACTGTATACGATGATGTAAATATCGTTTTCTTGCGAGTGCAATTACCGGCGTTATTATGTATTACGCAAGAAAAATCGCTAAAAATCGGACAAAACATAAAATAAAACATTTTCTAATTCGAATTTCGAAAAAATCGCTTCGAGGTGTGTCGAGACCCGTCTTGGAGAATTTTCGCACAAAATTCGGTAGGTCTACGATCACCCGTTTCGGAGCTACGCGAGACGCAGACAGACAAACTAACGGACAGTTTACACACTGTTTTATTTATATAGATGTTGAAATTCTCTATTTTTTCAATATTTGTTTATGTTGTCATAGTGGTTGAACCAGTAATTGGCACCAAGAAAAAATTTTGGCACCAGTAACTGACACGTAATTTTCCAGAAACTGACACTTATGAAATGAATAAAAAAAAACTATTCATTTGTTTTTCAATGCCAAACTTATTTGGGAAAACAACATGAATATATTTCTTAAAGATAATAAAGTAGTACAGTTTTAAAATAATAAAAGTTTTGCTTTCTCATGATATTAAAAAGCGTGAATTAGATATCACTATAAAAGACATTTAATAAAGACAATCATTTTTCAATTTTGTGTGGGCTTTTTTTACAAAAAGATCATTAATAACAATGTAATTAAAAACACACTGATTAGGAGCATGGAGTTGATATTTTATCTAAAGCTAAATCATCTTTTCATCTGTTTCACTTTTGGTATTTCATATTCCTACAGAATATCTTTATTTTCTATATAATGTCACTGTCGAATGTAAAACGTTTTGTTTACACTCATATCTATTAGTCCAAAAATATGGAGCCTTTGGAAACACTTCTAGTGCCTGCTTTTTTTCTCTCCAAATATACCTAATTAACATGATTTCTTCAAAAAAAACTTTATAGAACTTGATTTATTTTTACTACATAGAATTTTTCTTCACATAAAATTCTATTGAAACCCTTTTTTTTTCAGTGTTATAATATAAATATATTTTTATCTTTATATGACTTGCTCTAACTGTGGAACGTACTCTAAAACATTTTTATGATTTTCTCTTTCTCTTTCTCTTGCTTTTTTTTTTCTCTTGCTCCAAAATACTTTTCCATCCATTTGATATCGCAACATATGAGGTCAAACCAATAGTGTCTTTTACAGAATGATGATTTCATCTATAATTTAAAAAAAAAAACAACTTTTGAGTATTTGTCGGCAATTCTTTGTCATTTCCTTTAAAAGTTTTATACACATCCTTACTCGGCTATTAAATAAATTTATTTATTAAAAAATCTCTTTATGTGCTACAATTTAGGTTAAATTAATTTTTAAAAAGAAATATGCTTCAAATAGAAGCAGGGGGTTTGGAATTGCACTTATCTTAATTTCAGCATTAAGCTAGATACTGAGAATCAGATTTGTTTTAGAAATTGAGTTCAAAATCTCGAATTTTGATATCTAGAGCCCCATAGAGGTAAAAAAAATGCATGAAATTGAAGTCTAATAATAAATCTCTAAATTTGTGCTTGATAACATCATTTGATAAAGGTTCTGAAAGTTTATTGTAATAAATTATCTGGCAAAGTGTCAGTTACTGATGCAACTACCCTATACATTATTTTTAATTTATAAAAAGAGTGTCAGTGAATCTTATGGTCTACTTAGGTGATCAAAAAGGTGACTTTAACTTTTCTTTCCGACGCAGAGCCACAAAATAAAAACTTTATTATGTTAAGGAATTTTTAGCGTTTCTCTTAAAAATAAAAATATAGTTTAAAAAACCAAAATACACGCTTTAGTGATAAGTTGAACTAACAAAAAGCGAAAAATAATTCTTAATATAGAAATAAATTAATGAACGAAAAATAGTATTATTGTGAAAAAAGCATGGGGCGCTTTGTGCTATATTTTTTGTATCATTTTTGTACTAATCGTGCCGATCGAATATTCTTAAGAACTGATATATGGAGCACCCCACGCTTTTTTCACAATAATACTATTTTTCTTTCATTAATTTATTTCTATATTAAGAATTATTTTTCACTTTTTGTTAGTTCAACTTATCACTAAAGCGTGTTTTTTTGGTTTTTTAAACTATACTTTTATTTTTCACTTTTTAGTTCGATTTGCTATAAAAGCGTGTTTTTTAGTTTTTTTTTAAACTGGGTGTATTTAAAATTTATTTTTAATTATCGATATCTCTCATAAGACATTAAGGAACACTAAGTTGGAAAGTACAAACTGTGAGATAATTTATTTTCACTCTGCACCAGTGGCATAGCTAGGATTTTATTTCGGGGTGGGCTGGGTATCAAATTTAAAACTAAAGTTCAATTGTAAGCTAAATATCAAACTGTAAGCTAAGTAAAGAGCCCCATTTCAGGGGGGAGCAGCCCTCTAAGCCCCCCTCTTGCTACGCCTCTGCTGTACACCAAAATATTAATCAACCAGCAGTTAAATGTTACTTTCCTCACTAAAAAGGAAAAATAGATCTCTAATCAACAAATAAAAGCGTGTTAAAAAGAATGGCCTTAACATGTTCTTGTACTCAACTCTTCCATAATGTGATGGATCACGATATTTTGTAAAAATAAAAATATTGCCGTGCCCAGGATTCGAACCTGGGTTATCACGGCCACAACGCACCGTACTAACCACTATACGATCACGGCCAGAGTGAAAACGGTTTTCCTAAGATTGTAATCTTTGGTAGTGTTCTACTTTCAATCAGGATAAGAAATGAGGAAATTATTTAATCCTGGCGATCCTGATCAGTATAATGAGATAAACTTATAAAATTATTGTATTGTCACCGTTCTTCATAAATGTACAAAGTTTAAATTAAATCTGACCGTTTAAAGTATGCCAAATTTGAGTTCAAAGGAGTCGGTTACAAACATACATACAGGTGAAGCTAATAAATAAAAGCGTGTTAAAATCAGGATAATGGGATAAACTTATCACATTATTGTATTGCCATCGATCCTTGATATATCTGCAAAGTTTAAATTAAATCTGACTGTTTAAAGTGGGTCAAAATCGAGTTCAAAGGAGTCGGTTACAAACATACAAGCATACAAACATATTTACAGGTGAAGCTAATAAAAGCGTGTTAAAAAGTGAGTAGACGTATAAGCTCAGAAGAAAAAGTAGAGGGATGGTTCACCCCCCCCCACCCCCCACTACACTACTGCATACTGCCTACTGAAGATGCAATAGTACGTATCCCCGTATAGGTACAAATCTACTTAAATGTCATAGGAAAAAAAAATTAGTTTTGATAAAATAATTTAAACGCTACTAACTTATAGGGGAAACCTATATATTATAGTTTTTTCGTTAGGATTGTATGTAACATGCTATTGATCATTTTTATATGCTCATTTTTATATTTTTATAGTTTGAAAAAAATTAAACAAACTTACTTTAGGAAGTTACAAAATACTGCTTGCTAAAAGAAAATTGGCCTGAATATATTTTTTGGGAATGTATTGAAAATCCTCTCATATACCTACTCAACGGATGCTTTCCTGTGGCCTTAACCTGTGTACATCTTTGCACTTAAATCCAACAATACAGACAATATTTCACCGTGCTGCAGTAAGCAAACTAACCTACTCTGAACATCATCACGACCAAATCTTATAATTTTTTTGAATTTTAAGACAGAACTGAAACATTTCACGCACTCCCTAATTAGTACAAACAGTTTTATGATTTTCTTGAGATGACTCAGTCTGTGTTTTTATTCATAATGAAACGGAGATTTGTAAGCTAAAGGCTAAACATGCTTCGTTTACAGAAATTACTGTTACTACACTTATACACAAAACAAAAAATATAAAAATGCTTTCCAGGTGTCGAAGTTGCTATAGAACATGGGTTCCCAAACTGTGTGCCGCGGCACCCTGGGGTGCCGCGAGCGTTTACCAGGGGTGCCGTGGAAATAATCAAGAAAAATCTAAGTTTTGGGGGAGCATAATCAAAAAAATTCCTCTGAACCGATATTTTACAAAAAAGTTTGCCAATCCCATGATCAAGTAGGTGAAACAAAAACATTTTAGTCAAGTTCTAGAGAGTTCGGTGTCAAGTCGCCTTTATTTTACAGGAACTCCCTGAAATATGGGGGGGGGGCAAAATTCTATATCCCTTTTCCAAGATAGTGTAATAGTAAGCCCAATAAACATAAAAGAAACAATGAAAAATGTATTCAAACTGCTTCATTCTAACCTTCATATTCATATTGCTTTAAAGGTAACCTGCCTCGAAACGTTTTCAGCCTGAGAAGGGTGCCCCGAAATGATTTTTAGCCTGAAAAGGGTGCCCCGAAATGATTTTAGCCTGACAAGGGTGCCGCGAAGTGTTTTTAGCCTGACAAGGGTGCCACGGGGGAAAAAAGTTTGGAAACCCCTGCTATAGAACCATTCTATCACGCCTTGTATCCCGGTTCCATTCCCAGCTTGGCCTTAGGACAGGAATGGGCAATCTACGGCCCGCGGGCCAAATCCGGTCCGCCGGAAGGTTTTATCCGGCCCGCGGGTGGAATTTTAATTAGCCGGTCCGACGGAAATTGAAAGAATATATATATATTTATATATTAGCTATCCATATTAAGAATTATGAAGATGGCTTGAAAAAAGTGCATTTTGAGTTCGAACGCAGATTTCAAGATTTCAGTGCCATTCAAACAGAATTGGATATTTTTACCTTGCCTTTCAACGTAAATTGTGAAGCAGTGAGGTCAGATTTGCAGCTTGAATTAATTGAATTGCAGTCTAACAATCATCTCAAGCAATTGTTTCTAAATATGCCAGAGTTTTACAAATCATTATCGAAAGTAAGTTTTCCAAATTTAATATCTCACGCCCAGAAAATCAGTGCTATGTTTTCTTCATCTTATATATGAGAACAAGTGTTTTCCACTATGAACCTTAGAGAGAATTCTTTCAGAAGTAGACTGACAGATGAGCATTTAGCCTCGTTCCTTAGAATCAGTGCATCTCACTTCAAACCTCAATATAAGGAACTTTTTAAAAACTTTTGAAAGTTCCTTATATTGCTTAACTTTTTTTTCGATGTTTGGCCCGCGACAGAAAAAGTTTGCCCATCCCTGCCTTAGGAGTTAAATCGTCCATCCCTCCATAGACGGTAAACTTGGCCACCCAATGGATGTCCTCATAATAGTACGGCCAATATCTTCGGGCCATTGTAGTGACGAATGCCTGATCGGCAAGTGGTTGCCCGTTATTTAATAAAACATTAAATTATTTAAAGCTGTTCTTTTCATTCAAAAATCGTCCAAATTTAAAAAACAAACAGATTGCATTAAAAAAAGAAAGTTTTCTTTTACAAGATGTACTATACATTTTTATAATCAGTAAATCTATGAGATTTAAATGTATTGCACATCACGAAGATATGCGATACATTTTTAAGATGAGTTTTCTGAAAGTTTCACAGTTCATACATTTATCTTGTCTAACAAAAATTGCATGATACAGCTTCCGTAAAAAAATTCTGAGTTTATATAAGTCTCTGAAGTAATTCATGAATTTTTAAATCTGTTTTTTTTAACAAGCCACAGGCTAAGTAATTATGCAGTCTTAGCCACAAATCTTCAAGTAATGCGATCCTGTGTGTTTACAAATAAACCCTTTAAAATTATTTAAAATATTTTGTCAAAGTTGTAGACAATTTCAAGCATTTTGATACTAAAGAAGTTATTTTTTACTTTTATTTTTCTTTCCCAATTTGCTGTCCTCATATTTTACAGCTGACTGGTTTTGAAAAATGTAAAATTAAACTTTCAATTTTCAGTGGTTCCTTAACTTGGCGTAACTGAAAATAATTTGCAGTAAACAAAATATTTTCAGTTACTGCAAATTATTTTCAATTTGTATTTCATTTTAAAACTTTGACAAATGTTTCCAAATCCTCGTTACAGTTAAATTATTCTTCATCCCTTTGATAGTAGTCATTTATATTACCCTTCTTTCACATTCAATCTGGTTTTTGTGATTCAAACCTTCTTTCTTGCCGCTTCCAAGTTAAGACAATGGATGACGAGAGAATGCGGTTAACTGTTGTTTATGGGAACTTGGTAGGTTAATAATGGAAATAAAACGGATCCGAAAAATCCCACCCAAAAATACAGTGATAGATCTCAAGTTTTGTATTGTTCCTTGATATACGTTCTTTCCTGCGCGAAGGTCAACTGCAGAATGATACTCCCGATCTGCCTCAGGTTTAACTTCAAATTTCAAAAGGCCAAATTTCTTCACACTTTTCTGTTTGAGTCCTTTCTGCTCGAAGAGATGTATGATCAGCACAGAGAAAGTGAAATGAGATTCAGCTATTCTTTTTTTTTCTTTTCTAGTCCTGTTTTCTTACTCCTATGTGATTTTGAGAGTGATTTGTGCCGCACTCGCTTTGGAAATAATAGGCAGATGTTTTTATTGACTCTTCCTTCTGCATTGTAGTTTCAGAAGTGGAGGTTTAGAGTGTCACGCAATTGGCGAAATATGAAATTGCAATCATCTCTTTATGTACACATTTAGAATCTGTTCATATCTTTTGTGTTCTCTTTTTCTTTAAAGCTTTCATGTGGAATTAAAAGCTGTTAACGCCCGCCAGTTTGGGTGAATTTTTTGGAATACTAGTTTACTCTTTTAAAAATGAGAAAAAGCAGCAAATTTTATTTTTTAAATTGCACCAGAACGAATGACTTTATTTTTCTTATTCTTTTAATGCTTTCAAATGTAGTTTTCATCTTTGATTCTAAAGAAAACGCATTTAATATACGTATATATATATATATATATATATATATATATATATATATATATATATATATATATATATATATATATATATATGTGGGGGGGTAAGTGTATTTCGCACGTTAACAAACTTTTGATGAAAACTGCTAACAAAAGCTGTTAGAAAGATGCTTTAAAAGCCGACGCTAAACCCATAAGTTTTAAAATACTTCTAAACAACATTCATCAAAATGCGACGCCTTTCAATGGAAAGGAATCGCCTACATCTTGTGAAAGGAACATACAACAACACAGAATTAGTCCTGTGAAGGATGAGGATATACAGTTCGGATGCTTTTCCCCATTTCTTTTAAGCCCATCATAGTAATAAGAGTTTACTTGCGCATTTAATTGAATTCAAAACAAGAACATTTTTCTCGCGCAAAGGACTGCTGTTACGGTATTTGGCTCTTCTCTGGGGTACATTTTCAAATAAATAAATAAATAAATAAATAAATAAAAAAGCTTCCATTTTTCTTTATTACGAATCTATAAAAATAATTCTTAATGTATGTAGAGGATTGCCGCAGCAATATATCAATTAATTTCCTTAATTTAGAAACACTTTTTTTTTCTCCCTGCAAATTGAGTTATAAAATTAAATAGTGAACGTGCAAAAATTTCAGCAAAAAATAGTTCATTAAAATATTTGAACTCATTATTAAATTTTTTTTTAGATATCACCCCTCCATCTTTTTGCGGCAAAACTATTGTTACACCCCCACCCCCACTATAACATGGGTTCATATAAGGCGGATTCGTATAAAACGGTGGGGAAATTACTATCTTTCTCCTATAATAAGATAAAAAAGATTCGTACAATATGGTAAAATAATAAGACAGATGTTTCGGTATTACCTGTTAAAGCTGTTGATGCTGATCATGTATTCGTGACTCGTACAACACGATTCATTTAACACAGAACTTACCTACCGTGTTAAAAAGGGGTCTACTGCAATCATTTTTATACACACAATATTTTTATACCCTTATTTTATGAGCTACACTGCGTATTTATTAATTTTGCCAACTTTCATACGATTTTCAATGAAAACTGGGTGAATCTACTGTCCAAAGAATAAACGAGTAGCAAATTTTATCTACGCCAATTATAAGTAGTTTTCGTTCAAAAGCATTATTCTTTTGAAAGTACTTTTTTTAACATAAAGATTGAAAGAATAAAATGCAAGCAGCTCTAAACAACTTTTCTACTGAATTTTATACATTTATAATATTTCCATTTTTAATTTATTGTAGTTCTTCTCTCTTTTAATTTATTGTAGTTTCTCTCTTTCTTCCAACTAATTTATTTAAGTTTTTTCTGTTCTATAATTTTAAAATTTTTGAATATTATATATCAACTAGGAAATATTAAAGTTTTCACTCGACTAAAGTAATGAGGTTAGGGATGTACGCGAGACGACTTTTTGCGAGACGAGACAGAGATTTTTTACATTATGATATAGGGATTTTTGCGAGACGAGACAAGCTTTTCGGCTGTTTTGCGAGACACGAGACGCCAGTTTTTCGTCTCGCGTCCATCCCTAAATGAGGTGATTATTTTAATGTGACTTCTAAAAATTTGCAAGCGCATTAAAAATAGGGGCAATTCAGACCTCCAAAGACTGAACATCAATACTGAAAAAAAAATGTGAAATTACAAACACATGTAACTTAGGGAAAGTGCACCAGTAATTGACACTTTAAGAGCAGAATAAACATTTAACTAGTAATTGATAAGTACTAAAACTATACTGAAACAAACTTTTGGTTTTCAAAATTTAAGTGATTTTTGAAAATTCATGTAGGGCATAATTTATTACGAAATATTGGAAATTTCTATTTTTCCTATATTTTATATGTTGTCGTGGTGGTGGCACCAGTAATTGACACTAAGAAGAAAATTTTGTCTCCAGTGATTCAATGCATGCTCCAGTAATTGACACCAAGGAAATGAGGAGAAAAAACATGCTCATTTATTTTTTAATTCAATGAGGCAAAAATGATTCAACCAAATAAAGTGAAATTTCGTGACACGATAGGTGCTCACTCAACTTAAACCATAGGCTTCAATTAAAAAAAATATTAGATTTTGAGATTTTGTGAAAATTGTTTCGAACTGCGTAAATATTTGTTCGCGCATCACATAATAACGACTGAAGGGAATGAAATGAAATTCGGAATCATGATAAGCAGTCACTCAACTTAAACTATAGGTGTTGAATTTTTTAAAACTTATGATTAGATTTTGCGAAAATCGCTTCAAACTGCGTAAATATTTGTTCACACATCTTTTAATAACGACTAAACTGAAATTTGGTGACATAAGAAATGAACATGCAACAAGCTATAGCCGTTGAATTTTTTGAAAAGTTGGATTAGATTTAGAGATTTTGTGAAAATTTATTCAAAATGTGTAAATATTTGTTTGTCAATCACATTTAAACCACTGAAGGAATGAAATAAAATTTAGCATCATCATAGTTGGTCACTTAAACTATAGGTGACAAAGTACTTCAAAATATTTATAGATTTTGAGATTTTGCTAAAATTGAGAAAATGTTTGTTCCATTCGTGAAAAATTGTAATAGAATAGAATGAAATTTGAAATTATAGTATGTGGAAAGTTAATGTGTAAACTACTGATGCCAAAATTATTTTATATATTTCATAGATTTAGAGAAAATCGTGTAAATATTTGTTCTCGCTTACCTTAAAGACGGCTTTAGAGAATAGAATGAAATTTAGTAACATAATCAGTAACGACTAAAACAAAAAATGTCGGATTTTTGTTTTAATTTGAATAAATTTTAAAACTTTACAAAAAAACTTGCTGGCCTCCGTATCCTCCCTACCACATTCCCCGCGAATACTTTCTTTGATGCACACTTGTAGGACATGGTTTACGGTAAACATCTTTCAACACTCGATGAGCTGGAGGAGGTTATTTTTTAGGTTTGTGTGTTGATTTCCGGTAACACACTACAGAGAGTTACTGAAAACTTTATTCTTCCTTTGCGACAAGTGTGAAGTGTGAAAGGTGCTACGCCGGTCTTGATGTGATTGCTCTCAACGTCTAAGCTCTCTTTCTGATTCCGTATTGCCGCTTACAGTGCCATATATCGCTGCAATTGATTGAAAATTGCGAAACGTTTTGTATCTGTTCAATATGATTTGCTTCGTAGAATATGGTGGATTCTCCTGTATCTTCAAAAAAAAAAACAGTTAAAAAGTACCACAAATCGTGGTTTTTTTTGTGTTTTTCATAAATATAAACTTAATTTATTTTTCTCACAAACAAATTCAGTATTAGCAAAACCCTCCTCTAAATTTGTAAAGCATACTATTATAAATTGGGGGGGGGGGGGTGGAATTGGTGGCAAAAAAATGAATAAATAAAAAAGAAGGTATTTTAAAATCCTTAACTGTTTTAAAACATTCAAATTTTAATTTTTTTTTAAATGATGCTTCTTTCTTAAGTGAAAATTATTTTATTTACTAACAATATTTAATATCATACACGCGAGTAAAAATCCTTAAATAAATCTTTTAAAAAAATTATCAAAATGGGCCGAGTCCCCTTAACACCCAAGACCATGCCAGGAATCGACACTGGATCTTAGGTATGATAGAATGGTTTATCAGCCACTACACTACTTCAGCGGTATAATGCAAAATGTTCATTTGTCTAGCTTAAAGAAATGTCCTTTGAGGGGAGGAGCTGAAACCCCTTGGCCCTCCTCTAGATGTTCTCTAGATGCAATTATATGATTTTTTTTATACGTATATATTTAAAAATGTCTGTTTAGAAGTGATAAAATTCTTAACAAGATTTTTTTTTTTTTTTGAGTTACTACCATTCTCACGCGTTATGCCGATATTTTTTTAAGTAAATGGTATTTAAAAACTGTTTTGTACATAGAAATTCTTTTCATATACCCTAAATACGTTATGCTTTTCTTTTTTAGATACTAGCAGTAGTGCCGATGAGCACTCTCCAATGTCATTAGACATGATTCACAGAACAGGTTCTTCAGCTTACCTTTCATTGCAAAGGATAAAACAAGCCTCCCTGTAAGTACATAAATATGTCACAGTAATTAAGGTTTTATAGAAATTGTTACACCTGTTTGAGTTATAATAATAACTAAGCTCAGTAAAGCGTCTGACAAACTTAATTGAAAATTTCAAAACTGTACATTTAATATGGTTTATTCTATGATAGGAATGTTTGAACTAGTAGAAACAGCATCATTGAAATAAATATTAAACTAAAATGCTGCAGTTAATGCTTTAATGATAGCGAAAAAAATCATACTTATACTGATTATCAATTTGAATATTTTTTTTATCAGTCCATTATTAATTATCATCTGGAACTCATTTAAGATAAAAGTAAAACAAGTATTCAGTTATTTTATATTGTGGTATACCAGGATGTATTTTATCCTAGTCATTCCAATGCCTTCTAGTTAAGTGGGATTCATTAAAAAAAAAAAAAAAAAGGAAGGAAGGAAGAAAGAAAGAAAAAGAAAGAGAAGAACGTTAAAAATATAAAGAAAAAAAACTGACCACATTATTAGATGAAGTCAAAGCAGGATGCGTTGCATTCCTAGAAACAAAATTATTGCTTAACAAAAAAAAAAAAAAAAACACTCAAATGAAACTGGTGTTTCAAACGATCAAATAATTAAAACTTTGTAAAATGTCACAAATTAAAGGTACTTATCAAGCAAAAGCAAAAGCGCAACTCGCTGTTTACTTTTATTTTTATCTACTTTTTCAGTCCCCACTTTTCTGTGAATATACTGTGTGCACTTCAACTTAAGAAGATCAAAATTTTTCTCCCGAAACGCGAATCCTGATTGACAAGTACCTTTTATGTGTGTTATTTTACAAAGTTTTATTTATCTCAAAATTATTATTTATTGTATGTTAAATTTTTGGTTTATGTTTTACTATGATTATTATTAAAAGTCTTATTTTTAACATTATGAATTTTCTCTTTTACTTCTTTGTAGTTGAAGGCTGGGGTTGTTAGTTTCAAATCTTTTTAAGCTAAGTCCAAATGCACATACATGATGCTGGGTTTTGTTAATTAGGTTAATTTTAGAACTTTAGGTTTCTTTAACAAGGAAAATATTTTTAATCACGAGAAAAGTTTCTGGAGACAATTTATTAGAATTATACCTACTACTTAGGGCTATAAATGTCATACAGTATAAAATGTACAGTTTCTGTGTTATATAATCTTGCACGATTAAAGTATTTCTGAAAAAATTAAGCACAATGCTCTTTAATTAGTATAAATAAATAGGAAGGAATTAATGTAATAATAATAGATTCGATAATGTGACATCACTGCCTTACTCGATTTTTTTTGTCCGTGGGGCGAAAGGTATTCTCATATTATGGGTCCCTGTTATTGCTTGCTGAGATATAGACGATACCAGGAAATAGGCTGGATGGATGCTGCTGTCCCTCGTAGAAAGTTTTTGTCCTCAAAATGATAATAATCCTTTTTCTTTTCTTTTCTTTTCTGTGTGTAATTCTGTCTATTCCACCTTTTTAGGACTTTCCGATTGTTTTATTTTTATTATTTGCTGTGAGGAGGTGGGGATATGTGTCTGATTGCTGGCATAACATTACTAGTTATATTTTTACACGTCACTACTTCTCTATAAACGTTGGTTTAAGAGTGTAGATTCATTAAATTCATTATAACTGGAGCAGGGTCGGCCCAAGGGGAGGAGGGTGTATGCGAATGTAGGCGATCGCCTAAGGCCCCGCTCCTGGGCCTTTTTTTTTTTTTTTTTTTTTTTTTTTTTTTTTTTTTTTGCTATCACATTAGACCGAGAATGGTGATTGCGATATATCCCGAAAAAAGCCGAGAAATAAAACTAACATGTACTAGAATGCTAGTAGTAACTTAGGTAAGACATGATAGAAAAGAGGCCCCGCTCTTGCGCTTCGCCTGGGGCCCCGCACGCCCCTCGGGCCGGTGCTGACTGGAGGCCCTGCCCACTACTTGCTAATGCTCGCTAGATCCCAAGAATCGCATTTGCGATTCTTTTTGGGTGGCTACGTGACCCCAGCTTGCCATACAACTATGTTTCCTAGCTGATTTGTGCAATGCGTGGAAGATAGTTAAATAGCAAATCCAATGGCGTGTTTAGTAGAAGAAACAAAAACTCATTTTATATTATTATAATTTTATCAAAATTATTTATATTAAAACTGATCTTATATTTTTTATTGCATACATATACAAATATTTTTTTAAGTATTTAAACGTTATTAACCCATTTATGCCTAGTGTCCATTTTTTTCAGACGGCATTTTGAGCCTCAGTCGAAAACGTTATCTATTTTTCTTACCCTTTATTCTCGAGTATTGAACCTCAACTCCACAAAATATTTTAACATGACCCAATAAGATGTTGAATTTTCAAATTTTATGCATGGTTATTTTAAAATAAATCATCCCTTGTTCAAGTAGTTGACGTCAGAAATTTATCTATTATTGCTGGCGTTAGCAAAAATTGAAGAAAGTCGGTAAAATAATCTAGCCACAAATGGGTTAAAAATATAAAAGTTCAAAATAAAAATCATGGGAAATAGCATGTCTTTATCTTATGAGATAAATGGCACTTTAGCGTTCATTTTTATTGAATCGTCTTAAAGGTCTGCTGTCGTGTCTCTGACAATTTCAATTTATTTCAGCAGCAGTTTGTATTCAGCTCACTTTAGAAATATTTTCAAGGCAAAAAAAGCATACTAAATATGAACAAAGAGTGCCAAAAACCTTTACTTGACAAAGTTAACAAACGGCGATTTATGTAGTGAACAAATTAAAATTTTGTATTGAATCTTTGAAATTATGGATGGATAAGAGATGAAAGGAGACACAGATTTACAGGTTTTATGCAAAACAGGACAAACGTTTTTTATCATAACTTAATAGGGATTTCGCAAGACTCGACAGGCTTGTTTTCCGTCTTGCGTCCATCGCTACTTGAACAGTCTTACTAAAATAACAACAATAACATTAATCATAATAATAATAATAATTGAAATTCCTTCAGATTAACTAAACACTGCGTGCTCTCCATTCATTTTTATTATGTTAGAAAGTTCATCGTCCTCTATGCGTGGGTCGTATTTGTCTTTCGTGCTTCGTTGTTAGACAGCGCACCATATTCCATGCTTTAGACCTATTTTTCTTTTATGTTTCATTACGCTATAAAGTGTACATTATCCAGACGTTGGCCCTATATTTTTTCTTCTCTCATTATGTTGGAAATTAATTATAGTCCATGCGTCGACCGTAGTCATATTTCCGTGAATTTGTAAAGTTATATGTTGGAAAGTGTATATAATTTGTACGTCAACCCAATTTGTCTTCCTTGTGTTATTATGTTGGAATTGCGTCGGCCGTATTTGTATTCTCATTAAATTTGAAAAGACATTCAACGCAAAATCCCGACGTGAAAGCAATAGAACCCAAGTGCTAAAAATGTGGGGGAGAGTTCAAAAATAACTCTTCAGGTTATTATAAATAAGTATTTCTGTCACTCGGGGATAAGTTCTATTGATTTAATTAAAAAGTTTAAAATCACTTCACTATTAATAGCGTAAATTAGTGTTTGATATTGTAGCACTGTCTTCATTGATCAGTTGTAATTAATTGCAGTTTGTCGTTTTTATTTTTATTTTTTGTTTTTTGTTTTTATTTATTATTTGTTTACATTCTTTGAACTGTCTTGACTGTTTCATTTTAACGAGTTACATATACAGGCAAAATGTGGATTAATTGAGAACTTTCATTTTAACTTTCGAAAAGAGCAGTAAATCGCGTATCTGCAGTTAAGCCTCACCCAATATAGCGGTTGTGTTACAACATGTAATTAAAGCATGTAATTAAAGCATGTATTAAAACACAATTAAAACATGTCATACACGGCTAAAATAGGGTCTAAAACTGGTGCACAATATATTTTTTGCGTAATATTGTATTCTTGGGTAAATCGCTTTAGTGTGTAAAGTTTCAGCTCATTCAAGATAGGGAAGTTGCGAAAAATGTATTTTATACAGCAGCTTCCTAGCAGCACCAATAGTCAGGAGATGCTTCTGTTTATGATTTAAATTAATATTAACAGATGTGTATTGAAATTTTTTAATAAATTGTACCGAAATGTCTTACCTTTGTTGTTGTGAATTTTCCCTAAAACTGAAGCTTCATTTTGCGATCACGTTTGCATTTTAAATAATATTATAGTCAGTAAATCAATATAATAAGATAGGGGAAGGTGGCCCAAAATTATCCCCTTAAGAGGAAAGCTTGCATAAAATAACATAAATGTTATATAAAACTTTGAACCTTTGCCGGAATATTATACACTATATTTTGCATTATAAACATATTTTAATAATATTTTAAACCCAAATTGAGTAACGAAAATAATAGACCCCCCCCCCAAAGGGAAAATGATCCTTCATTTGAAAATAAGTGTAAATTGATTTTTATCAGCAAAATAAAAGATGTTAAAGTAATAATGACTAAATAAAATATGTTTTACAATCATATAGTATGCATAACTTATTTTATGAAACGTTTAAAATAAAACAGTGTCACAAATAATAAAATGGAATGTTTCAAAATTATAATTAAAAAATAATGGCCTACAATAAACGCAGAAATAAACAGTTTCATGGGGTGTCACTTATTTTGGGAACGTCTGAAGGGCTGCCATGATGCTAGGACTCTGTACTGGAGTTTCTTCAGTTGATGAATTATTTTACCTCTCATTATGGCTGCCCACTTTACATCATATTACTAGAAAATGCCGAGAAACATAACAAACTAAACAAGTGTACTTCACATCTAAAATCATACTCTATTCAGTAAACCTATATCATGTGTTCAGTAAACCCAAGTCATATTTCTGTACATTTAAAACTGTATTGCTAAATAAACAGGATAGTTAGTGCTTACGATATAAAAGATATGATAAAACCCAGTTTTTTGAAGAATTCTACGCAAACACGTAATTCACCGATCGCTTAAGCATCGCCATTGCTTCTTCTTGACTTGGCACAACTAGTTTATGTGTTAGCCGGTAGATAGCGCTATCTGTATTTAAGAAAATATACGTGGTCCGCTAGGATCATTTTGGACCAACTTCCCCTGCATTTAGATTTGGTTGAATCAAGCAAATTCTTTTGAATAATAAAAAAAAAAAAATAAGCCATCGATCTAATTAACGAAATAAATTTATTTAAATTCAACACAACATTTTTTAATGTGTAGGAATTCATTGTTATCAAAAGATGTAACTATGAAAGTCATTATAAAATATCCCTTATAAAAATGTCGATACTGTAACAATGAATAGCATATCAATTCCCTTAAAATTTTATTACTATTCCTCCTGTTTTCACGTACACTCACTTCCAAAAGCTAAGTACGGGGCGGTAAAATGTGAAAATATGGAAAGTACTGCTTTAATTGACACGAAATTCTGCAAGTAAGTAGCTCTATGTTTATTCGTGAAACAAAACAAAGAATTACGTACAGAGATTTTTTTTAAAAAATTGAATTTTCATAAATTACAAGATGACGTCATATTTGCGTCATTAGCAAAATGATGTTGTAATTAAAAAAAAAACCGACATTTATAGGGTATGTGAGCACCCTTCACCTTCATATAAAGTGTAGAGCTTGGGACAATGCTTTTAACGATACCTTACAGCCGTCCCAGAATCTCGCATGTAGATGAGCAGGTCGGTGCAATATCCCAATGAAGTCCCTGCCCAGACCATGATGCTTCCACCGCGAAATGCGTGATGTTCAATGATATTCTCTGACCGATTGCTTGTGCCTTGTTCTCTCCAGACCCTTACATGCTTATCATCGTGTTGTAGGGCAAATATAAACTCATCTGTGAACATAACATTGCTTCAATCAGACACAGTCCATTAAATGGCGGCACCAATTTAATCGTGGCCCTCTGGATTCGATGGATAAAAAAACACAAACTTGTACTTGTGGTACCCGGGCGTACCGACCATTCTTGTGTAGCCTTCGACGAACAGTAGTGGCAGATATTGTCTTACCAATAGCCACTGCAGCCATAGATGTCACACGTGTGGAGGTTAATCGATGATTCCGCTTGGCTACAACAGCAGTTTTCGATCTTCCGCGTGGGTTATAACCCTTGGACGACCGACTAGTCTTCGGACAATTGTTTCGCTGGTTTGGAATTTTTTCATAATCGTGAAGTGACAGAATGATGAACGCCGAAGAAAGAGTAACATCTGTCATACATGTCCTAATTCATTGCCTCCGACAGCCTACCAGCGATCACGGTCTTCCATTCGTCTTCGGGTGGCCATTGAAACACGTCTAGCTTGAAAACAAATTGTACGAATGTTCTAAACACCTTCCATCAGCACTTGCATGCAACTCCTGTAACCCTTCACAATGCCGGCTTCTTATACGACTGCCTGCTTTGCATATTTCTCGACGCGAAACCGTAATTGCCGGCTGCCTTATATAATCAACGTGGGTGCTTGGGAGATTAGGAATACATACTTTTGCCGAATTAATAAAACTTTGTTTTTTCGGCAAAATAGTTATTTAAATCAATGTAAAAATAAATTTAATCTTTATCAATCCACGAAAAAAATAGTTTTGTTAAACTTTATGAATGTAATAGCTGAACATATAAACAAATATATATTTCATTTCAGCCAGCTGTTTAATTAATTGCAGCAACTTAATTATTTCGCCATTAAAGTCTTAAATATACTTTAAATTCTCTAAAAAACTATTTGGTTTGAATTTTTTAAATTCTTTGCATTTTTTTTAAATTGCAAAGAATTTTTAAAAATTCTGAATGAAGAAATCGAAAATCCAAATAATTGAAAATATTTGCATTGCAAAAATTTCTTTCGTAGTTAAGTGTTTGCTAGTTATTTATTCATTTTCATTGCTCCGAAAAAAAAAAATTAGTAAATAGAACGTTAATTATTTTGATTATCATTTTCCTCCCACTCCTTGTTGTGCTATACAATTGTTACTCGAATTAATATTTCAGTTAGAGTTTTTCTCATATCCTTACTGAAATTCCGCTTTTTTCAGCGGTAACTCTTAAGGGCGTTGGAATATTTATGTAGTACTCCGAATCCTAACTTCTCTTCACTTCAAATAGTTGAAGGGGGCGGGGAAGCTTTGACACTTTCTCGCACTTTGACAACTCAAGTTCTCAACAGGGGACTCTCTCCCTTCCTCAAGAAATTAAGACCCTTATTCTTTAGGCGTTTTTGTGGTCAAGCGAAGCCGGGTGTTGCCAGATGGGCGACTTCAAAAACCCGTATAGAATGCATTGAAATAGAATGCGTATAGAATGAAAGTGGTTTTCATTCAAAATTACTGTATTTATAATGTTAAAATTGCCTGAACTCAGTAACATGCGCATTTACACACACACACCCACTCCCGAAAAAAAAAACTTATTTTTTGCGTGTCTTATTTATTTTTAGTCTTTAATCTAAATTTTTCGCTCTGATTACTGTAAAGACGCGGTAGCGAAGATTCCCCACTCTATGAACGATGTTTTTACATAGCAGTTAGCATGGGTATTTGACCAATGTTTCTCTGCTCTTGTGTAGATTCCTAACAGAGTATTCAAAAACCCATTCCGTCCGAGAAGCAACACTAGTCACGGAAGAGGAATCTTCACCGTTAAGTTTTGAATAATGTAAACAATGTGTTAAAACAAAGAGGTGGAAAATACTTCTACTCTTTTAATCACTGCTTCTTTTTAAGTGTTTCGCTCTGTTTAGATTTTATTAAATCTTTATTCATCTCACTAAACTTTATTTTTATTGGACAGTTGTTAACAAGGATCCAAAAAGTTTGATTGATTATTCAGTCTGTTAGTTTGTTCTACAACTCTCGAAACAGAAATCTAAACAGAATTAAAGTCAAACGAGATAGAAATACGTACCAGAAAATGCGTATGGATAAAAGCATTTTTCAGTCCTTTTCATCCCACCCGTCGCCCTGAAAGTTTTTATTTCAACACAGACTTAATCAATGGAAAACGTGATAAAAGATTATTTTAGCACTATAGTTCTATTTCTTTCAGACCTCTTTTTTTTGTGTGTCTATGTAGAGTCACTTTTCAAACACAATTATTTATTAATAAGTGCATTAGCGTAACAGATGGGGGGCTAGGGTGGGCTTAGCCCACCCTAGAAAAATGTGAACCCTTTTCCGATAAGTGGTAAGAATTAACTAGTTGCACTAAAAAATTCATTAATGTGAAAAGCTGGAAAAAACAATTGCAAAAGATCATATTGAAAAGTTCTAAGTAGCTGTTCCATTTCAAGCAATTTTTACTCCCCATACTGAGACTGAGGGCCAGAGGTCAAGGAAACTCCCTTCTCGGGCCCATCTTTTTACTTTTTTTTTCTCTTGCTGACCGGGGGTGGGGGACTTTCATTGGAATGACGGAAGAGAGCGGTGAAGTATGATTTCACACACACATCAATGAGATATCTACATCACTTTGCTTAGAAGACTTTTGCTATGTGCGCATGCTTACCGTGAGTATGCTTTTACCGGGGCTAAGAATAGGAGTATTGTAAGCGGGGCCTGACTATCAAATATTTGCACCCAGGACACTTTTCAAATTTTAGGCACCTGCATATAGGTGCCTCAATTTTTGTGGCCTTGTACATAGCTTTAACCACAATTTTTTGGCCTATTTTTATGTGTGCCCCAAGTACCCATGCAATAATAGGCGACTGATTGTAAGTTCCAAAAGGAGGTTGTGGGTCAAAATCATCTCTGCGGTCATTAACAGTTAGCGAGAAATAGGTTGGTTGTGTGTGATTATGGCAAAGCTACACAAGGGCGATCTGCCATTGGGGGCTGCCTTGGTAGGAGGACTTTCTAAGGGGTTCTAACGCATTACATCTGGAGAAAACCTACCGAAACTCCAGACCGTTAGATCGACAGCCGCGCGATGGGACCCGAACCCGGGACCTTCACACTTCGGTCGTCTAGCATTTTCAGTGGCATAACCACTGCCATAGTGAACCTATGCCATAGTGAGGCGCTAGCGAGAAATAGAAATCATATTTTCGTATACTGTCTATATTTAGGAGTATCTTCTTTCTGCAGGTGAAGAGATTTCGGCACTGACAGTAGCGAAGCCAGGATTTTATTTTGGGGGTGGGGGGCTGTATATGAAATTGTAAGCTAAAGTTCAATTGTAAGCTATATATAAAGCTGTAAGCTAAGTAAAGGGTCCCATTTCGGGGGGGAAGGGGTATGGTGTAGCCCCCTCAGCCCACCCTCTGGCACTCGGTAGTTAGAAAATGGCAGTGACATATACAGAATTTTTTAGGGGTAGGGGCTAATTTCTAAAATATTTGACCTATACAATATGTAAGAAAAATGTAACATTAAACCAATATAATTTGCTTTGGGAAGGGCTAATTGTAGCTTATTTGACATACGGAAAATGTACAATAAAGTAAAATGTTACATTTAAGCTTTTCTTTTTTTTTGGGGGGGGGAGGATGAAGCCCCCTCCCCTGGACTTGACACTGGAAACTGGTTTTTCAGAATTTTTGGTGGTTTCATAGTAGGATTAGCTTTGCAGGAAAAGTAATGTGTGCAGGATTAGGACTAAATTATGCACTTAACTGTATACGAGTTACTGCTATGATTTTGACCAAATTAATGTTAAAAGTTGAAGGGGTAAAATCTAACTGATAAAATTACTGATACTTTTACCAGTGTGTCACCAACCATATTGAACATCTTCCAGCGGGAATTTCAGATCAGCGTCTACATGTGTATTGTTGCTGACAGAAAACACTTTTAGCATAAAAGGATAAATGAGTTTAAAGTCAGGCAAATGCAGTTTTGGAAAATTCGACCAAACAAATGTGCGTTTCATGCGTAACATTATTGTGAAAACTAAAGAGAACCACGTACAGATTAATATTAAGCTGTCTTTTCTTACTAAATCGATGATTTTAACAACTTTATAGATGACTTTTCCCGTACCTCTGATCGTTTTTGTGATAAAAACGTTAAATCCTAATTTATCCAACAAGTAGCGCTATGAGCGCCACTTGTTGCGCCTTGCTTAGCGAAAGGCAACTTTACTATACTTAGACCCAACTATAGCTCTTGCCGTTCAGAAATTATTGCCGTGATAGTGAACTTTAGCGGGAACACTGTATACATATGTATTTGCTTAGACCCTCATCAGACGTTAAGAGATTTCTAAACGTTGGTGCCCCTTGAAAGCTGCTAATTGGACAGAGGACTTTTGGAACCATTAATTTAAGATGCACACATAAACCACCTGTAAACGGTGGTCTTCGGTGCTAGGTGGAAAAGCGAACGCGCGATCTGGCATTCAAATCACGAATGTCATGTTTTTTGTGCGTTCTTTCCAACATCAGACAAAAAGAGTAATCAGTGATTTTTATATTTTAAATTTAATTTTTTTTATTTTTAAAAACACTTCCGAGAAATGCTTTTTTTTTCTCTCCTCTCACCTCGCAAAAAAAAGGTTTAATTTTTTTAACCCAAACCATAAGCATTAAGAATTTAAGAAGTTCTAAAAGAACTGTAACTAGTTTATCATGCTCAAATAAAATCTGTTAATTTCAGGCTTCTTTTTCTAAGAACTGATAAATTTTATAAGGCCAAAATTTCTACTACTTAACGACCGTAGCGATGCTTCAAAATGTTTTTATTTAATAAAAAGTAAACAAGTAATGATTTTTCTCCCTGTATGGTCAACTTTTTTAATCGAAATTTTACTGGTTTTAATATTATTGCAAGAAAATCTAAACACTTACCATCTATACATTAAATACATGTACAGACGTGGTGTTAAATATAAAAACTGTTAAAAATCGATAACTTTAGTTTGTAGAAATAAATTAACATTCCTGATTATTCTGAGAAAAGCAGCATTTTAAAACCAAATCAAATGTCCAGATTTTAGTGTCAAGCAGAAGGAGGATTTTCTTTTTATCAACTTAAAACTTCCTAAATGTGTAGTGTAAAACTCCCTTAATGTATAATTAAGTGTGATAAACTGTTGTTTCGAATACCCTTTAGCAATAGCCGAGCGGTGCCAGATCCCCCAATAGGACGGGGATCAGCGAAAGGGAGCAGTTTCCATTTTAACGAGCTCCAGTGGGAGGAAGACTGATCTTAACTCCGGGTCTCCTAATTTTGAGCCAATACCAGACGAGAGACCTAGCACCTGAAATCGGCACCCTCAGAGGTATCATTTGAACATGGAGGACTTTGGACCCATTAACAGATTTTAAATGTAGCAGTTTAGTGACTAGGCCACTTCGTCGGCCCGTAGCCAGATGATTCAACAAAGGGGGCAGTGCCCCCAGTATGAGTATGCATGTTCAATTGTTTTCTTCTCCCCATCCTCAGAGGTCTTTTAAGTTTTATGAAAACATGGTTTTGACTACTGCATTATTTTTTTTACTACTTGCGTGTGTTAATAAAATTTCAGTGGTGGCAGAATGTCCTAAACAGTGCACACGCTCAATGTTTTCTGGTTGACTTAATTTTTCGTTATGAAATTATCTTAACTATTGTTAGTGATTCTGATGTGTTTTAACACTTTCAAATAAGGCTAAAGTGTGTATGATTTTCGTTTGTCTGTCCATCTATGCTCCTAACTGCCGTAAATATGCATCGATTGCTACGAAATTTATATAAGTTATATAATCTATGTCGTATATAAGATTGATAACTTTTTACAGGTGCAATTAAAAGAATTCGATACATTATATTCTACAGTTAGTCGCAGGGTGCGGCAAAATTTTTTTCTGGGGGGACACTGGCCCCCAAATGCACCCCCTGGGTATGGGCTAGCTACTGCGGGTCTTATATTAAACTAATACTAATTAATAATAATATAGTAATGCTCACTTACATATAATATACTACCGCGAAGATAAAGGGGACTGTAGACCACCCTAGAAAATCAGGCCAGTTATGCCAATGAATAAGTGCCGTGTTTACTTGCGTAATAGTTGCTCCCCGCATAATAGTCAGACCCTCGTTTTGAAGCCCAAAAAAAAAAAAAAAAATCGTCAAAATTTTTTTCCGGCATAAAAGTTGGTCATGTATTTGACTTTCATTTGTTCCAGAAAAGTATTACTATAAAAAAAAAGAAAAGTGCCTGTCTTTTGTATACTATTGAAGAAAAGATTATTTAATATGAGGCACGTAATCTGGAAATATTTGGTAAGTTAGTAATTTAATTATAATACCAACATAATGTTTTATCATCAGAGTGTACGATATCATGTTGTCGATTTCACTGCATAATAGTCGCACCTAGACTTTCACCGTGAAAAATTAGCAAAAAAAGTGCGACTATTACGCGAGTAAACACGGTATATAAACGAAATGTATCACAGCACCATCATTAAAATAAATTAACATACCATTAACATTACATGATTAATAAATTGACATTGACTCTTACGCTTTGTGTAGTTGATATATAATGATAGTTGTCGAGAAAAAATGCTGAAAAGGGAAGGAAAACTTTACCATTGCGTTTTTGCAATGATAAAAAATAAATGGTTTCAAAATTTAAAATAAAAAAGTATGGCCCGCCAGTTAGAAAATTTGTGTGTGTTACTGAGATTAGGAAATTAAAATAGTATCTATATATGTATGTATGTATATATAGAGTTTTATCTGTACACAGAATTCAGAAATTTTGCGATTTGTATCCGTTTCTAGCATCTGGGAACGCGAATCGTCCTTTTAAGTCTGTTGGGTCGAAAATGTCGAAGATGTTGGGTCTCTGAACCAAAATCTTAGGAAGAAGTTTAAAGTTTCACGAAGGGGGAAGTGGATGGTCTAAAAGGGCGATAAGAAAGAGGGTTGTTTCAAAATCCATTGAAATTGGAAGCACCTTGGCTCGCATATGTACAAGGTAGTAGAAAACATGAAAAGCTTATGTTCTCTATGTGCGAACGGCTTGGATTTTAATATTGTTACTATGTAAGCTCAATGTCAGAGAAGCCATTTTGACAGTGTCATGTTTCAGGAACAATAATATGACACTAACGTTTTCCAATGGGAGAGAAATGTTTGATTGTTATATTATGTAAATGAAAGACAGCAAAATTTGTGAGATAAAAAATTGAAAATTTTGTGTTTTATGGATTTGCATAACAAATAGTAAACATGTTTTGTCCAGTCACTTCCAAAAAACGTGACGACAGGTAATCCCTTTCCGTGTCCGTCGTTGCTTGTCAACATTGGTCTTTCAGTGCTACCCAGTATATTGCATTTGCGCACGTGTACAGGTTAAAAAATAAAATTGTAAATATACATTTCATAATTCTATATATTCCAGAAATTATTTTTGAAAGTTTACTCATGGGCCCTCCCCCCAAAAACATGTCCGGTATGGAATTCCCGCTCCCCTCCTCCCCCATTTCCTTCCTTTCTCGAAGCCTAGTTGCATGCGTTCAATAAAAAGATTTGTAGGTTGTGTATGTGTATGTCTATTCTCATGCTACGTTCAGGGACGGCAAATAGGGGGCGCAGCCGCACCCCCAAATTTAACAAACATTTTACTAATGACAAAGTCCGGATTTTAATACATCCAATCTTGCACCCCCAAATGAAAAACTGAAATGCCGCTACTGGATACGTTAGATAATAAATTGTATGCCAAATTTAAATCTCTAGAAAAATGAGATTATGAAACAATTTTAGTAAGCGTTTTAGTGTAGATTTCAATTCCCATGAAGGGAACTTTTTTTTCAATGATCTTGGAGCAATAGGGCTTGAACTACGAACCAATCTAAGACACTATAAAACGGGAGGATCCACTATAATCGATGTTGTATTCTATAATCAAAGCACGAGAACGGGTATTTATATGAGTACCAACTGTTGTCATTTGCCTTTATACGTAGAATCTCTCTATTCTAATAAAAAGTAACGGCCGGCGCCGCAGTCAAAAGCTTGTTCTGCTTTCTCCTCTGAAACCATGGGGATTTGAGTTTCGACGAAGGTGTCCACGGATCCGGAAAATTTCGGGGAATCTGATAGGCTGACTTAAATTTCGAAAATCGAACTATGTTAGAAAATATTAATAAAAAACTGAAAAAGTAAACATAATGGTTGCCAGGTTTGACAATTTTCGCCAGCGTAAAATCATACATTCCTTTACAAGAAAGCAATTCCCAGTATGTAGAATAGCGTGAAATTGACAAACATGAAGTAGAATTACACCAATTTTACGCCAAACTAACAAAATATATGAAATAAACAACTCAAAGTGTGTTACACAAAGTTGACAATTTTTAAACAGTAAGTTCACTTAGACAACAGGAGTTTAGAATTAGCGGTTATTGGTTTTTCCAAAACAGAATAACTAATTGTGACTGATTTAAAAAGCGCCAACTTGGCATTAGGTACGATCTGGCAAAATGGTCAGACCCCGATTATGACCAACAAGGGCCCGCGGGCATTGATGAATTTGGGGCCCCTATCTATGAAATTTGTTTTGTTTTGCATAAAATTTTGATATAAAATGGAATATTTCACTACAGCGTTTGAAATTGGGGGCCCTTTTGAGCCTGGAGCCCTGGCAAAGTATCGATTTGCCCATGCGATAATAAAGCCCTGATATCTCTCCAAGCAGGGTGAATCTAAACCGCCAGTTCCAAAATGTTAGAACCCAGTATCTTGCAAATGAAAAATAATTAAAATGCTGATTATTCTGAAGCTGATTAGGTTCAGCTTTGGTATTTGCTACCAGTAGAAATATTGGGAGGCGTTAACGGTGCCATTGTAGCAGCTATAGTACAAATTGGATATTTGCCAGCTCTATGAGATGATATATTTCGTGATGCGAAATACGCCAATCTGCGAAGGATTATGTATATGAATATATGGATAACGATTTTCCTGGTAACCATAAGCTATGATTTCCAAGGAGGGACGCCAATAGGAAGCGTGGCGCTTTACGGTCCATTTCAGTGCTCCACCCCCTTTGCGCATGAGTTTGGCGTCGGACATCGCCGTTTTCGGAGGCAGCGCCCATATCCAAATATTTGGATTTGAGCGCTGCGCCGGTACACTGCGTTCAAAACAAGATGGAGGCGATTATCTTTCCTGAAAGTCTAGAAGATACTTTTCGATCTAATCCTATTTTATACACAGTAAAAAACAGAGATTATAACGATATACAGGCCAAGGAGTGTTGTTGGGAGGATATTTTAGAAAATATGAATATTTCCGATAAGGAAAAACTGTTTTTCCTAGGAGATGAACAAGGGAAAGCTCAGGCATTGGGATCACCGATTTTGATAAAATATTGGAAGGTATTAGACAACCCCTTGTAATGTAAAGTCAAATAATACTAAAAGCATATTCATGTAACATATTGAATGCCGTAAAAATTAAGCGCCAACGCTTGAGTATTTTCCAGGAAATTCTTTTTTTTTTTTTTTTTTTTTTTAAGATTTATTGCTACATATTTATACTAATATACTTGCAGCAACTTCGCGTACGTCATGGCGCCGTGTCATAGTTTTTGACTGCAGAGCCAAAGGTTGCGCGTTCGAGTCCCGTACTTGCCTTTTTTTTTTCCATTTTTCTTTCGTTAAAAATCAATTTAAAATTATTGTCTACAAAAATTAAAGTGACCTTTTGAATAAAATTGGAATTATAAACTTACTTGCTTTGTACATATTTATATACCAATACTTCTGATGTAAATCCTCGCGAAGGATGATAAAAATAGAACAACCTCTGCCTTCATTTTGACTAATACATTTACTACTTAAGCTTACCATTCAGCTAAAGCGTATAATACACGTGTAAAATTAATATGAACAATTAGAGATTTAGCATTCCATAAAAGTGAAATCCTTTTAAAAATTTAAAATATTTATTATTTATATAGTATATTTATATTTCAGTTTATATTTTTGAATTTTTCTGAAACAATGCTAGAAACAATATGCCTAAATTAGTGTTGCAAATTTGGGTTTCTTCTCCTAAATTAGCTTTTCTGGAAATTTTTAAAAAGAGAAATATAATGCAGATTTACTCAAAATGTGTATGGGAAGTTGGAGTACAATGAAACAAAATTTATTTATTTATTTCCTGTTCACAAATTTGTATGTACAAAAATGAAACACATGGACACTTTTAGTCTACCCTTTTCCCCATCTATGACTTAGTATTTCTATGACTTTAAATACATTTTTCATATTTAAAAAATTACAAAGTTAACTGTCTGTCAGTGTTCCACTGTACGCCAAATATCAAAGTACAATGAAACACTTAATAACACTTCACAAACACTCAAATGATATGAGTCATAATTCAAATTTCAGCATGTATGTTTTATATACATTTATAATATACATTAGTAAGACACAAATATGAAATTTAAATGGAAAAACCAAATTTAATCAAACTATTACAGCTTAAGATGAAAACATAATACTTTTATTAGAGGTTAGCCTATAGTTTTTCATTTTATATTAAATTTATTTGAATCCATTTAAAAAATTAGAATTTCTGCTTTCCTTTCTGTACCACCTGGAGGAACAGGAGGTGATAGTTCCGATACAATTTGAGTTTTTCAAAAATGTATGTTTCCAAAGAACGCACAGATTTGAAGTTTGGACTCAGTCGTTCGACGCACAGAACTTCGCATTTCGTTTGATTTAAGTTTATTATATCCCCCAACAGAGTACATTTCTTTACATTTAAGTTGACCTTAATTGATTAAAACATAATTATTTAGAGCGAGACCGCTTGTGCCATAATACATGCTATAAGAGAATAGCTTATAATCTGTAGTGTTCGGATTGTTAGTTGAAAGGCACTCTGGATTGTCGTCATCTTCAGGGTCTGAAGAAGATAGAGTACGGCTTTGAAAACTTTCTCGGTAACTTTGTGCGCTCTATGGAGATCTAAATCTAAATATTTCATAGTAATATCTTTATTTTAAAAGAATGGATTCACGCGGGTGTAATGGGGTACAATGAAACATATTTCCGCGGGAGTAATGGGGTACAATGAAACATATTTCATTGTACCACATCGACAAGTGTTTAATTGTACCCCAAACTGAGGCTACAAACTAAATGAATTTTTGCTAATTCCTAACATTTTTTTTAATTATGGCTTTGGGAGTATGAAGACCACACCATAGTGATCACGATATTTGAAAAATAAATAATTATATATATGAAAACATGGAGGTAAAATAAAGTTACCTTTAGTAACGAAATTTACTTTCAATAGTGAGAATCCAATAAATTTATATATTTCTTGTTGTAAAAAATACGATTGTCGCCAAATCACATCAGTATCTGGATGCATTTGTATAATAGGTGTGACAGTTACAACTGTCTGTGATAAATCCTATTGATTTTAGATAGCATGTTCCATTGTACCCCAACTTCCCCTACATGCTAGGTTGCATTCAAGTACTGTATCCATATAATAATCTGCCTTGCAATCAGGTATAAAATGAATGCAATAGTGTTGCATTGAACTTCAAAAGTATAATCTACATATAAATGATTCGAAATTTATCAAACGTCCGATTTCGAAAATTATTGTAGCTTCCTATGAACCACAGATTTCTGAAAATTATTAAAGAACATATTTTCTGCTTATATTTAATTTACTTTGTTTATAATTTCCATGAAGTTTTAGTAGTCTGTTATTCCATAAATACAGTAAAAATTATCTGAGATTTTGTTTTTAAGGAGGCTAAACATAAAGAAATCTAACAGAATTTTACACAAATTCATTTAAAAAAGCCTCATAAATATAAAAATTTCATAAATGAAATTCTTATTTCTTTTATTTAATTATTGATTCCTACTGGGCTTTACATCCACAAGGCATGCAAAAGAACGTAACTGCACGTCACTGAAATCAAAAAGGTATTTCTAAATTTTCCCATTCAATATCCGCGCGCCGAGGTCCGCATCTTCGCCCTTTTCTAGGAAACCAGATGAGCGCTGTGCGCTCTCAATTTCGGCGTTTCGGTCACGTGACACGTCGTGTTTCAGATCGGTGCTCCTCCTTGGAAACCAAAGCTTAACATGAGCAGTAATTATAGGTTATGAGCATGTATAAATCGCCAAATAATGGCAAGTCGCCATTAGTAGCAGTTTCGTAGTTTTTATCAAAGGAAACACATGAAGTATACTGTTTTCTTAGAGCTCATTATTAACGATACATATACGTAAGTTGCCAAATTATGAAAAATCACCATGGGTGGCAAATACGCAAGGTGTTCCATACGTTTTATATGATTCAAAATGGTGTGAAGTTTAAATTTTTATGTTCCAAGGAACATGCAAGAACCAAATAAATGTGCAGCTCGGTAGCATTCTATCTGATCCAATCTTTTGGGTTTTGTCTATTGAAATTATGCCTTTTTTACGATTAAGAATGATTAGGGGCCGAATACCTCATAAGAAAAGCGAGCGTAGCGAGTCTAGGGGGTCTTGTCCCCTAGTACTATAAAATAATAGAACTCGAGTGCATAAATAAAATATAAAGAGTGATTTTTTTTTAGCACTCGAATGCTATTTTGTTCAGAACTGGTTTTCTGTCGACATAATTACGTCGGATTTTTCATTTTTTTTCTTTTTTTAAAAAAGACATTTCTACAACTTATTTCATAAGTAAATGAACTGAAATGAAAAAGAGGTTGAACGAGCGTAACCAATATCAGTTATTGCGAATTTAACAACTAGTTTTTAAAATTATTGCTCATTGAATTACTGAAACTTACTTTGTTATCACCGAGAAAGTTAGATTCTACATGATATTTAATGAACATTCAATTCGATCGCTCACATTCATACATTTTTTTTCGTCACCTAAGAATGTTTTATTCTATTCTATCCCGAACGTTTGGATAACACTGCCGCAAAGGGAAATTGACATTCTTCTAACAGTTCACTAACGACTTTCTAATTAGTATCACATTAAATTTATGTGATTATTAATGAAAACGTTATAATGAATTATCGAAATTAAATTAAACGGAAATAAAATATCATTTTTAATATTCCATTAATTTTTTTGCTACCACGTTCTTTTCATATAACTTTTTTTTTTTCTAAATCTCAATTATTTTCTGTACTTTTCAATAATAATTTTGTGATATGTAGTCTGATTCTGCTGAATAGCCTAGACTATTTTTTTTTAAATTAAAATATTTAAAAATATCCTGAGGGGGGGGGGGGAGGTAGAAAAATTTACCCGTAGGTTAACATGGGACTAGTGATTCCAAGATGGCGGCCGTACGACCGCCTTAATTGCTGATTATTATTATTTTTTTCATCACTTCTTCTTGATCTGACTCCGGATCTGAATTATGTATATTATGTAGATGCTTTCTTGCGATACCTTTCTTATAAATCTCTTCGTACCGCCTTTGTATTTTATGAGAACGCAGCTCAAGCAATCCTTTCTCTTTGTGCATCATTAAATCCGCAATAACTGTTCTGGATCATTCCGTTGTGGGTGTCAGAGATCATTGTCCGTTCCCACAATCTTATGATGTTTTGGATGCTCTCAGCAGTGTTTGATCCTTCGGTGATTTTGGTCAAGGGCATCTTAAAGCATTGTTCTTGCCTCGATTTGGCCCACTAGGTTAGACGTTTTCAATCCCACTTACTGATGTTTCTCAATCGGGGCTTTCAGTACCATGAGCGGCGCTTCCTATTGTGTCTTGGGAAGGGATGAGATTCCGTTTTCCCGCGACGACTGCCGAATTGTGTCATCCACGGTTCTTAGGTAAACCTTAAATTTGCCTTAAAAGAGCTAACTAGTTTAAAATACTGATAGCTAGTAGCTACCTAGGAAAAATCACTAGATGATATCAACTTCCAAGTTACAAGATTCAAGTGAATAGCGGATACAGAAATGTTTCAATGGAGGGGCAATAAGAATGAAGAAACAGTTTTTTTCAGGGATGGGTCATTATTTTCTTTTCCTTTTTTCCTTTTAGTTTTGAACCCATATTAAATGTTTTATTTAGGCTCACTACTAGGTACATTAAATGTTTTTTGTTGTTGTTGTTGTTGTTTTCTCTAACCTTATTATATCTCAGCAAAACTGACTGAGTTACGAAGGCCTTTGATGAAATAATTACTGTTTTTATTTCTGGCGTTTGTTATTAGTCATTGAAACGTAACTTAAAATTTTATTACATGAGTACATGCAGTTAAACTATTTTTAATAAACTATAAAGGAAAACCAATGTGTGTATTTTTACAAATGCAAACAGAAGCAAGCTTATACTCTGGAAAAACAACTTACAATTTCAAATGTGAAACAAATTTAGATGCTAAAATTCCTAAAACTCTTCTATTGATTGTTCGGAGTATAGCAATCATTGTTTTATACGAAACTGCCGCAAACGCTTTGGAATGCAAATCTTAGTAGCTTATGCTTTTAGCTAATCGTTTTATCAGTACAATGAATTAGAACGTAAAACGCAATTATTCTAGTTCCTGTGGCTTACAGTCCAGAAATAGTGACTGTGCATATAAATTCTAAATCAATATCTCTAAACGCTTGCTTCTTATATCAGTTCATTTGAAGAAAGCTTTTTAATTCAAATGTACTGAAAAAATCTGAAATTTGTCATTTTGAATCCGTTATTATGTGGTAAAAATTTGTACTATTTTAAAACTTCTGTATTGAATACTCTTTTATTTACATTATTAACTTCATTCCAAAAACTGCGTTAGAAAACCTAACTAATCATCTTGAAAAAGAACAAAAATAAACATCATGCACTAGAGAAGATATATTCACAAATAGCTTTTTTATTAGTTTCCTGCGTGTGAACAGAAAGTTAACTTTACTCGTATGAGGTTAATAAATATTGCTTTCATGCTTGGTTGCTTTTTGAGATAATGCATGTGCATAAACTTTTGTAAACTACCTTTGTAATGTATCTATTCCCTTTGGAAACTCATTTTCATTTCATCTATTGTTCTTGTGTGATATCGCTTATTCTCATATTTATACGCAAAAGGTATTTATAAATACAGTATTTGAATTAGTGTTTATTTTATACTTTCGTTTGTTTTTATGTGATCTTATTGATTATTAAATATCAATATCTTAAGAAAAGTTAAATCAAAATAAGAGTAGACTTACTTAAAGATATATTGATACATGTTTTTGTGTTTAAGTTTAGAAACAGATGCAGGCGTAACAGGGATATCTTTAAAATGTGCCTTAATAAGAATAAAAAGTATTGTATTAACTAATATAATATTTAAAATGTTGCTCAAGGTTACGAAAATTTGAATTATTGCACCAGAAATTGCACCAAGTTTAAGGTTAGATAATTTTTTTTTTTTTTTTTTTTTTAAATGCACTGTAAACGTAGACAAATTTAAATCCATCGAATTCACAATACCTACTTGTTCATCTTTGTGGACTAAAGAATCTCACTCAAGTTCATAAAATGTTCATTATTGTAGAATCTATATTTTTTAATTATTAGATTTATCCATAAGTGTGGTTATCTGCAATTTTTATTTTTATTTTTTTTCCTCCCATGTTTTTTTTTTAAATTTTATTTTTATTATTATAGAATGGAATGATTTTTGTTAAGCATAGGATATCGTTATCGTGGCAAGAAACAATACCTATTTAATCAAATAAATATTTTAAAATCTAGTTCTCTTATGTAATTTTTGAATTTTAAAAGTATTAACACACACATGGAAATGTATGATACAGCATTATCTGATGGGTAATGCCAATAATAGTTTAAGTATAAAAAACAAACGGAACAGATTTAAAAAACATACTGTTCCTATAAAGGAGCTAAGTGCTAATTTTCGAAAGCCGTCCAAGATTATTTCATAAATGTCGGTATTTATTTTAACATTGCATACGCTACGATTTTCCTAACTACCCGTACAGGTTATTTCGGCCAACTTTATTGAATGTTATATTCTGTCTTGTTTTTTGGTATTCTTTGATAAAGTTCAACTGTCATTGACAAAATGTACTTCCCTTAACGATCGTGACAAAACAATGTTAAGGAAAAAGTGACTTGAATGATGCGCGGCTGTCCACCCTTTTTTTCCCATCAATGTGTCACAGTAGGGGACCATTTAGTTCACAGCGGGTTATACTTACTTTCAGACGAAACTAAGAAAATCAACGACGGCAATTATCCGCTGACCTCAGAACCGAACTGAGGACCCCTCTCAGATAGTATTACTTCAACGTGTAGGCGTGGTTCATAGTTATAGTACCGGAGAAATATGACGACAACTTTTTCTTATCGATTATGTCAATCAAATGATTAGCAGAATATTTTTTTTATATGCGTATGCCTTGTATCGATATTTAGGAATCATTTAATCTTGGATGTATCGACAAGAAATATTTCTCCAACTGTCGCTAAGTGTGTTTTCGGAGTCTTCAAAAAGCATTGATCGGAATTGCGAAAGTCAACGAAATCAATGTCTCGACAAAGATAAATACATTAAGACCATTACCCTTGTACATACACACGTTGAGCTTGAGATCTAAATCCTGCTTAAGCTATCGTTCAGTGGTTCAACAAAGTATCATACTTGATATATCACAAGAAAGAGAGAGTATATTTACGAGGGCCGTAAATTAAGTAATGACAACATAGGTATAAATCCGTTTTTGATGAACTTACAAGTACAATGGCATTAGATTTCTTCTATGTAAACACCAGCAAAGTTTATAACCTTTTGCGAAATGTCGGAAAGGCGTTCCAGACCACTGGTAGGGTTTTGATTGTTGATGTAAGCGACGGAGCGCCTTACTGCTCGGAGTACAGATCCAACGTCATGAAATCGGCGGCTTCGGAGGGTTTCCTTCAAATTCGGAAACAGATCGAAGTCACAAGGACTCATGTCGGGTTAGTAGGGAAGGTGTTCCAAGATTTTCGACTGCTACCGTTGCAATTGGAGATTGACATTGTGTTATGACAACGAGCTTTGCCATGCAACACGATAGGGAGATTGTTTTCCAATAAACGTGGACGTTTGTGCCGGCGCAGATGGTGCTGTAGAAATCGGCTGTAGAAATCTGCGTTGACAGTTTGTCCTGCAAGCACAGCATGTGTAAGAATCCCATCGTCCCCCATCGTGCAACCCATTTTGCAACCGTCCTATTCGGTAATGCACTTTCGCCACAGCCTTCTAATCCTCGATAACATTCTGTTGCATTTTCGCCACGGGTAACCTCTATTTTAAGCCCCGACCACACTGCAAATCTTTGAACACATTTTAGAACACTTTTTGGAACACTTATTTTGTCCCCTTTTTGAGAACACTTTTAAGAGCACATTTCAGAGCACTTTTTGGAACTCATTTCAGAACACTTTTTGGAACACACTTCGGAACACTTATTTGTCCCCTTTTTGAGAACACTTTTTGGGAACACATTGTAGAACGCTTTTTGGAACCCATTTCAGAGCACTTTTTGGAACACTTATTTTGTCCCCTTTTTGAGAACACTTTTTGGAACACATTTGAGAACACTGTTTGGAACCCATTTCAGAATACTTTTTAGGACACTTATTTTGTCATCCTTTTTAGCACACTTTAAGGAATGCTTTTAGGATTAGATTTGAGAACACTTTCTAAAAAGTAAGAGCAGGTGCGGCGGAAGTGACGTCATCAAGGGGCGCGGCCGCAATTGGCGTAAGGGGTGGAGTTAAGTTGTTTCCATCCTGGATGGTTGAGTTGTATTTTTTCTGGATTTGGAGGCTGCTATGTTTCGATTGGGATATTTTAGTTATTTCATTTAATTATTAATTAATTTTAATGCTGCCATTTCTTATTGAATTTTTAGTGCTGCAATCTGGTGTTATGTTTAAGAACTACTTTTTAGTTTTGGAATTTTTTAGAGTTTGGAACTGATTTTAATGAATTAATGAATTTTAGTTCGTTCCTATAATTTAGTGCTGTCATTTGTTATTGAATTTTAGAATTAATTTGTGGACTTGGATTTTATTTTTTCTCACTTACCGGCAGCGGCATTCGAACCCCGGACCTCCCGATCTCGAGGCCAATGCTATACCGTTCAGGCTACTCGCTCATAGCAATATCGTTGTAACAAAGAAAGCAATGATTTCACCAGTGTTCCCAATCTGTACTCAAATGTGCTCCTAATATGTGTTCCCAATCTATTCTTAAGGTGTTCCCAATCTGTTCTCAAATGTGTTCCTAAGTTTAGATTAACAAATATCCTAAGCATAACATTTCAGAACATTTTCAGAACACTTTCGGAACACTTCCTTTATAAGGAATCACATTCGGAACGCATTTCAGAACACTTTTAGGTAACTGGAACACTTTTTTCCAATAAATGTGTTCCAAATGTGTTCCCAATGTGTGCTGGGAATTTGCAGTGCACTGAAAACATGCTTTAGAGCGATAGAAACGAAACTCTTCTCTTTAACGACACACAACAACTACCCTTCTAACTATATCTATTGTTTATTTGCGCTTTACACATCAACAACAGTGTCACCTGATTGCTACCTTTTCCTATTTGGAAATGTCCGCTCTTCTGCGAATTTCTAGGTTAAGTTGCTACTATTTAATTTACAGCCCCCGATTGCAACTCACGGGTTCGTAAATGGAATGGCCTTGAGTAGACTGAGCCAAAAAACAATTTTATTCCATCTACAAAAAATAATTTTATTCTTCACTTTCTAGACAGATTTCAAACATCGACGAACGACGAGATTTCAAACGCCGGAAATCAATATAACTCAGGTTTGAATTTTTCGATTTTCTAATTAAAAATCGACGTCATTCATTTTTTTAACAGTATAAAGTCCTTCCTAGGATGACTACAACTTTAGAGCAAATTCATGCTTCCAAAACCATACCTTTTCAACTTCTTGAAATTTGTGTCCTAAAACACTGCCACAGTGTTTGCTTTCTGGTTAGGAATCAGGTATTCTTTAGAACTATTTGTAAAATAATCTATGATTTGATTACAAAAATAAACTTATCTTCCGTCCCTGGTAGAGGTTCTAAGATGCCAAATACGATTCTTTCAAATGGTTCCTCTACATCAGCGATTCCCAACATAACCTTAAAATTGTGCTCCCCCCCCCAAACAAAGGATAATTTACTATGGCATCCCCTCCTCATTTACCTCAGCATACATTATTTATTCTTCAGCAATGAAGTTTAGTTGTCTTTTCTACAAAATAATGTTATTGGAAAAGTCTGAAATTTTTTTTTAACGAAAATACATATATTTTGAAATAAAAAATAAAATTATTTTTTAAAGCCTGCATTACCACTTGCGCTTTGTCTTTTTTTTCTTTTTGGTGCACCTCTTGCAAACGCTCTGCACCCCACCGGTTGGGAACAGCTGCTCTACATTATATCGCTGCAGCTTTTCCCCGCCCGACGTTTTTTCGGTCTTTTCCGAGTACCATATACATCACTAGAATTTTTTCTTTTGACGTTGGCCCTCAAACTAATTCAATAGAATCGCTGCCGTACTCTCTCGACGGTTTTCATTGCTCCAGAGTGACCACACGCCGAACTACTTGATTTTTCTTTGAGTACGTCAGGTATTCTGGAACGTCAAGTACTAGCTACCACTGCGATAGTTTACCATTATCAGATGCACATCTTCCATACAAATGGCCGATTTGTATTTGGAGTAATTTCCAGGGAGCTCAGTACCGTTTATTATTAGTTACTTCTGAAATAAAGTGGTAATGCAAAAAATGGTCGATTTTACTCACGTATTGCTAGAAGACGGCGTACAGCGCCATCGCAGCAGTGTTTTCCATAAATCAAAAGGTTTATTTTTATTTTTATTTTTTTAACGAAGTTCTTAGGTTTACATCGAAACTCGAAAGTGAAATCCAACATTTGGACCACACATCTTGGAAAAATATAGTTTTTATTATAACAATCTAGCTTAGTTTTACAAAATGTAGATAATTATTTTTAAGGTAGGAAATGGAGGTTAGGGCATGCATTTCTAAAGTAGTAAATATTTATTCTTTTTTAGAATAAAAAGTTGAAAAATTACAGCTAAATAAAGAGACAATTGGCTTTTTCAAAATAATTTGATTAAAAGGAATCACTTTGAAGCAATATAATCACATTCGCAGAAGGTGGATGCTTGCTAAAAATGTTTATGAAGTGCAATTTAAGTTTGCAAATACTTAACACAATGCATTTAAAAGGTCTGTTCCGTGGATGTTTTACGTAAGGCGCCTTCAAATATACAAGTGTAATACTAGGGTCATACTGCGCTTCTTTCCTAACTGCATTCCTATAAATCGCGGAAGGCACCTTGAGTTTTAAGTCCGCGTCGACGCATGAAACATACATTTTACAGGTTGTTCTCATTTCTTTCGAAACAGCACATTCAGAGGACTAACTATGAATCCTAAGTTTTTGTTACTTAGGATCTATCACCAAGACACAAATGTTTCCCTCTAGTGTTGATGCAGCTAAAATATTGGTAATATCTAATGATTCAGCTCCATTTATACCTAGTTATGATTTACACTCAGTACCCATTGATGACCACATTCCCCAGCAGCTTTTTGACGTATAGTATCTGTTTACAAAAGAGCGAAGAAAATTTCCAGCATATTTTTACACTATCTTAAGCCGTTGTAGTGCCCACATTTTAGTTCTAATAGTACAGTGGTTAGTCCAAGTGCTTCTCACACACAAAAAAAAAATTAAGTAAAACACTTGTGATTTAAAAAAGTTGGCATCTCATGTGACAGTATGGAACAGCTTAAGCTTCTTGTACTCTTCCCTTCATCTCACCATATATATCAGAAAAGAGGTAGATTCCAACGACTTTCTATCGGTGGCCACTTTAATTCTCATGCATTTAATATGCAAGGCCGCTGTACGGACGCGCTGGTTTTCATTAGCTGGGTACTGAACTCTCCGATCATTAATATAATATGATTAGTACTCGCGCAATAAAATCAGTATAATACAGTAAAATATGCAGACTAATTTAGTAGAGTAATTTTTCTGCTCTTAAACGTTGTGCATTTTTAAAAATTTCCACGCCCCAGCAATTCTTTGGGGGACGCAGACCCAGATCTTTACTTATTGTTGTCATGAGAGCAGCACAATATAAAATTTTTTAACATGATCGTTTTGAGCTACAATAGCTTTTCGTTCATTATTTTCCAAACAAATAAATAAATAAAATAATGTTTTTGTAAAATGTTTATTAATTTATACGGATTTAACTTTTAATAGTTAATTTCAGCTTCAAAATCAGTTCTATTTTATAAATTTGAGTGCATAATACGCACCATCTGCTCACTACCAGAACTGCTAGAAAACACTATTTTTTTATCGTACAATCATGTATTATTGAAACGATTAGAGTTACAAAGACATAATTTAATTTGATTAGTATAAATACAAGATTTTACTGATGTTCCTCTCATATGGCATGGTAGACCATAGGCGTGGCAAGACATGATAACCGCGCGTGACGCAGTTTGACCCCCGTGGGTCGGACATCCTGGAGTAAGGATCAAAAGATCAGGGTGCTCCAAGTCCTCTAGGCGTTGGTCTCATATTGTTCCTACCTGTGCTAACCACGATTTCTGCCAAATACCTTTTGCAGGTGGCAACCACATTGCTTTAAGAGCTAGGTCCTTTGGGCGTCACGAGGCATTAGTTTAGTTTGGGATTCCCTCTTTTGTCGTGAACATAGCATTTCAAACTAATGGTGAAACCCTGAACAATCACAATCATGTTTGCATGTGTTTACCAAAATAAACCTGACAGTGACTTTACATAAGGAAGGTTATAAACTTCAACATCTTCCGGAAATAGTATTTTTTAGTCTTCTAAAACTGATTCTTTTTATTTGCATGAAGATTATTTTTTCCATCATAAAACAAGCTACTTAGATTTAATATTTACCCCTTGCAAAAAAATTTTATCGGGCACTAGGATCTCTCGTTTAACAAATGATGCTATATCTGAAGCCAAATATACCAATGCTTCGTCTTATTTTTACAGAAAGAATGTCTTTCTGACGCAATACCGATTTTTTTTTACTTAAGATTGTGGTATACAATGAATTTTGACTTTTACGGAACACTGTAATTCTTTGTCACTGTAATATTTAGTTTTCAATTGCTGCAATCTTTGTGTTTTCGGGTCTTCCGTTTTATATAAATAATTAATAAAAGTACCGAATTTTCATTTTTACGAAATAGATGAAAATTTATGCGAAATTTTCTTGTAACTGCGAGTAGATACGAAATACAAGAAATTTGTGAATAGACGCGAAGTTATGTAAAAATTTCTTATCTTTGTGAATAGGTGCAAAATATAGCGTTTTGTGTTTCTTCTTTTTAAGAAAAAAAGAAAATTACGCCGGAGAATCTTTCAGACATAAACTCCTTCAAATAAGCTTCCTATTTGAGTTGTTAATGAAATTAATAGACGAATCAGAAGATTCAAGTTATCCATTTGCTCACCATTTGTGAAAGAAATTACAAGACTTGAAAGCAACACTTGAACGACAAAATCAGGGGTGCTTTGGAGTGAAAAAAGTCTCATTTGGTCCTATATGATTTTCAAGAAATGGATTTTCATTTAAACACATTTCAAAAATTTCAATAAACGCTCACTGCATTTGAAATTAAACACAGCAAATTAAACCTATTTTCATTCTGATCAATTATTTTGCCTATCTGTGACTGCAAGTGTGAAAACCGTAATTCAAAATATATTGCTCGAAAGCTTTTTAAAAATTCCTTTCTTCAGAGGACTCCCTAGAAATGAGCTCATTGATGTATACACCCACTTTCATTAGCTAATGTTACAATAAATAAACAGAAATGAAGATCTCAATGTTAAGGCCATATTGTGGACTGTTAATTGCTCTTTTTCAACCTTTGCTGAAGCAGTTTTACAAAGCATTTGTAGCTCAATAGCGATACGCTAATAGTGTTGACGCAGAAGGCTTCTTTATTATGTAATGTCGTCGTTACAAACAAAAGAACGTCTTTAAAAGAGTCAAGTGTTGAAATTACAACAATATTAGTTTTTAATTAACTATAAATAATATAAATTTTAAGTGTATAAAAAGATTGTTTTACTTTTATAAATAGTTTATGCAACTTCTAGCGAAATTTTGCAGAAAAAAAACATTATACTTTTTTCTGCGAAATTTCTGTTTTTCATTTGCGAAAATTCTTTACCTTTAATAATTAACGTCTTTGAAAAGGAAGAAAAAAATGAAATACGCAACAAATTCAAGCACAAGTGTTCGTAACATGTTGAAAATTTATTATGGAATTTTGAGTTATTTAACCCAAATTTAGTTTCCCGTCCTCAACCCAAAATTTCTTCCTAGCATTGGTTTTTTAATTCGCTGATGAATCTCAAAGGAGCATAAAAAGCCGTAAAAAGAAGATTTTTCACAGTTCTTCACCTTTTTCTAAACAAAGCACTTTAAAACATTTAAAACCAAAATTACATTTAATTTCGACGTATAAAACAAAACTCAAACAGATTTTGAAAAATAAACATGGATTTGGGAATATTTTTTTCAGATATGAATCAAAGTTTTTGTTTATAAAAAATTAAGCAAATAACACAGAATATGTAATATCTTAGCGAAAGTTATTTTATTCTTTGCTTCGAATTACCTCTAGTAGATAAATTTAAGATTCAAGTAGATATGATTTTTTGAGCTTGAGCTTTAAAATTCTTTGAAGAGTAACACAAGCTGAAAGTGCTCATATTTATCATGAAAAAACACATCTTTTGAACCACAAGCCTTTTATCTTGCTTGGAAAAAGAACAAGTCGTGACAAACAACAATTAACGTCCCCCCCCCCCTACACAAACACGCACACAAAAAGAAAAAAAAAACTGATTTTGTCTTAAATGATTGTAAAAGAGGGAAATGTGATGAAGTACATTCTTTAGTATCTGACCGCTTCAATTACAGTGTCTCACTTATCATGAATGCTTACACTCACCGTGACCTTATCTCTGTTTTAAAAATAAAGTAAAATAAAGCACTTTCACATATACAATTTCTCAGAGATTTGAAAGCGCGTGAGAGCTTAGTGTAGTCAGTCCACAAGCAGTTTATCGGCATGTCGTGCCTGGTTGATTTTCGGTTCTAAGTATGCTACCGGTATTACATTTTTTTCTTCTACCCTAGGGCATCTCTTTTCAACTCATGATACATTGTTAAAATTCGATTTCATTTAGCCTTTTATAGGATAGCCGAAAATCGTGGTCTCGAAATTAATTCTGAAACAGATTTTGAAATCATTATTCTTTTCAGAAGATTCATTAAAAAGGACACATTTGATGTTGTTCTCGCTGATACCAAATGTTTAACTATCGTGATAATCAGCAGTACATTTTTGCCCTAAGGGGAATTAAATATATATATATATATATTTAACCAATCAATTCATTTTTACTGTACCAGTATTCTATGCTATCACTTTTAGATATTTAAGTGTTTCAAAGATTTTGCTTAAAGCTTAGACCTTAAATTTTTATTAACCAATTAAACAGATAAAATAAATTGTTAATAGGATGCGAAGAAATACTAATAATAACTACTGTAGAACCTGTTAAAGTGGCCACCTAACTATAGAGACTACCTGTCTATAGCGACCCCTTTTGGTCAATTTTATTTTACTACCACCACAGTTACCACTTTTGTAAAGTGACCATCTTTATAAGGTGACTAGTTTTGTTTTTCCCGAGGTGATCACATTAGGCAGACTCCATTTTACATACTTTTCACATATTGAAATCCGTTATTTTAACAATATACTGTGTTTTGTGATTACAGTGGTCTTTTACTACCACTTTTTAAACTTATTTGCTTGAAAGTTGAATTTATCTTTAGAAGTATTCTCAAAATTTTGACTTATTCTCATTTAAGCCTATTAAACTACTATGACTTAAAATTTATCTATTAATGATCTTAAGAATAGCCCAAATTTTGAACATAATATGATACTTAAGTTATGCATATTAGGTCTATTAAAAAAGGGCTTCAGGCAATGCAAACTCTTAACATACTTACTAACGCATTACTAACGCATACTTACTAACACAAGTAAAGAGCAGGGGTTCCCAAACTTGTTTCCTCCGCGGCACCCTTGTCAGGCTAAAAACATTTCACGGCACCCTTTTCAGGCTAAAAACTTTCGCGGCAGATTTCCTTTAAAGCAATATGAATATGAAGGTTAGAATGAAGCAGTTTGAATGCATTTTACGCTATTTTTTGTTTGTTTGTTTATAGGGCTAACTATCAAGAAAGTACTCTCTTGGGAAAGGGATATAGAATTTTGACAATTCCTCCCTTTCAGGGAGTTCCTATAAAAGAGAGGCTACAGGACAGTCTTGAACTTGACTGAAATATTTTTGTTTGAGCCCACTTAGTGATCAGCTTGGCTCACTTTCTTGGGGATACCGGTTCAGAGGAAATTATTTGATTATACTCCACCAAAACACTTTTCTTGATTATCTCCACGGCACCCCTGACATACGCTCGTGGCACCCTAGGGTGCCGAGGCACCCAGTTTGGGAACCTCTGGTATAGAGCATTAACGTATTATAAACTACAGAAAGAAAGTTTTTAATTCTATTATCGCCCGGACAGCACAGCAAACTTGCATCAAACTTGCCGCAATCTTGATTTATTAAGTCAATAAACTTGAATTAAGCTTTGAAAATTTCAAGCGTGTAAGCTTAATGCAAGCTTGAATCAAGTGTTCAAGTTTACACTTGCCCAGATTGCATTAAGCTTGACATAGCAAGCTTAATTTCAAGCTTAAAAAATTTTCCTAAAAAAATTTTCTTAAATACACGGGGGCGTCCGTCGGTGAACTCGCCCCACATATCTTATTTTTCCACGCATTTTCCTATCTATGCTGAAATGTCAAGCTATTTTAATCTGCTCCCATCAACGGTCCGCGGCTGGGATAGAACTTGGGACTTAAGGTTTGGGAGGCCAGCGTCCTAACCATTCAGCCGCGCTGCGCTCTCGCTGGCATGACTAAAGTTTGAAGTGACTGTTCTGGTTGTCACGCCGTTTTCTGGCGATATTGATCAGTGGACGATGCCCTGTTTCTTTTATTTTTCGATGGGTTGAATCAAAATTAAAATAATGTTATGTGTGATTTATAGACTCCACTAATAGGGAAATAAGCATAATATAAACTTAAAAGCAGCACATGTTTAAAAACTTTCAATATCGCGACACTCATGTTGGGCAATACTGGCCAAAATCGAGACAAACGACTGATTTAGAAATCAATTTCGTAGTATAATAGTATTTTATTTTGAAGAATTTCCATATTTGGAAATATAGAATCTTTTTTTTTTAATTCTGGGGTTAAATACATTTATGACTGATGATAAATTATTTGTTATGTGGATGTGGCTTTCCAAATCAAGCATTAATCAAATTATATTCAAACTTGACAGTTCAACTGACTTCTCCAAGCTTGTTGCAAGCTTAAACTGAATTGAACTGTCAAGCTTGATTTAAGCTTATGTGCTGTCTGGGCGAGAAAGGTTTTCATCCAAAATCTTTAAAAATCAATTTCAGATTTCATATATTTATATTCCTGATATTGACAAGAAGAATACTAAAACAAATCTTAAATGTTATTAAGGATTTGTTGGAAATATTAGAAAAAAAAAAAATCTGGAGTGACTCCACTCGACTTTCCGATCAATTACCAAGCATTATCATTACCAAGCATTTAAATAAATTCTAATCGATAAAAAATTCAAACATATATACCAAACTGAAGCTCAATTGAAGCCTAAAAATCAATACCGGTCCTTTACACATAAAAATCAATACCGGTGGTTTATAACACCCAATTTGAGCTCAATCGAATGTACCGTTTAAACACTAGCGCACTTTCAAAAATTTCCCCCACAGACCATAATGTAAAAGAAATCTTTGTCGTAGCCCTGTAGTAAAACTATAAGTCCTATACACATCAAAATTAATACCGGTCTTACGATGGTGGTTTATAACATATCTATACCCAATTTTATGTTGATTTCTTTGATTTCTTTATTTTGATTTGATTTGATTTGTTTTATACGTTTAAACGCTAGCGCACTTTCAAGAATTTACCCCATAGGACATAGTGTAAAAGAAATCTTTGTCGTAGTCCTGCAGAAAAACTATGAGTCCTATACACACCAAAATCAATACCGGTCTTGCGACGGTAGTTTATAACATATATACCCAATTTGAGCTCAATCGAATGCCCCGTTCAGGAGCTATTGTGTTCATTCACACACACACACACACGCATCCCGTAAAAGTAGCATAAATGAATTCAGAAGACCTCAAAACCTGTAAATACACCAAAATCTCGAAGTCGAATTTTTTCATGATTACAATACTTTCCTTACATGGTACATGTTCAGAAAGTAATAATAAATATAACACTCGTTTTATACAAAAGTACTTAAATGCTAAGCTAAACTTACATCTTGTGCCTCTCATCAGTATTCTCACTTGTATTGTAATACGCAATAATTAAATTTAAAAATTTCAATAATTTCAATATTTGGAAATGAATCAATACTAGTAAATCATTTACAGACAGCACATGAAAATTAACCCTACAAGGCTCAATTTTTTTTCTGTGTCTGAAATAAATATATGTGATAATATTAGTGATTATTATTTGGGGGAAAATAGTTTAAAAAATAATAACCTAATATTTTACTAGAAAATCACTTTTTTATCAGTTTTGTATGCGGTTCACTGGTCCTTAGCTATACTTTTTTGGCCTTTATTTTGAAATTTTAGTATTCAGATCGTTTCTTGATATGACGATCTCCAACACAGAGCCATTTTTTCCGGGTCAAAACTCTTTGCTAACTATTTTTTGTTAATTTTCTAAAATAAACAAAACCACATTCGAAAGATCACTATTTAAATTTCAATCAGTTTTACAAATAATATGAGCAGTAAGTACATCTACACGCAACAGCTTGAATTATATCGTTGCTATCTATGTATAAATAATCTTAGAAACCGACAGATATCTATACTAGTATTTTATACACGTAGAGGAATAATTAAAGTGGTTCTTCAACATAGGGTACCAGGTGCCTTGTAGGGTTAATAGCTGTATCAGCAAATGAATGTAACTATATGAAGTCTTAATAAATACATCGTGGTCAACGGAAAAAAACACTCAAAATACTGGTGTCAAACGGTAAAATAAATAAAACATTTTGTGCAAAAACACACATAAAATGTTACTCGTAACTTGATACGATCGTTTCAACCAAAAATTCTTTCGGTCTTCCTCAAAGTCCTTCGTCACACAGAACAGAGGGAAATGAAAAAGATCTTCTAAGATCTTTTTACAAACAAGTAACATTTTATGTGTGTTTTTTCACAAAATGTTTTATTTATTTTAAGTTTTTTTTATTTATTTTACAGTCAGGGTCAATTAAAAGAAAAACATAGTTTACTTAATTATTTGATGTATCAAAGTTAGAAAAAAATATTCATTAAAAAAAGTTTTTCAAAAATGTGTGTTTAATTTTTTTAAAGTCAAATCAAACACTAAACATACTTACTAACGTATCTGAAACTTTAAATAATTCGAACAACAGAGCGAAAAATATTAACCCCATTATTGAGAACATTTTTCATCCAATATCTATAAAAAGAATTTCAAATTTCATATTTTTCTTATTTTGCCAACGAGAAAAGTACATTTAAAATAGTTTGTGTATTCTGCAGTTGTGAAACGTATTTACGAGTCATTAAAATGATGATGGCCTTAATTATGAAATCAATTAAAGGTAAGTACAAATCACTTATTTTCCATATGGCATACACATTTTGTGAGCATAACGCCTAATCCCAAGAAATAAAATTTCTGAGATGAAGTTTGAAAATGAAGTTAAGTACATTTCGATTCTTCTGAAGACATTTTTGTGTAGATTTGACTCAAACAAACTTTGTTTTCTATTTTCAACCTCTGAAGTCAAAAATTTCGATGCTAAAAGTTTCCTACACAACTACTGTACTGGGTAAAAAGAAAAAAAATTATATTATGAAAAAAAAAATTAGATAATATATAAAACAAATTCTCCCATTTAATGAGTACAAATCACGCTTTAAAAGAAGAATTTGACATTTAACGTTCATTTCTGTCATTATTTGAAAGCAACACTCGAAGTAATATGCTTTTATAACTATTCAGAATTTACAAGTATCATACGTTGATTAAACTTCTATTCCAAATCACCCATTATTAGGATTAGGCGTTATATTAAAGCATACGAATCTTAGGAATTTAACATCGTATTTTAAGTGATTTGTACTCATCCTTTTTAATAATAAGTAAGCATTTCCTTTTCATTTACACATTGGTCTTAAATTATTTTTCAAACGTTTGTGAATTTAAAATGTCGGTAATGGTCTTAATACTTAAATATTTATTTATAATATCATCTTAGCACTTTTATCAGACTTTAATTTTATTTTGTGTTATCTTATTTATTTTTGTGGTAGTTGGGAATTTTCTTCGTGTCTATTTTAAAAGCCCTATACTCCCCGATTTCTGTTATCTACTTCGTTACAAAGAATTCTGGTACTTGTTTACTTTCACCTTGATTAAGTTATGATAGTATGTGTCAAGAGAATATTTTTCAAATAAATACCTAGTTACAGTGTCAGAAAAAAACAACATTGCGAATAAACAATATTGGGAATAAACATGGATTATGCAAAAGCATAATAAAAGGCCGTAATTCAAATCTTTCCTCTAAAACACTGCAACGGTCATATTTTTACGTATCTAAACCTTTCCCAGCATTTCCTATTTTAAAGATTTCTGGACACGTATCGTACTTGTCTGGCACAATACACGAGTATAGGTTTGCACCTTCCTGCTTGCTTATAACATTCATCTTGATAAGACCAGCTGCACATTATCGTGTAGAGAATACAAATATTTAGTAAACTTGACCGCAGATTTGAGAAGACCGTGACAACTTCACTTACCTTAAAAAAGAAATGAATTATGGAAGACCTCTTTCACGCCGTAACACTACTGCTGGATACATGATGAATTCTGGCAAATGGACTTTACCATGCTTGTTACGCGAAACAAATGGCCACAATTTTCAAGCTAACTTTCTTGACGGCGAAATGTCAGTTAGGCGAAAGTTTGGTTTTTGTAAGAATAGTTTGCGCGTTTAAATACAAAATTGTTAAAAGCAGTTTGACTCAAAAAAAGAAAAGGCAAAAAATGATCATTTTTTACAAGTCTATGGCTTACGAAACATTGTCCAATCCATTTTGTTTTCAACTGGCTGAAGGTTAAGAATTTTGAAATTGTTTTATTGTTGTTTCTGGTGCACCCTGACAACCGCAAGCGGCCGTGCCAGATGCCCACAGGGAAGGGGGGCAGTGGGAGGAAGTACGATTTATCCTGTGCTCCCCTAATTTTGAACCAATTCCAGAGGAGAGACCCACCCTCTGAAATCGGAAGCCCCAGAGGGATGGTTTAACAACTTGGAGGATATTGGAGACACGACAGATTTTACGTGCACCAGCTCACATTAGCGTACACGGTCCCACAGTAGTCGAACCGACAGGAAATTGACCCTCCCAAGCACTGGTCAAGCCGGATTCTGCGTCACTTGCCGTGTTCTAATGGGAACAGAGTTTAGCGCCCAGACCAGTGCGGCACGTGAAAATGTTTTAAAGGACATGGAAAATTGTGCAATCCACATCCTCCTCCTCCCCCATTTCCAAGAAAAAACAATCCTCTTAATATTTTAAAAATGATCTTTCTGTCTTATCTAATCAAAAACCTGTACTTTGATACTATAAAGCTGTTTCAGTTTTAAAGCTACATAAATGAAAATATTCTACTTATTTTTTTTTCTGGAATATCTTGTGTAACCTGGCTAATTAATGAAATCTTGTATTTCTAATGATATATCAGCAATGAATATCACTTTGTAAGTGTAAAATTTAAATTGCTATCAGTGATGGCACACCTACGTGATATTGGACTTTTTTTTATTTATTTATTCCACTCTAGAAACAGTACACAAAGTATGAGCTTTATGCGAACATAGATGAACATATTAGCTAATACTGGTTTGTTTCAAACTGCTTGTCATTCGATGATTAGATGACAAACCCTCGGATGTTGTTCTTTATGAAATGCATGATTGATGAAACAGTTTGACTTTTGACTGATTATCTACGACTTACATTATAGATACTTGTACGTTAAAGTATGTAGTAAAAAGAGATAAACAGAGTGGTGACAGGATTTATCAAAAGCATAAATCGTGGCAGCATTATGCTTTGAAGTGGTTTATATGCAGCATGAGATAAAAGAGGTAAGTGGAGGACTTCTGCTCTTTGCTTTACAATCATTGTCTAGTTGATCCTGACACAGAAGATTGAAAATCGATTTTCCAGAATGTTGTAGGTGGCACGAGAAGCTTTATAAGGTGAGTGAATCTTGCTTTACTCTTTTTCTTTTAAACTGATATATTTAGACTTATAGGCCAGATTTAAATGATTGTTTGCGGAATTCTAAAAGTATGTTTAGCTATGTAATTCCCATTAGAAAAAAAAAATATATATATACACCAGCCTACAAAAGTTAAGAACAACCGTTTTTTTTTTGTGCCTAATCTGCAAATGAATGAATCTAGAAACACTAAATTTGAATGACATGTGCCCAAAACAGTCATACAACATAGAAGTTTATAGAAGAAAAACACAAAAAAGATTTACAACTTAAAAAAGCAATCTCTCTGGAAAAGTCCATTCTTGAAAAAATAATATATCACTTTTCTGTGGTAAAATGTCAAGGATAGTGCTTGCTCTAGACTTAAAAATCAGAGAATCAGGCTGACTAACTATCAATAAAAGTAAGAGTCAATTTTTGGTAAAAAAAAATGCCAGTCAATTTAAAAAGCTAAAACAAAAGATTATTGTTTTTAATAAAGCATTAAAAATATGTTATTTTATTTATTTTTTCCTCATGTAGTAAACGATTTTACTCCTAAATATTAAGGTCAATACTAATAGGAGGCGATTCACATGTACTTATGTTTTGAAACATACAAATCTTAAACTTGAAACCTGAAGATCGGTTCTTCAAGCAAGCATTGCCAATGTGTATCGAACATACAGAATAGCGGTGCAGATTTGTCAACCTGGGAAGTTAAAATGTGTAAAGTATTGCAAACGCAGCAATTTTCATGTCTTTCACTGTACACAATTTGCGAACGTTATCTTTGTGCAATGATGCGCGTTATGCGCGATGAGTGTTACTATGCGAAATGACAATTTTCAGGAATTTTGAATTAATACAAAAGGACCGAAATTTTTCGAGTCAAACTTAGACTCCCAGTTTCAAAAAATGAGTCTTTTTTTTTCAAAAAATATCGATTTATGCGTAAAACGTGAATACGTGAGAGCCCGGGTCATAGAAACGTATCAAAAATGAGTTTTAATAAGGGATTTGCCCACCCCTATCTTGTATGTATTAGCGGCACTGACTTCCCATGCTGTCAATTAAGTTGTCGGTTACCGAAATGGGAAGCGAAGACCAGACAAGGAGTAAGCTTTGTTCTAGTTCTTCTAAGGGCCTTGGAGATAGACTTAAAGCAGCAACCTGCCTACCAAGATAGTCCCAAAGATGCTCTATCGGATTCAGGCATGGAGATTGACCATTCCATTCGCTCTAAACCAAGACCCTCAAGATATTCCTCAACAATTACTGCTCGGTGAGGTCGTGCTTTATCATCCATCAGAAAGAAATCATTGCCGATTGCACTGGCATAGGGACTGACATACTGATCAAGGATCTCATCCCGATATCTCACTCCAGAAAGAGTACAGAAGCCCATCGTTGTCTAGTCCAGGAAACGTGTTATGTTGTCCAAGATAAGCGGGCCCTTCTCTGTCGTCCGTGGAGGGGACACAACCCAACAAGTCGCCTTGCATACAGACCTGCATTGTGAAGACGCCTTCGCACCGTACTAGCGGAAATTCTCCTCTCTGATGCTACAGAGTGATTTGCAACAAGTTGCGACACAGAAATGCTTCTTTTTCGGGCCGAAAGAACTATAAAACGGTCCTCTGCAGGTGTTGTAGCTCGTGGTCGGCCTGGAACGTAACTTCAGGACACAGAAGCTTCGATTTGATATTGATTCCAGAGACGGTGGACCACACTGAGAGACACATTAAGAGGCCTAGCAGCATCAACCTGTGACAACCCCATTCCCATCCATCCGACCACCCGCCACCTTAAGAAATCGGGCAAACGGCTTTTCTCAGACATTGCGGGACCCTATTACCTATTGTCAACGAATCTACTAACAAAAGTTGTAAATCAAGAAAAGTTATAGGATATTTTCATATTTTTCTCTCATTCATATATGCCTGTTCTTTTCTATAGAAAAAAAAGTGGCAGCTACCGTTTTTGCATAAAGTTAATTTTTATAATTTACATAAACTATAAATTTTATTGTTAGTGTCTTTTTTTATGGTGAGCTTCGAAAAACATGTTATTTCTTAACTTTTGAAGACCAGTGTATTGCATTATTAAACTGAAGTTAAGGTATTAACTTGTTAATATATATATATATACGATATTTGGGATACTTATCACCAATCTGTAAAATAAAGGATATTTGCTTCATATATAGAAATAAGTAACATTGGGTAAATATCAAAATTTATAACTGATTTTTTGGAGGAAACATTTACACTGCACCCCAAAATTAGTCACATTTACAGTAGAAAGCTCTTACAAGGAAAGAACTCGAACAAGTCGTCCCATATAACATTCGTAAAGAATATATGTTAATCTACTGATTATAAAATAAAATAAAATATTTGCTGAAGTTAATTAATATGGCCAAAAAATACTTAAATGAACGATTAGTAATCTTTGTTTGGCGACCTTTTTTTTTCTTTTTTCAAAAACGAAGAGTTTAAAAGATAAAATTAGCCTACTACTTCATCTGTTCAATGAATTAAAAAAGGCGAAATGTTAAAATTTGTTCAATTATCTGTAACTAATAATTCTAACTGCCGAGATCTGATTGTTAAGTTATCTCTCCTCGGTAGAGAAGCTTCTGCGTTGTATTGATCTTCCACTGTACTTTTATGCAACACCCACACATCACCAATGACAACGCATACATTGCAAGTGTTAATAAAGATACTGATAAAATTATTTTAAAACTTTAAAACAACACACATAAAAAAGTACTTATGTATAAGTATTTGTATACAGGGTATGCCGAAAAGGTGGTAACGGGCTTTAATTCTTTATCTATCTAATGTAAAATGAAAAAATGTTCAAAATAAGGTCGGAAAGAAAACTCGGAAGTAAGAAAAGGTTGGAAATAAGAAAAAATTCCTCTCGTTCACTTACGGAAAGCTACACTTTTTTAATTTGTATACGACCCTCGTACAAAACAATTCCCAATTAGCAAAATGTGCTCCATTCACTCATGAGGTGATGTACTAAATTTCAGCCTTTCATCGTACAAAATCTCAGAGATATCTTTAAAGAAAGATGATCTGGGTTATGCATGATTTTAAATGTTAACGTTTTTTGTTAGAGTGGGAAAAGATCTTCTTTCGTAATTTCTGTACGACCCCTGAAATGCGATCATTCGACGTGATTTTTTACCTTCGAGAGCCATTAAAAAGTGGTTTAAGACAGCGTTATATTTGTCTTCATATCTCTGTCACTATTAAGAATATAATTCTCAAATTTTGTATGTCACCTCACTAATGTATGGGGCACATTTTACTAATTGAGAATTCTTTTGTACGGGGGTCGTATACAAATTTAAAAGTGCAACGTTTTGAAAATTAACGTGAGGAGTTCTTTCGTAGCATAATATTTTTCCGACCTTATTTCGAACATTTATTAAATTTACATTGCCCACTTATATCCAATAGATAAAGAATTAAATCCCGTAACCACCTTTTGGGGACACACTGTATAATAGTACCATTTGTATTATTTTACAAAGTTTTAAATTAATTTTACCTATTAACACCAGTTTTTGTTGAATGTTCGTGTTAATGATACTGATAGTTTAACCAGAAATAATGTAATAATTTTCAAACAACACCGCTAAGAAAAACTTAAGATGTTTATTAAAAGAATATACACTCTATAACAAATAAATCGACGCACCAAGAAGGAGGTGTCCGATTGAGGCGAAAATTGGTGGATAGGAAGACAATGTACAGAATAGTAAATTATTAAAATTTCAGAACAATTGAATAATTTATTTCAGAGTTACAGTAACAAGTTTAATAAGGTGTTGACCCGCCGCTAGCCTGCATACAAGCTGCCACACGGCGTGGCATAGACCGATAAAGCTCCCGGATGGTCTCCTGCCAAATTCGCTCCAATTGTCGAACGAGGTCATCAACAGTCCGTGCCAGATGCAATCGCCTTCCCATCATATCCCAGACATGCTCGATGGGAGAGAGATCTGGCGATCTGGCAGGCCAAGGAAGAGTTTGACAAGCTTGCAGACAGTTTAGAGCAACACGAGCCGTATGTGGTCTGGCATTGTCCTGCTGAAAAACCAGCCCAGGGCACTGCAAAAGGAACGGTAGCAAAACAGGTCTTAGGATGTCGTCCACGTACCGCTGTGCAGTAAGTGTACCTCTAATGACGACCAAAGGGGCCCGGCTGTCAAAGGAAATGGCACCCCAGACCATAATGCCTTGTTGAGGGCCGGCGTGGCGTGCAATAGTGAAAGCAGGATCCCCCCTCTGCCCTGTGCGTTTCCAAGCACGTCTTCGATGATCGTCAGGACATAATTGGAAGAGGGATTCGTCGCTAAAGACTGTACGTCCCCAGTCGGCATCATTCCAACCTGATCGAGCCCTGCACCACTGTAATCTGGCTCGGCAGTGTGCAGGCGTGAGTGGCAGGTAGCGTAACAGTCGGCGCGAGAGTAGATTTCGCTCTCTCAACCGTCTGTGAATGGTCATGATGGACACTGGTGTTTGGGTTGAACGTCTGATGGTTGATAGAGATGAAGAAGGCGCTGTGACAGCTGATCGGACCATCACGCTGTCCTCACGATCTGTTGTAGCCCTAGGTCGACCGCTACCATCCTGACGCTGCACTCTGCCATTTTCCACCCATCCTTGCCAGCATCTTCGAATCGTCGCATCGCTTCGACTCAAATGACGAGCGATTCTCCGATTAGTCCAACCGGCCTCTTTCAATCCAATGATACGACCTCTGTCAAACTCTGACAGTTGCTCGTAATGAGTACGAATCCTGCAGCGAGGCATTTTTTAAGTTGTTGAAAGGTCATCTGAATCGCAATCAAACCGAAAGTTTTAACAACCGTTGAAGAACTGCTCCTTATATACGTCTGCTGGATGCGCTAGAGATCAAACTATTCATTCATTGGACACCAAATTTGAATCATTTGCATATCTGTTCAAAACATTCATGCATACGAAATTTCAAAGCAACGGATGATTGTTTCTTGGTGCGTCGATTTTTTTGTTATAGAGTGTATTAATATTTTCAGGTGTGGAGGTTTTTGGTACTTCGCATGAATTCAAGTACTTGGAAAATATATATTTAAATAAGATTTTTCAAGTATAAACTTCAAAATGTTATTATTCATTATGAAGGAACTATTTAAATTTATAGAGAATGAATAATGAAAAATTATTGGAAAAAGCGTTTTAAAGTTTAAAAAAAAAAGAAGCGTCTCACATAGGAAAACATTTTCAACATAAAATTCTACAGAGCTACCCAATAATAACTTACCCAAGTGTTGTACAAATACCTAAAATTAGGTTTTATTTGTGAATAAAAATTATTTAGTAAAATTTCTTAAAATACAACAAATATGGCTTCTTACTATATTATAATCAAAGAGTATCTAAAATTCTAGGTAGTTTCATATATTTAATTCTGTTTGCTGCTGCCATTTATGCATGAATATATATTCCTTTTTAACTAAAATTTTTGTCCATAATATTTGAAATTATGAATATAGTCGGTACTTTAGTTGCTCAAAGAGTTATAAGTTGACTCCTGAGTGACGCTCATGAAATTAAAAAAACAAAACTCTGGACAAAGTATACCCGACTACAAAGGTTCTTTCGTACAGCAGGGAAATTCGACATTCTCAAATAATTCTTTATGTTTGCGAAAATTTATGACAAAAATAAGATCATTTTTATCTTTTAGTTGTTAAAATAATTGCACATTTATGTGTTGCCTAAATTATATATTTTTAAAAAATATAAGAGAGTGAATCGGAAATCTGATATGTAACATTTTCGCAGGTATCTAACTATTAATTTAATTCGGCAAATTTAAAAATTAACCAAACTGAATGCACTTTCACAACAGTCCAAACGTTGGACTAAGGTCTGCACGGCCCAGCCACGCTTTAGCGACCTGGACTCAGGAGTGCAGAAGCATAAACACATGCCCCGGCCAGATTGTAAGCTTTACGCGGAGCTTCCAGTGTTTGGTTCCACAAGCAAGCCTGGTCCTCATTTTAATGACCCATTCAAGGGATGAAAGGCTGAGTGAATCTTGCCCTGCTTGGGAATAGAGCCCCAGACATGTAGCATAGCAGCTCAATGTGCTAACCGTTGCAGTACTGGACTTCAAAAAATGGCCAAACAAAGCTAGATTGTCAATTACCATATAAATTTATATAGTTTTTTATAGCTTTAGATAGAAATTAAAAAAAATACGTATTTTATCAAAAGTTTGGTGAAAACCTGTTTACTTTTTCTACGTAATCGACATGGAGATTCATTTATTCGTCTCACTGATAGATGACCTTTTTGATTCCCTCTTCGACGAACATTGCCACTTGTGATGTGAGAGAGGCCATAACGCTCCTTTCAAGCTCACCTTTGATTTGGAAGCTGTTGTCTCTTATCCAGTTCTTCAGTTCAGGGAACAGATGAAAATTCCTCTGTGCTGGATGAATAACCAATTTAGGATCACGAGAAGCTTCAAAAATACCTTGATATCAGATGGATTTGAACATTGGTTTGAAGCTCTCTTTTGGTATCTATTGGTCATTTAAAAAAAAACGTCCTATTTAACACTAAAAATAATTTCAAAAATACCAAATCCATGCTCATCACTAACTTTTACTTCTTATTAAGTCAAAAATCATACAAAGTATATTGTTTTGGTTTTCTACTAACGATCCTGAAACCAGATACGGAAAATTGGATTGCACATAAATGTAATTTAGTAGGATAAAAGGAAAGATTTCTTTTTTTCTCCTAAAAATGTAAAAATGTTCTGTAATGTGAGTGAATTAAAAAAATCAGGTTTATCTGATTGATTCACCAGTTTGATCATTGCTCCTTGAACATAAGAATATACTTCACCTTTTTACTGGACAGTCACAAAAAATACATCGCATACAATCAATTAAACACCTTAAATACTAGCGCCAACTTCAGGCGAATAACGGAATATCATTAAAAACTATAATTAAAATACATCAGCTGATAAAAGCGACAACAAATCCATTCATTTCATTGATGAAAAGTACCGCTAACATCACAGGGGGAATAGAACACGTAGACTGGAAAATTCTATTGTCAAACTAATTCACTTCAGTTCCATGTGCAGTCAGTAATACTTCAATTCACTTCAGATCTAAGAATATAAATATCTAAAATGCTACATAATAAGTCATTGTTTGGTTCTGACATCTGTACCACAAATACATAATTAAACTAATTGCAATATATCAGATTACACTATGAAATAAAAGGACAAGAAACTGCTCAAAAAGAATCTTAATTAGACCACGCAGAACTGCTGTTCTGTAGGTCCTACTTCACACTCCTTTAATATAGTTTTCAAATTTAATGCTCCTGTAAAGCTGATATAATTTTTTATATACGCTGAAAAAAAAGAAAAAAATCGGTAATGTTCGCCTGTAATTTAATGCCTTAAAGGTTTTAATAATTCAATTGCAAATTGTAGTCATTTCTCAGTTTTGTTTCATAAAGAAAAAATAAGCTTTCTTACATGAGAAAGCTTCAGACCACAGTTTTCATGAAGTATAAAAGTTCGGAACATTGCATCCAGAATTTTGTAACACAATGAAAAATACTTTTTTTTTTGAAGTCTTCTTTCATCGTGATTATTTTAACCTAAAGAAGCATTTATATTAGAAGCATGTTATACTGCCAAAAGACACTATTTAGCTGGCTCGGTGATTATAAACAGCTTGGAGATTCATTATTTTTTCTCTGCCGACTACCACATAGAAAGGACATATGTTCGAACGGTTTTAAAGGGCGCTTTCTTCGCGTATTCCCGGTGTTTTTTGAACAGTCTGGACAAAAATCTTGTTCTTTCAATTTTAAAGTCTCCTTTTCAGTCGACGGGCAACTACCAGACCTTCAAAAATACCTTCTTCTAATGCACATCTTGTGAACTTTTGCAGTTTTGTCATTTACACCTTGTTCAAAGGTTTTTTGAACTTATTTGAAAATTTCTATGCAGATTCAGACTTTTGGTCACTATACTCAGGCTTTTCATAACAATTTAAATTAATGGTTACCTTTAGGCTTATTTATAATGAGATCTACTGACCATACATCTTCTACTTCCGAACTTATAAATGCATATTCTTCTTCTTCTTTGTGCAGTACCACATAAATACTTATTTATGTGTCTAAAACGAATGGCCTAATAAATTAGCGAATAAAATTAAAAATGCTAGAGCTCAGTTTTTTTTTCTGACTCGTGACTTAATGATAGAGTGCCCCTTTACCATGAGATGAATTTTTTATTGTCCTTCTATTGTTCATTGGATAGCTTAATAGAAATTTTCTTCGTTTATTTTTGTTCGATACACATACAGACAAAAAAAAATGTTTCGTTGGCGTGCTTTTAACAGTATAATTATGTTTCTTTTTGTTGCTGTTGTTTATAAGAGGCAGGCACTTGCCGATTAGGCATTTGGCACCACAACGACCCAAAGATATTAGCCATTCTATTATGGTGACACCCAGTCGGCGGCCAAGCTCCCCTGTGAAAGGATAGAATGGATTTTTAGCTATTATACCACCTTCGCGGCCCGAATGTGTCAACAAAATTTTTGTTCTCATTATGTTGATAAGAAAAAATATTATTCTGTAAAAATAGCGCCAAGTAAATGATTTTGAATAAAAAGTTTGACTGAATTGAGCAAAATACTTTTTCCGTGTGCACAAATGCTACGCAGTTCCCTGTTAAAAATTCAACCCCATTCAATTACATTGCCAAAATCCTTCAAGGGATCAAAAAACGCTCTTTGACTTTTGAACTGTGAGCTGCCTTCTTTTAGTGCGAAGTTTGATTTTTTCTGAGTTATAAGTTAATGGCCAGTTTCAAAAAAGCAAGACAATGATACATATACACATTTTAATTTGACATTATTAGATCATTCTCTCAACACATATCATTTTGATAAACAATGATGTATATGACATACTCCCTTACAAAAATGTTCCAGTTACAGAAGATGAAATGGATCATTCCTCGTTGCAGTCAGAGGACTTAACTGCACATGAAAATGCCAGTCATCTGTGTTTCGCATCCAATTTGCGCAGTTTACAAGAACAGCAGACATAAAATTTTCTTTTTTAACGTAACAGTGTTTGCAATAACGTTATAGAAATGGTTTAATAAAACAACTATCATAGAGACTTCGCTATTATCGACAAAAACTTTTATGGTTTAACATTCTTAAAGTAAGTTTATGGTGATTGTACTAAAGTATATTTTATACCTATCTTTAAAAAATTCTGATTCCCCAAATTGCTTTTAAGTAGCTGCTATTGGATACTTAAAAATTCCCCTTCTTAAATGAAGCTGTGAATTTATAAAGTCACAGTATAGTTTTTCTAAATTTTTTTATGCACACTGAAAAAGTATCCGTTAGTTTTTCAGAAAAAACTATTGTTCATTAGATCTGTCTACTTTTTGGATACTTATAATGAAATAATGAAATGTTGCGTTTTTATGATACTATACTAATTTCTGCTTTAAAGTACACCTGTGGCTTATCCTCTGAACTAACTAAGCTACCTGACAAATATCAGTTTCCATAAAAGTATTAACATAAGACTCTGTGACTGACACATTGCAATTACATTCCATTAAGAAAAAGAAGATAACTGAAGAAAAATTAGCGAAAGATTCCCTTACGGTCTTCACATGGAGCTAGCGAAGCGCGTTGCTATGATAGTAGAGACAGCAGAGAGAAGTAGAGAAATGCAAGGCACGTGAAAGGAGCTTCATATGAAAACAGCTAAAGGATACTCTGCGATCGTGAGATAGCTTTCAGGCGGTTTATCTTGTTTTGACACTGCAATTATCTGCATTGTGCATCCTCTACTGCAGACATTTTTACCGTGTGCTCGCAAGTGTTAATTCGTGGTTGCATTCAGTTTTCTGTACACTGAAATCTGACCTAAGTGAATTCTTCTTCTTCTTCTTTCCTTAGTAGAGTCTATAAATCACACATAACATTATTTTAATTTTGATTCATCCCATGGAAAAATAAAAGGGTAAAATCATACAATCCGGTGCGCACCCCATGTAAACACGGCGACAGTCGTTGGAGCTTGGCAACCGCTAAGATCCAGCGACTGTCGCCAACCATTTTGCACGATCAGCAAAGTCAAAGTATTTTAACACATTAAAATTGTGCAGATATTCCACTTAAAAAAACATTAAAACAAAATACAACGTCCATATTTAACCAAAAGAATGTCTGCAAGTTCAGTAACAGGCAATTTAAAATGAGCAAACAGTGGACCGTTTTTAACTAAAAAAAACCTCAGTGGATTCAGCAACCTAGTTGTACAGCTATGTAAACTATGCAACCAGTGGACCGTTTTTAACTAAAAAAACTCAGTGGATTCAGCAACCTATTTGTATAGCTATGTAAACTACGCAACCAGTGTACCGTTTTTAACTAAAAAAACAACAGTGAATTAAGCAACCTAGTTGTACAACTAATGTAAACTGGGCAAACACTGGCCCGTTTTCAACTCAAAAAAACATCGGTGGATTAAACAACCTAGTTGTGCACCTCTTATAAAGTCAGTATGATTAGAATAGCACATAAATAGCACTTACGAAAACATAAACACATCCAATATCAATTTAAAATTCACATTAAAAACCTTAAACATTCCAAAGATTCGTTAAAAAAGAGCACTTACCTTTTTTTCTTTCTTTTTTTTTTTTTAAATAACCGCTCAGAAATGTCCCCAACACCCACCGGCTTATAACGTAACACCAGCATGCTTTCTTTTATTTAGCTTTATATTCACACCATATTTCTATCAAACACACACAAATTCTTTTCATACATTAACATAACATCTTTCATTCCCTTCCATCAATAACATGAAACAATATCAAATATCAACCCAAACTGACGATAGACGTATTCTTTATGGTTGCCAGTCACAACTACCACCGGCAGGTAACTTCACTTTGGCGGTGCATCTCACTCTGGCGTCAGATTGTTCACCAATGAATTGTAAACAAAAACACTGATATGTAAACAAAGCACCGTATACAGAATATAGTCCAATAAAAGAAACAGATCGACATCGGCCAATACTGATCAATCTCGCCAAAAAACGGCGTGACAACCGGACAGACAACCGCAACAGTCACTTCAAATTTTAGTCTCGTCACCTGGAGTGAGATTGGCATGGTGGTTAGGACGCTGGCTTCCCCGACTTAGGTCCCGAGATCGATCGCGGACGCTAGACGGAAACAGATTAAAATAACTTGAGGTTTCATCGTACAGGGGAATATGCGAGGAAAAATAAAATATATGGGCCGAGTTTGACGACCGGCGCCCCATGTATTTAGGAATTTTTTTTTAAGTTTGAATTAAGCTTGCTATGTCAACCTTAATGCAAGTTTGGCATGTGTAAACTTGAACACTTGATTCAAGCTTGCATTAATCTTACACGCTTGAAATTTTCAAGCTTAATTCAAGTTTATTGACTTTATAAATCAAGCTTGCTGCAAGTTTCATGCAAATTTGCTGTGCTGTCTGAGACCCAAGGATAAAATGATCCTTCATTTGAAAATAATTTTAAATTGCTTTCTATCGGCAAAATAAAAGATATGAAAGTAATTATGACTATACATAATGAAATAAAATAAATTTTACAATCATATAGTATGCATGATTTATTTTATAAAAATTTTAGAATAAAAAAGTGTCACAAACAATAAAATGGAATATTTTAAAATTATAATTAAAAATTATGGTCTAAAATAAACGTAGAAATAAATTAAATAATGTAATGGGGAGTCACGCATTTTGAGTAAAGTTGAAGGGCTGCTATGACAGCTAGGACCCGGTACTGGAGTTTCTTCAGTCGAGGGATCATTTTACCCGGCAGTATGGCTGCCCACTTTAGATCATATTACTGCAACACCCTGAGAAACATAACAAATTAAACAAGTGTAATTCACATCTAAAAACATCTATTCAGTAAACGAAGTCATATTTCTGCACATTAAAGACTGCATTTATAAATAAATAGGAAAGTTAGTAAGGAGTAGAAAATTAGTATCTTATAAGAGATATGATACAACCCAGTTTTTACGATTCTACTCAGACACGATATACATCGATCGCTTAAATACCACCAATTGCTTCTTCTTGACTTGGCACAACGAGTTTATGTGTTTGTTACCTGGTAGATAGCGATGCCTGTATCCAAGAAAACATAATGTGGATCGTTTTGAGCACAAGGATAATTTTGTGCCACCTTCCCCTACTTTAAAGCTTGTATGTAAAACATTCATTGCAGCCCACCTTCTCTCCCTCAAAAGAAAAAGAAAAGATTTAATTTTTAAAATTTTACAATTAATAAATAAAAATATTTGGTCTGAATTATTTCCTTGTTATTAAAAAATATCGAACTTCTTCAAATAATTTTAATACTGGACAGTCAAGGAAGATCCATAAATTTCTTAATGAGCCTTAATAATATAAATTGTGTTTTATAAGGAATTTACTATGCACAATGAAGATTTTTAAAAATTTACTACAATCTTAAAAAGCTATTTTGCAAAATTACGTTAAAAATTGCAAACACTGTTCAGTATAGTTGTTCTCTCTACATCAAACTTTATTAAACTTCACCTAACAGTAGGATTGCTATAACTGCTAAATATTCACACGAGATGTTTAAATGCTAAATCAGTAAAACATGAAAATATGGATATGTAATGGTTTATTTTGTACCGGTAGAAACCAATAAAGTAATCTGCAAGTGAAAGAAGGCTTTAAAAAAACAGACGTGTGGAATTACTATAATTTAATAAAGAAGTATCACTATTAAACCAGGTTTTAAGAAAAATAAATCGCATTAAAATCGGCTAAAAAATTTGGGTGCCACGATCCTAAAGCTGAGGCTTCAAAATTCGAGTGTAGGAGGTTTTAATTTTGTATATTATTTAAACAGAACAAATTTTTATCCAACATAGATAAGATTCTTCCCGATTAAACTATACGATTAAAGGAGAAATTAGTACAGAAAAGTAAAATAATAGTAAAACTGGACTGAGTTGCTAAATACGACAACATTCGTTTATATACAGGACACATGGCAACCCTACCTAACATTAAGCTACTGTACATTGTCATAATAATAATTATTATTTTACAAAATTAATTCAGTAGTGGAGATAATGAATATAAATTTCAATAATATTATGACTTTTTATGAAGAATAAATATCAACTTCATAAAAAGTCATTAAACAAATATTAATTTAGAACGATCTTAGTAATTTATTTATACACAGTTGAAATATAATAAATTATTTAATTATGGACAAGAAAAAAATATTAGTAAAACATTCAGTCAAAGTTTTACACTTTAAAGAGTCTTCCTTAAATATTTCCTTATCGACAAAATTGTACTAAAAATAACTCCATACCTGCATTAAAAGAAAAAGAAGTACCTCAAAATAAACGCAGAAGTAATTGTAAATCGGAAAGAACAGTTCTAAAACCTTTATACTTAGACCATGAAACTCCATACTCATTTCCCATACGAGTACTGAAGAAATAACCAATATTGCTAAACTAGAAGATAAAGCCCGTTGTGGAGGCAGTTACAACGGGCGCTTTTACATTTAATCGTCGTCTACTTATAATAAATAAGTTCATATTCAATTTTTATTGTATACCGAAATCGAATTTCAGGCTCTTCTGAAAACGTGGGGAAACTTTTCGCATTCGAACGATTTCGTTTTGCGTGAACAGCCACTCTTTTATCAGTGCTTCATGCATAGGAAATCATTTTGTTAGTGAAAAAATGGAAAAACTATTTTAAACGAATTGGAATTGCTATTTTCCCTTCAAAGCCCGTTGACCGTGACTTCAATATGACATCAATGTCAACTGCGATAGCTAATTTTGTCACAAAAATGATTCACTTTTATTCCTCTCTGAAATAAATAGTGAAAAATTGCTTAAAAATTAGAAAACAGGTAGATTTTCAAATTTTTAAAGTAGCGCAGATTGTTTTCTATATTTTTATATATTCCTATGGAAAATTTCCAGCGGATCTAACAAACGGTGTAAATTTTATTACGTTTTTAGATAATAACTTTTTAATCTGTTTGGATGAATGACGGTAAAAGTTTTACCTTCGAGTGGTTCAACCGGAATTGTTACACAGTGATTTCGGGATCAGTGTAACTATATAGAAGGATGAAACGAAATTTAATTCTAACCAGCAAAAAGAAAGCTAATCAATCCATTCCTTTTTTTTTCACGAACAGAAAAAATACGAAAGCATATTAAAGAACCTCGAATCTCACTTCGGACTTCCTTTTAAAAAACTGTTTGGTTCCCGATTATTTGCGTTATTTCTTCTACACTAATGTCACGTCCAAGATATTCTTTCGATTGACATAGATGTCTTTAAAGATTGATTGCACCTAGCGTTTTGATGTTTTCCCATTTTCCTTCAGAACAAGCTATAAAATAGCGATGGGCGATTAAATAAATATTTTACGAAATATTAAAGTAAAAAAAATCGAAGCTAGGATGTAAAAAACGAAATTAGCAGACGATTGGAAAACTAGTTATCTTAGATTATAAGTAGGGGAAGATTATTTGGTAAAAGTTTTTTTAATGTAAAAATATTATAATGGGCTTATCCTAACACCATTCCTCAACTCTGTTTCGATTTTTTAAATTAAATTTCGAAAATTAAAGGGAGCATTCCTTTTCTACTCATGAATTCGATATCTCCTCCACCAACTCAACCCACCTCCATCCCATTATCGGATCCAAAGAGAGGCACAATCACAGGTGTTAACAGCACGAACCCCACAAAAATTAAGTTTATATTATAAGAGATTGACATAATTTAAAAATTCAAACGCATGTATCCGTCATGCCAACATAAAAAAGCTCCCCCATCCCACCCCCTGAGATAAGCAGACAAACTATTGTAGAATCCAAACCATCGCTATTTACCTATTTTAACTACCAACGATAAAACTGTTATTTGAGATCTCAATGTTTTCAAGTTATCTAAGTTTCTAGAACGAGGTCAAGAAAATGGCTTGATAATCTGTAAACCAATTTAATTAAACTGCTCTAAATGATTCTATTTTTGTATAAAAAGCTTATAGTTTTCAATTGGTTAATGTTTTTTTCTTTCCGTTTAGGTTAAAGCTGGCGTACTAAAATCAAGAACCTTTTGACTATGAGGGTGCAACGTGAAAATTATACGGCTGGATGTTGTCCATAAATATTTTATTCAAGATATCATATGGGCACAAATAAGATACTATTACTACTTGCTATTGAATGAAAATGTGCAATATTTTCTACAAATTATGTTGTGTTTTCAAATGCTTATTTTGGATATCCACACTTGGCAATTCTGAAGAAGTCTATCAGAAATATGTCGGCCGTTTGTCAAAATAACAGAATTATTCCAATTAAATGGCATTCAATCTACATTTTAAAATTAATTATATAGATCTCAACACAAATAAATAGTAAGGACTGAAGATGCTTTCATCTAATATTTGCCGCACCATGGCCGAGTGGATAAGGCACTGAACATAACAGACTGCTGAAATGGCAAGATCCTACGTTCGCGGCTGCCGATCTAACAGTCTGGAATTTTAGTCGGTTTTCTCCAAGTGACGTGAATACGAATTAGAAACCCTTAAAAAGTCTCCGACAAAGGCACTCAGCATATACAGATGCCTTTCGTGAAGACTTGCCGTAACACAAAACAAACAGTTGATCTAATATTAGATTCATACTGATACTAGAAGTGCATTTACAATTCGCTCCTATTATATAAATGCTTATTTTGCTGAAAGTTTCACGAATTTTTTTTTTATTTAGGAGTAAAATTACAATAAAAAATTCACTAAAATAACATGATTGAGAATTTTAACCGACGAATTTCCTAAATAAATCCTTTGACAGAAAATAAGTTTAATTGAAAATATGTTGTTGAATACATTATTTTACATTCATAACCCTCTATCATCTCTTATAATTTACCTTAAAAAGGGTTTATGAAAATGTGACGTCTTGTAATATGGTACTCTGTGTGTATACGGCAATCGTTCATCCTTGTATGCATATTTAGATTCTAAAAACTCAGCATCCATTAATATCACATTTCTTTCCAGAAGTTATTCGTATTTTTTAAGTTCGATATTAGAAATACTTAAGAATCATTCCATGAAAATACACTTTATGATACTAATCTTTATGAAACTACGTCCAATGTTGTTACATTTGACGTCAAGCTTCAAAGTTTCATGCATTTGCTAATTTTCTGAACTCTCGTATATGAATATTAAGTTATTTCTTACAGTCAAAAAGAAGTCTTATGACTTGAAGATCCTGGAGCAGAGCTCTAATTAGAGCTAATACAATGATATTTTGCTGAAATCAAGAAATTCTGAAAATTCACTAGTTTTGTGATTCATACAGAAAACCAGTACCATGGGCATATCCAAATCGAAATTTCAAACTTACGCATTTCCAGCAACTCACTCTTCGATTTAGTCTCCATCTGAAGGTTAATAACTCATGAATGTCGAAGGCGATAATAGAAATAGTTATAATAAGGTATACAGAAATATTATGCTAACAGAAATATATTTATAATAAGACATTCAAAGTTCGATAGCATGATTTACAGAATTTTGATAAAATTACTGACGAGTTAAAATAAAACTCTATGAAAACTGAAACTACTTTTATTTAATAAATACCCATATTCAATATGTATAATTTGGGATCCCTCTACGTATTATATAAGCAAAAGAGACGCTTTAATACTTACCAAGAATGAAAAATGTTTTCAAATGTTGTTAGTTTTGTGTCAACTAATAAAAATATTATCACTATATTTTGTGTTTTTGTTTTTAAAGAGTTGGCAAGCATACGTAAAATGTGCCTAATCAGTTATAATTTTGCCTTTATTATGATTTTCTGAGTAGTTAAAAATGTGTGTTGAATGTACTTGAATTTTTATAATGAAACTCTGGGACAGACCAATCAACCAGCAGCAGACATGAAGTTCAAAGTCACTATATAAAATAAAACGAGCTTTCAAATTTTGCATAAATGTTTTGTGTGTAATGGATGTGTTGCATGACTAATGAGGGCGTTGTAAATCGATAATCTTTCCCATTTATGCAACACTAATAATATCACACTGCATTATGCATATTTAACGAATCTCTGAAACAAGATTTAATTTCTTTAATGAAGGAATTAACTTCATAGAGCTGTTCCAAAGCATTCATACTAGTAAGTTAAAACACGATACGGGGATATTCTTACAGGGTGTCCCAATAAGACACAGACTGGGCTTGTCTGTGTATGGACAACGGCAAGGAGGACGACATTTTTTCGCCCGAAACACATGTTGTTGCGCTTGTGGGATTACGGCCATTCATCTACACTGGGGGGCTTTCTAAGGGGTCCTAACTCGCATTTACGCTAAGTTTGCAGAAAAAGAAGTAGGGGAAGGTGACCCAAAATGTTCCTCTTAAGTTGAGAACTTAAGGGGAACATTTAATTAAAATAATAAATTTTGTCTCAATATTTATACTATATTTTGCATCATAAACATATTTTAAAACCAAAGTGCGTAACGAAAAAAAATACAATTCTGAAAAGGAGTCCAAAGAATCATTATACCCTTACCCAAGGACAAAATGATCCTTTATTTGAAAATAAATGTAAATTGTTTTTTATTGACAAAATAAAAGATGTAAAAGTAATTATGACTACACATAATGAAATAAAATAAGCTTTACAATCATATAGTATGCATAATTTATTTTGTGAAAATAACTAAAATTTAAATAAAATCTTAAAATAAAATATTTTTTCAATTTTATTATAAAATATACCAATAAAATGGAATATTTCAAAATTATAACTCAAAAATTATGGCCTACAATAAACGCAGTAAATTAAATAATGTAATGGGGGAGTCACACATTTTGAGATCCTCTGAAGGGCTGCATGATGACAATTACCCAATACTGGAGATTCTTCAGTCGTTGAATCATTTTACCCGGCAATATGGCTTCCCACTTTAGGTCATATTACTGGAACACGCCGAGAAACACAATGAACAAAACAAGTGTAATTTACATCTAAAAGCATGTTCTATTCAGTAAACCAAGTCATACATCTGTACATTAAAAACTGCATTTCTAAATAAATAGGAAAGTTAGTGCTTACCTTAGAGATATCATGAAACCCAAGTTTTTGAAGAATTCTACTCAGAAATGTAATACACCCATCTCTTAAATATCGTCATTCTTCTTGACTTGGCACATCTAGTTCATGTTTTACCTTCTAGATAGTTCTTCCTGTCTGGCAGAAAACATATGTGGATCATTTTGTCCACTAGGATCACTTTGTGCCATTTTCGGATACCTTTTATACATGTTATTTTACAAAGTTTTAATTATTTCAACAATTTGTCTCCTTAAGATGAAAAAATATTTGAATTTATCCACTTATCGGCCGAAATTCTCTCATTAACCTGTTGAAAAATATTCACTGGTGGTGCACTTACCCCACGAAACGGGTAAATGGGACACCTCAACTGAATTTATTTATTTATGTTTCTTTGCAATCAAAACTTCTGATTGTTGACAAATGTCTCCATGTTCAGAAAGACAACAGGTGCGAGATCGTACGAAAGAAAATTTATGCTATTATCTTTCTTACAACACACGCAATTGAGGTCAAATTATACTAAAAATCTGTCCCACTTCATCCCCACCTTACCTTACTATATATATATAAAGAGTGGAACCTGTCTAATGTGACCACCCTCGGGAATAACAAAAGTGGTCACCTAATGAAGGTGATTACTTTACAAAGGTAGCAAAGTGTTGTAGTTGTAAAGTGAAATTTTGCAAATAAGAAAGGTGTTCACTTTGTCTGATTCTAATGTGTGTGTATATATATTGTTGCGGAATTACTCTGCTACTCCTGGGGTTCGTCGTTCTAAAGTCCAGTTGGTGTAAAAAAAAAGTTCAAGTAAAAAGTCACTTGTCAGGATGGAACACAAACTTTATTTCTTCTAGAACTTCGTAGAACAATCAGCTGCACACAATTCACAAGCACAATCTAGCAGTAACGTGCTTTTAACAATCCGCTTGGATCAGAAGCTCTCACAAATGCTGTATTTCTCACACAAAATAAGTCACTTTTACAGGCAAAAATTCCGTGGAAATATTCAAGGGATATAGTACACTATCCCTTAAGACACAGCAATGAAGAATTTACACACAGCACTTTAAAAACAGCTTCACAAAGCAAGCTAAAACACAGCTTCTATAGCACTATCAGTTCACACAAAACAAGCGTACTCAGAGCTCTTCACACATTGAATGTTCAACTCGCAACTGACTGGCTTCGGGGCGATGCCCGCTTCTATAAATAGCCGATGCAGGAGGTACAAGAGGTTTCCAGAAAAGTCAATTTCTCGAGGGTTCTACATAAAGCGTGAATTTTGATTACGTCATAGAAGAGAAATGTTAGGTTATTATGCGTTTTTAATGCAGGAAAAACAACTTCCAGGCCCCATTGGGAAAATCGCGCCAAATGACCAAATAGTCGCCAAGCTTGGCGACTTTTGGCGAAATATCGCCAAATTTGGCGCCAAAAATAAGTCCTCAAAAGTGAAGAGATCTAAGCTCTAGGACTAATATTTCTCGAGATTTCTAGAAGCCCATAGAAAAACATATGGGAAAGCGAAACCTCCATATCTCCGGTTCTAATTGGCCGATTTTGATGCAACAAAAAGCAAAATTTATCTATTTGAAGCGTAGAATACGAATTTTAAACCATTCTAAGCCCCAGAGCAGCGGGTTGCCCCGAAAATTCGTAACATTGCCCCCTTCCCAAGGACTGCACGTCCCGGGCAGTACAATCCCTAGTTAGGAGGTCACACAGGTACCTACACTGTATAACACTTAACAAGACCTTAACAACATAATTCAAGCAAGTAATCAATAGCACAATAAGCAAATACACATTAATAAATAAATAGTCATCATAATAAATAATTACACTGTAATAAGTAATCAATGTAATAACAAATACACATTAATAAAATCCAATATATTACAAATATGCACACTAAACATGGCGTAAGTAATGAGTGAAAGAGAGTTGACGAAAGAGGAAGAGAAGAGAAAGACAGGAAAGAAATGAGAGTTGAAAGAAAGGAGGAATTACGCCATAGTGACCATGGTCTGAGCTAATTACAACCGCGGTAGATGGCAAGCCGATCGTAATGTACAACTCTTGGCTTCGAGTTTGATGACTTACGAATCCGTACGATGACGTCATTCAGCCGGTTTAGGACTGTGTAAGGACCGTCCCAAGGCGATTGCAGCTTGGGAGACAGGCCTTTCCGTCGAGTAGGATTCCATAGCCAAACTTTGTCACCTGCGTTGAACTCGTGTCCCGTAGCCTTCGTGTCGTAGCGAGTCTTCATCTTTTCCGTGTTCAGGTTGATCCGCTCCCGAGCAAAATGATGTACATCTTCAAACCGTGCCCGAAGGTTTTCCACGTACTCCTCTGGCGATGAAGGCGCATCTGGAGGGCGGCCGAACACTAGATCGGCGGGAAGACGAAGATCTCTACCGAACAGCATCTGGGAAGGTGTGAAGCCGGTAGTCTCATGGACGGCGCTCCTATAGGCCAGCAGGAAGAGGGGGAGTATCTTGTCCCAGTCCTCTTGATTCCTAGATACCAGAAGCGAGAGGTTGTTTAAAATTGTGCGATTGAACCTCTCCACCATGCCGTCGGATTGTGGGTGTAAAGGCGTAGTCTGGGTTTTGTCCATTCCGAGAAGATGGCATAGTCCTTTAAAGACTGCAGAGGTAAAGTTCGTTCCTTGGTCGGAATGAAGTTGCAGAGGGGTTCCATATCTGGAAATCCATTCTTGCACCAGTACCTCTGCTACGGTCGTAGCTTCTTGATCGGGAATAGGAAACGCTTCGGGCCATTTAGAGAAGTAGTCAATGACAACTAGGATGTATTTGTTGCCATCCGAAGTTCGCGGAAGAGGTCCCAGGATGTCGAGGGCAATCCTCTCAAAAGGCGCTCCTACATTATAACGATGTAGTCTTCCGCGGCTTCGTTTCCTCGGGCCTTTACGGGCGGCACAGGCGTCACAAGCTTGACACCACTTTTCGACGTCGCCTCGAGCCCTAACCCAGTAGAAGCGCTCGCGAACTTTCTGCAGGGTCTTCATTACGCCAAAATGGCCTCCAGTGTAGCCATTATGAAGTTCTTCTAGACCTTCGGAATCCTCGAGCGAGGGAGTACTAACTGCCATCGGAGCATCTTTCCGTCGTCCGACTCCCATTTACGATACAGGACTCCATTCCTCAGGCGAAGCGAATCCCATAAAGCCCAGTACTGTTTTGTTGCCGGACTGTAAGATGATATTTCTTGCCAACTGGGCTTAGCGCTGGATTTTTCCATAAATTCCACAATAGGTTTGATGTCGCTGTCTGCTAATTGGTCCGCCCGAACATTTTCGTCACTCCAGGGATCTTGAGATGATGCCGATGATGTAACTTGGCGGACAACGGGATGTTTCAGATGGTAATTTTTCTCTGCCCTGGAGCAATAGCGACAACTGTCTATGCAGGGCCTTCTCGACAAAGCATCTGCATTTCCATGAGATGACCCTTTCCGATGACGTATATCGATGTCATATTCTTGTAATCGCTGTATCCACCTGGCTATTTGGCCCTCTGGATTCTTGAAATTTAGAAGCCAGGTTAAAGAGGCATGGTCCGTTCGGAGCAGGAACTTTCGGCCGTACAGGTAATGATGGAAGTGCTCCACGGCTTTAATGATAGCAAGAAGTTCCTTTCTCGTAACACAATAGTTACGTTCTGCCTTTGAAAGGAATTTTCTCCAGTAAGCAATGACGTGTTCTTGGCCATCTATCTCCTGGGACAAAACTGCTCCAACACTCTCCTTACTTGCGTCTGTGTCCAGGATAAATGGCTTGTCAGGGTAAGGATACGACAAGATCGGCGAAGATGTTAAAGCCGTCTTCAGTTCGTTGAATGCGTCCTCACATTCCTCAGTCCATAGAAATTTCTGTCCAGTCTCTCTCAATTTGTGAAGAGGTCTTGCAATTTGAGAAAAGCCCTTCACGAATTTTCGATAGTAAGTACACAGACCGAGAAAACTTCTTAAGTCATGGATATTCTCGGGACGAGTCCAGTTCTTGACTGCGGACGTCTTTTCGGGATCGGTTCGGACTCCGTGGGCGGATATTATGTGCCCGAGGTAACGTACTTCCCGACGGAACAAGTTGCACTTCGACGGACTTAGTTTCAAGTTTGCCTCTTTTAATTTCTGCAGTACCTTTCGAATGTTCTCGAGATGCTCTTCGAAAGTCCTTCCGACGATGATGATATCGTCCAAATAAACGAGACATGCTTCGTAGGAAAGTCCTCTCAACACTGTCTCCATTAGACGCTCGAATGTAGCCGGTGCGTTGCAGAGTCCAAAAGGCATAACTTTGAACTGCCACAATCCTTGTCCCGTGGTGAACGCCGTCTTTTCACGGTCATCGGGATGGATTTCTACTTGCCAGTAGCCACTCTTGAGATCCAGAGTGGAGAACCATTCATTTCCCGATAAAGTGTCCAATGTGTCGTCTATCCTGGGAAGAGGGTAGCTGTCTTTCTTGGTAATGTCATTCAGACGTCTATAGTCAACGCAGAACCGGGTGGAACCATCTTTCTTTCGGACCAAAACAATCGGCGAGGCCCACGGACTAGTCGATGGCTCGATGACGTCATCACGCTGCATCTCCTCTAAAAGTCTGCTCACCTCTTCTTGCTTAGCAAACGGCAGCCGCCTAGGATGTTGCTTGATGGGAGAATGGCTGCCTGTATCTATCCTATGTTGAGTTAAGCTCGTACGGCCAAAGTCACCCGAAGTTCGGGAGAAGAGGTCTTCAAATTCAGCTATTACTTTCTCCGCAGCGCTTCTCTGTTCTGCCGTTAACTCCACGTCTTGTATTAATTCCTTCGTCAGGCACTCGGAAGATTTAGCTGTTGTTTGGCTGATGTTCTTATTAATGCAGGTAACAGGAGTGCATGTCGCCAACACTTCATTTTTCTTTATCACCTTTGACTTGTCCGTCACATTTACTACTCTAACTGGAATTTCTGTTCTCGACAAGTCTACAAGTGTTGCTCCCACAAGTACTCCTCTGACTGAATCACTATTGTTTGGGTGTTCGATTAATCCAAAACGGTATTTATTGCTTTCTTTTACTGTTCCAGAAATTATTGAATCAGTTCTGGGAGGTAGAGTGATATCAGTCTGGGCTATTATTTGCTGAACAGGCAAAACAGTTTCATTTCTAATATCGAACGCAGCTATTTCTTCTGAGTCTGAACGAAGCTCATTATTCTTAAAGTCCAAATTAAATTTCTGCGATTTTAAAAAGTCGAGTCCGAGAATAAAAGAGTCTGTAATATTGGCGACATATACCACATGGTCGTATCTGGCATTTCCAAACGTGATTTCTACTTGCGCTTTTCCGCCCACTTCGATCTTGTCACCTGTCACAGTCTGGAGGGTCAGCGAGGACGGAGTCCAGATAATCTTCAAATTTAATTTCTTGGCCAGATCCGTCCTTATGATGGTTACGTTCGCTCCAGTATCAATCACCATGTGGCATGGGGAACCATTAACGTATCCCTGTACGAAGAGTCCATTACTGCCACCATTCACTGATGAAATCTGCAAGACTTTTAGGTGGGGCTTTTGACTATATGGCAACCTCCGCCCCGCGAGATGGCCACCTCCTAGTTTCGCTCTTTCATGTTCTTAGATTTCTCTTGCTGGTCATAAGACTTTCGACCACAATGCTTTTGTACATGGCCTTCGACGCCACACTTCCAGCATTTCACTTTCTTTCGGCCATCTCTCGTTCTATCGGATCTTAATTTTCGCTCTATGAGATCTTCAATTCTCTTCAACCTGTTCTCGACGCCCTCTGTGTCTTTGTCAGCTTCCTCTTGGACCGTGACCGCTCTAACAGCATGCCGATCTTTTCTCACGGCCCGCTGGGATGCCTCTAGCTTCATTGCGAACACCAGAGCAGACTTCAAATCCTGATAATCTTCCAACATAAGTGACTTTTGGGTTTCTGGATCACGGATGGCTTCAATAAAATGACGCACCGCCATTTCTTCTCGGACATTATCAAGGTGGTCCATGTAAGCTAGATGACAAAGCCTATCTATGTCCGAAGCCAGCTCTTGAAGGGTCTCGCCAGATCTCTGCATCCTTGACTTAAGTTGGATTCTACTATATTCTTTCTGGCACTTCTCTCCGAATTTCATCTCCAAGGCACTGGCAAGGGCGTCAAAATCTCCTATCTTCGTCGCTCCGATAGTTTGCAATACATTAATTGCATCTCCGCTAAGGGAAGCGGCCAGTTGATTAGCTTTCTCGGACTCGCTCCAACCATTGGCTCTGGCGACGATTGAAAATTGGGTCTTGTAAGCTTCCCAGGGAGTCTTTCCGTCATAAGGCGTTAGTTTCACTGCTGGGTGGCGTGACGACAACCTGATGTTTTCTGGTACCTTTCCCAGTTTTACCAGACTGTCCAGTTTTTCTTCTAACTTGTGATCGATCTTTTCCTCAATTCTTTCCTCGTATTTCGCTTGACTTTCTTCGAGGAGCGACATTCTCTTCTCCATATTTTCTTGATTTGTCTCTACTCTCTCCAGTCCGGATTTCATTTCTTCCAGCCCGGTTTCTATTTTCCGCTCCAGTCCTGATTTCATCTCGTCGTGTGCGGCTCTTAACTCCTCCAATCCGGTTTTCATTTCATTGTGTGCAGCCTTTAATTCGTCCAATCCGGTTTTCGTCTCGACTGGTCCGGCTACAATTTTCTTTTCTAAATCGGTCTGTCCGGCTTCAATTTTCTTTTCTAAATCCGCCTTCATCTGTTCTTGTCCGGCTTTCATCTGTTCTTGTGCGGCTTTCATCTCGTCTTTTCCGGCTTTCATCTCGTCTTGTCCGGCTTTCATTTCTTGCATCATATTCATGAGCTTTTGAAGTTGTTCTTCCATTTTTTGTCTAGTCAAAACCATAAACTGGAAAATTAAAGTCCTTCTTTAGAACCCCGATTCTGACACCAAATGTTGCGGAATTACTCTGCTACTCCTGGGGTTCGTCGTTCTAAAGTCCAGTTGGTGTAAAAAAAAAGTTCAAGTAAAAAGTCACTTGTCAGGATGGAACACAAACTTTATTTCTTCTAGAACTTCGTAGAACAATCAGCTGCACACAATTCACAAGCACAATCTAGCAGTAACGTGCTTTTAACAATCCGCTTGGATCAGAAGCTCTCACAAATGCTGTATTTCTCACACAAAATAAGTCCCTTTTACAGGCAAAAATTCCGTGGAAATATTCAAGGGATATAGTACACTATCCCTTAAGACACAGCAATGAAGAATTTACACACAGCACTTTAAAAACAGCTTCACAAAACAAGCTAAAACACAGCTTCTATAGCACTATCAGTTCACACAAAACAAGCGTACTCAGAGCTCTTCACACATTGAATGTTCAACTCGCAACTGACTGGCTTCGGGGCGATGCCCGCTTCTATAAATAGCCGACGCAGGAGGTACAAGAGGTTTCCAGAAAAGTCAATTTCTCGAGGGTTCTACATAAAGCGTGAATTTTGATTACGTCATAGAAGAGAAATGTCAGGTTATTATGCGTTTTTAATGCAGGAAAAACAACTTCCAGGCCCCATTGGGAAAATCGCGCCAAATGACCAAAAAGTCGCCAAGCTTGGCGACTTTTGGCGAAATATCGCCAAATTTGGCGCCAAAAATAAGTCCTCAAAAGTGAAGAGATCTAAGCTCTAGGACTAATATTTCTCGAGATTTCTAGAAGCCCATAGAAAAACATATGGGAAAGCGAAACCTCCATATCTCCGGTTCTAATACGCCGATTTTGATGCAACAAAAAGCAAAATTTATCTATTTGAAGCGTAGAATACGAATTTTAAACCATTCTAAGCCCCAGAGCAGCGGGTTGCCCCGAAAATTCGTAACAATATATATATATATATATATACACACACACATTAGAATCAGATGCCTTGTGTGTGTATATATATTTTATATATATATATATATATATATATATATATATATATATATATATATATATATACATATACATATATATATATAATATATATATTAATATAATATAAAATAACTTAACTTAGGTAATATGGAATCCCAAGTGAAATATTAATTGAAAGCACTTAATAACAGATATAATAGGTAACCATGAAATTAAAAATGAAAATCCAGAGGCTATAAATAAATTTAAAACAGGGCCATCAAAGCCAAAAAGTGGGAAAAATATATATATATATTAGAGTCTGTATATATATATATATATATATATATATATATATGCGTATATATCAAGGGGGTCCAATTAAAGATTGAAACATGCTTTAATTTTTATTTATAAACTAAGGTAAGAAATAAGAGAATGTTCATTATAGTTCCCTCGTTAACTTTCAAAAATTGCATTAAAAGAATTTTTTAAGTCCCCTTTACACTTATTCGGGGAATTAGAAAAAAATAATAGTAATGATTGACCATCATTAAAAAAATCATCATAACTGTATCCTTAAAACTGTAGTATTTATTTTTAATTGAAAGTTGAACATTCTTATCAAATGAGAGAGAAATGTGATTTTATGACGTCTCACAACGAAAGGTGGAACTGGATAAAAGTGGTCACGTAGTGATTACTTATGCTTTATATTATCTCAGCTTATTTAATACTTTACTTAAACGCATCTGACAAATTTTGACATCCACACACACACACACACATTTAAGTATTTCTCATTTAAACTATTTCCATGATCGATTTGTAAATGACTGAGGACTGACATCAATATAACATTTGAACTGATGAATGAAGTCAGATTTTTTTCGTTTATAATATATGAGAGAATATTAAAGATAAGGAAATGCAGTTTTTTGTTAATAATTCTAAAATAAAAATAATAAATTTCTGAGAGAACGAATTTGTCTAAAGTAGATGCATAAAAATATTAATAAAAGAAACTTGAAGAAAATTTATAAGACGACCGTTTCATGGACAAAGTTTTACATGGATCCCTTAACTTACATTAGAGGTGTTGCAGAAACACTGCTGAACTGATGTGTCCGTGTTGGTGTGAATGCTTGAAAGTTCAGATAGCCATTCTTAGGTTGAACGCTAGACTCACAACTGGGGGGGGGGGGGGGGAATGAAAATGTTCCTTCGTTTTCGATGGTAGTTATAAGACATAAACATTAATGAGATTAGAGATACCTCAAAAATAATTCAAAACATCTCAAAAACAATTCATTCATCTGCACTACTAGATTTTTAAGTTTTTAGCAACTATTGCGCAGATGAATATGGAAAAATGAAAATGTTCCTAGGTTTTCGATGGAAGATATCTATAAAATTAGCCTTTTGTCTGTACGTTACTTGGAATTCAAAACTTTTGCGATTTCTATCCGTTTCAAGCACTTGGGAATCCAGTACGGGTGTCAAAAAAAGTTTGTCTGTCTTTCGTTCCGTCATGTCGTCGTTCGTTCTGTCTGTGACGATTTTTTTTTTGTGCATCACTTAATAAAGACAATAGCGAATAAAATGAAATTTGGTGACATGATAGGCGGTCACTCAACTTAAACCACACATGTCAAATTTTTTTAAAGTTTTGATTAGATTTTGAGATTTTGAGAAAATCGTTTAAAACTGCGTACATTTATGTTCGCGTATCACGTCAAAATGACGAAAGCGAATGAAATGAAATTTTGCAACAGGATAGGTGCTCACTCAACTTAAACTACAGCCTCTTCAAACCTGAAAAAAATCTCACATCTCAAATTAAAGAGCAAACTCATAATTAATTTGAAAAAACCTATTACATTTAAAAACGACATGTAGAAAGCATATTTAAAATATCTTTTCGAATAAAAGCGTAATCCCCAATCTCAGTTTCAGTAATAAAAAGTTGTTATCACCCATAAAAAAAAAGACTAACAAGACACTTTTAAAGGTAAATGATGTCCCACAAGTTCTTTTCAGCTGTTTGAATTTTGAAAAAACGCAAAATATATTAACAAATTCAACTTCGGAAGTTTCACTAACATACAAACATTCTTTTGTGATTGAAAAATAAAATCTCTGTTTCAGTGTGTAGGATTTACACATTCACATGCGCTAAAATTATTTATTCAAAATTAAGGCATCGACGCACATGTACGTCAATTCGGAACTACGAAAAACCTTAAAGAATCGTTTTAACATGGAAAGAAAAAGGTACACATATGTGTACCTCTGAAACGAAGAGATTACGCTTCGAATTTTATAATATTTTCATTAAATTTTCAGATTTTGCTAAAATTCTTTCAAAATGCGTACATATTTTCTCGGGCATCACGTAATACGGACTGAAGCGAATGATATGATGTTTGCTTTCATGAGATTTGCTCAATTTAAACTATAAGTGTTGAATTTTTTAAATATTTTGATTAGATTTTGAGATTTTGAGAAAATTGTTTCAAAATGAGTAAATTTTTGTTCCATCATCACTAAATAGACTACAGGGAATGAAAGAAAATTTGGTGACTATAGGCGTGGAATTTTTCGAAAGTTTTAAATTGAATTTTGAAATTTTTTGAAAATTATTTCAAAATGCTTAAATATTCGGCTAAAGCAAATGAAATGAAATTAAGTGCATGGTAGGTGGTCCTCAATTTAACTGCAGTTGTTGAAATTTAAAAAAATTAAATAGATTCTGAGATTTTACGAAAATCGTTTCAAAATGTGTAAATATTTGTTGCGCATCACATATTAACGACTAAAAGGTATGAAATGAAATTTGGTAACATGATAGGTGGTCACTCCACTTAAACTATAGGTGTTGGATTTTGCAAAAAATTATTCAAAATGTGAAAATATTTTTCGATACGTGTAAACTACTGAAGCGAATGAAATAAAATCGAGTATTGTCTCAGGGAGTCAAATTATAGGCGGCAAAGTAAAATTTCGTGCGTACATGTTTGTTCCATTCCAGAAAAATAGCAATGGAATTGAAGGAAATTTGGAATTATGTTAGATGCAAGTTAATTGTAACGCTAAATGCCAAAACTGTTTTAAATATTTCATAGATTTTAGGGTTTTGGGAAAATCGTACATATGTTTGTTCTCGAATCCCTTAAAAATGCAAGATAATATAATGAAGTTTAGCAACATGGTCAGACGATTGAAACAACAAATTTCGGAATTTTTTGAAAAATTTGAATAAATTTTAAAATTCCTTTAAAAATGTTTACTTCCTTTTTATTTTTTGTGAAAATTGTGCAAATTTTTTTGAGGCATAACGTTAAAATATCTACAATGAAACAAACAATACTTAGTTACAGGTTAGGAATGACCTTTAGACTTGAAAAGCTCTACTGTCAATTTTGCTCATAACTTTGTTACTATCTAACCTGGAATCTTTTAACAATATACAGGAGTTATAATTTTGCTTTTTACACTATTGCCAATATATAAATTCCATTATTTGTACGCCTACAATGTTGACGGAAATTCAGGCTTTTGGAAATTTGCATTAAGTACTAATCCTTCAACGACGGGTACTTCAGCTAGTAAGACATAAACATTAATAAGATTAAAGATACCTCAAAATTAATTCAACGCATCTTTGATGAATATGGATCATTTTTTTGATAAAGTCCTTCAAATGCCAACTGACTCAAATGAAAATGATGAAAACTGTCTATCATCATGTAGTCCTTTTCATTTGATGCTTTGAAATTAGATAAATTAAAAAAATGGTTTAAGATTTAGAAATTTTCTGGAAAGTGCTCTTTTGGCCTTACTTCAATAAAATTGTCATTTACATTCTTATTTCACAGTCTCTTTTCTTCTCTTATGAATCAATAGCTGTAGTCTATGACTATAGAAATCTTTTCCATGTTAGGTTTATTCCCCTATAAAAAATTACTCTTAAAAAATCAGTTTTATGATTGAATAGAAAGGGGGAATAACTCAAGGACCTTTAGATCAATGAAACGAGTTTAATATTGGAGAAAATCCAATTATTTATTTGCAATAATTTTGGCATGAATATTCCCTATCTATTACTAACTGTGAAGATTTGAGATCGAACAAATATAAAAGCGTGAAACAATTTTTTGTTGTTTTCCGAATTAAAAGTTTATGGAGAATTCCCTTTCTCTTTTGACCTGTTCAATTTAAAGGAACATGCCAATAGTAATACACTGGATAACATAAAAGTTTCCCGAACAGAACAAATTCTTACGAAACTGGAATTCTCATTCAAAAAGAACATTCCACAAATTAAAATGCAGGGGAATGTAGGAGCAAAACCTTTAATTTCTCCACAGCTCTAAGGTAGTGCCTAGCAGTGTTCTCCAAAAGAAACCATTCAGAACTGACTGCCATATCTTTTATTTATAGTCCCTGCGAGTTCTTTCGAAAGTTTGCGAATCATCTAATACAGGGAAGGGCAAATAAAAGTGGCCCGTACGAGCGGGACGGCACATTTCTACCATTTTTAATTTATCTGTGGCAGCATTGACTGAGGAGGAAAAGATCTTCAGTACTTCCAACAAGATGGAGCACCTGCCTATTCAGCCCACTGAACCATGGATCCCATTTACACTGCAAAAAAAAGTCTGTCAAATTTACAGAAAAAAACTGTCAGCCAGGACGCCAGTTTATTTCCGTATATTTAACAGAAATGTTCTGTAATTTTTTACAGATTCTCCGTTTATTTTACAGAAATTTTCTGTGTGTTTTACAGAAGTCTTCCATAATTTTTACAGATTCTCTGTTTATTTTACAGAAAACTTCTGTGTGTTTTACAGAAGCCTTCTGTAGTTTTCTACAGATTCTCCGTTTATTTTACAGAAATCTTCTGTATGTTTTACAGAAGTCTTCCGTAATTTTTACAGATTTTCTGTTTATTTTACAGAAAACGTCTGTGTGTTTTACAGAAGTCTTCTGTAGTTTTTTACAGATTCTCCGTTTATTTTACAGAAATCTTCTGTATGTTTTACAGAAGTCTTCCGTAATTTTTTACAGATTCTCTGTTTATTTTACATAAATCTTCTGTATGTTTTACATAAATCTTCTGTATGTTTTACAGAAGTCTTCCGTAATTTTTTACAGATTCTCCATCAATCTTACAGAAATCCTCTGTGTGTTTTATAGAAGTCCTCTGTAATTTTTTACAGATTCTTCATCAATTTTACAGAAATATTTTGTGTGTTTTACAGAAGTTTTCCGTAATTTTTTAAAGAGTCTCTGTTTCTTTTACAGAAATCTTCTATACGTTTTACTGATTTCTTCTGTATTTTTTAAATTTTAAAATTTTAAAATTTTAAAGAAATCTCCGTTTATTTTATAGCAATGTTTTTTTTTTTAAGATACTCCATCTAATTTACAGAAATCTGTAATTTTTCCAGATTCCCCGTGTTTTGTCGACGGTATATTTCTGTCAATGTAGCAGACTTTAACCATTTTTTTACAGCTTGATTTAAGGAATTTTTCAGAAAAAACCAGTTTATATATGAAATATATTTTGTATTTATAACAACTTTCTTTTGTTTTTAATAATTCAATACCTTACTTAAAATTACTTTAAAATTTTACTTGCTTACAATTACTTAAAAAATTCAGTAATTTTATCATATACTAGCTTCTTTCGACGACCTTGGCCCTGTTAAGAAGCAAAAAAAATTCTGCTACGAAATGTTAATGAAAATAAATTCTTGAGTATGTTTTGAAATCATAGGTGACATTAATTATTTTCAATCAATTCCATCCAAGGGCATACTTTAAAAGTAAGTAACTATACAAAATAAAATATTAGTGTTGAAAAAAGAAAGATTTATAAGAACGATTGCTATCAATCAAGTAAAACAGTAATCAAAGAAGCTGATTTCAAATGAATCAATGCATTTCAAAGCACGAAAATGTATACACAAATCAATGGATCAGAGGTGGGAGTGTAGATGTTCCAAGCATAAAATTTAAAGTTTATTTTTTAATGCTTTCAAAATTATTTCTTGATATTATCCATCAAGTATCCATCAATTTCTATGTTCATGGGGAGGGAAGCGTATGAGTTTGTCATGTCAATTGTCCCTAAATAAATGGTTGGGGTATTTGTAGTAAATGAAGTTAGTTGAAGGATTTACTGTAAGGTTTATTTTTTAGGTGATTGTAGCGCGTCATTGTAGTTAAAATAATATATATGTTTGCTTCTAAACTATTGATTAATGTAGTGATGGCGTCGTTCAAGTAAATACTACATATATAGAGTGAAACCTCTGAAAAACAGCTCCGTTTGGTCCCATAAAATAATGACCATTTTATGAGACAACCGTTCTTTGGAGGTTCACAATAATGTTAATTCAATAGTCTCAATTCAATTCTGTAAACTTCTAACAGTGTCTGTTTTAAGAGATGACCAGTCTTCGGAGGTGACCGTTAGAAGAGGTTTTAATATATATACATATATGCATCTTATTTTTCATAAATAGTTTTTAGGAGTTTAAAATTACTCTTGCATGATATATCTATGCTTAGATTTTTGTAATATCCATTAATAATCAAAGAAATGCGCCAAGAAAAATTCTGAAAAATTAGATTTATTTTAAGAAAAAAAATACAGTATTTATAAAATATTTACAAAGGAATATTTACAAAGTTTATTGTTTATAATTTTATAGATTTGCTCTCCAGTATTCATGGGTATTTCTTAATATATAATTAGTAGTCAAATAGCTCATATGCCGAAATTTTATTAAGTAAATTGAGAATTTTCATATTAACGGCCTCACGTTTTTTCACGTCAGGATTCTTCTTGCATCCTCTGTTAGGATTTATTCCAAGCAAACACCTAGAAACAAAATAATTTACTTCAGTGAATTAAACACATTTAAAAAATCACATTTTACTTTTGACTCATCTATAAACTGAAATTTGTTAGCACAAGCTAGGAGCATAATAATTTTACTTTTCAGAAGCACTTGTTGTAATTCCCCCTCGACAAGCACGTAGCCAGGGAAGGGGAGGCTTGAGGAGCTACAACCTCCCTCCGAAAGTTCAAAGATGTATGTTTATATACAGGGGCGGATTTAGGGAAACAGGCTCTGCAGCCCCGCGTCCTCTACAAGAGAGGGGCACCCAAGGGGCCCCATTACCACAATCTAGCCAGTATTCTACGGAAGGCTTATATTTTAGGTAAGACCCTTATTCTAGAGAAGGCTTATTTCAGTATTTCAAGCACTTCAGTACTAAAATACAAAAAGTTCCAGTGTATTTTAAAAATGATCACTATGCCGTGCCTATGTCGGAGGGTGGGGGGCTCTTTCTTGCACCTTTCATAGGACCCCATGATACCTATGTTTAAGTTATGGTATTTGAATATGTGAGCCTCCCCGAATAAAAATCCTGACCATGGGCCTGCTTTTCCAAATTAAAATGTCAAAATTACCATCTTGTTTTAAAATAAAAGACTATGCATCATTGCTATTGAACATTCGAAATAAATTTACATGAGAAAATATTTTTACTACATTTAACAATATGCTTAATTTTCGTCAAATCTTTTTGAAAAAATAATGAATAAGAAAAAAGAATCAAATTTTCGACTTTTTAAAAGGGGAAAGCTCAAATTTTTATGCATTCCTCTCTTTTTAAATGAACTTTTATAAAGAACTGCTTACAGAGCGATCAGATCTGCGCTAATTTTTAATTACTTTCTTACATATTTCAACTTCGAAAAGTATTCAATGAAACATTTCTATTTATGTTTAGTGTTCTTGATTCAGGATATTGGCCACTGACTACACTTATGATTCGAGATTTTGAAATTTAAAACGTTGATGATCAGACTGTATAATAAGCAAAATATTAAAAAAAATACTTTAATAACTAGGCACTGATATGAAATGGTTTTAATATTTATGCATTAAAATAAATAAACAATTTATCTTGAACAAAGCCTCACCATGGCACAGTGGTTATATCACTGAAAATGGTAGACGGCCGAAGTGTGGAGGTCCCGGGTTCGGGTTCCATCGCACATCCGTCGACCTAACCGTTCGGTGTTTTTTGTGGTTTTCTCCGAAACTGAGGGTAAATACGGGTTAGGACCCCTTACAAAGACCCCACAGAGGGTAACTTCCTTGTTTTGTCATTCGGACGAGGATTTACAAGTGGACTTCGAGCCAAGCACACAAATCCGATGTACATGTTCACAACAGCAGCAGCTAGTCACTATAGCGCAAGCGGGTCGCACAGATGTATGCTTTGAATGCATATACAGTAGTTCATATACGCAATATGTATTCAGTTATCACGAGCAGGCACGTATTCAGGAAACATTTTGGGAGAGGGGGAGGGGAGTCCAAACCGTAAAAAAGGCAGAATTTTTCACAAAAAGACAATCATTATAGTGACAAAAATCAGAATTTCAGGGAGGGGGGGGGGAATTTTCGAACTCCCAGGACCCCTCCCCCCTGTCCCCCTCTCCTCGTTAAATACGTCATATGAGTTTGCAGATAGTTTTGGATTATGTGCGCTGATAGATTTTTCTTTTATTTGACTATGGTTGTTAGTAAACTGAAATTGTACTTATTTAAAAGAAAGAAACGGGTTTTGAGGGGGTGAAATCCCCCTCACAGAGTAAATGTTAACTTAAAATATAGTGAATAAGAATTATAAAAAAATCTATACATCCCTGTTTAAGAATTTAAAAAATGAATACATAATTAGTTAAAATTTTTTATTTGGGAATACCTTATTCCCCCGTACACGATATATATTTCGGTTACACACATAACCATCTTCAGTCGTTTCTTACACTCCCAGAAACGACTAAAGATGGTTATGCGTGTAACCGAAATATATATCGTGTACGGGGGAATAAGGTATTCCCAAATAAAAAACTTTAACTAATTAATCCGCCGTATTAAATAATGTTTTATGTGTTTTTAGAATACATAATATTTAAATAAAATATTAATGCCATTGAAACTTTCACAAAGTTATGACAAAGACTGCCAATAATGACCAATACTAAAGCTGTTCCGATCACCAGAAGACAAAACTACCATGTTTACTCACGTAATAGTCTCACTTTTTTGCCAATTTTTCATGTTGAAAGTCCAGGTGCGACTATTATGTGGGTAAAATCTACTATATAATATTGTAACTCTAAAGAGCTATTTTTTCTGCTTCACAACGGGGGTGCGACTATCACGCGAGTAAACACGGTATTCTGCATCAAATGACGATAAACTTTGTAAAGAATTTTAAATCTCCCTGATTTAGAAGACATTTTTTGCAGAATTCCCTGACTTTTCCAGACAAAATTTCCCAAATCCCTGAATTTCAAGTCGCCCCTAAATATACAAAAAACTACAAAATTCCCACTGTAAAATTACTTCAAATCAAAATCTAGCTGTTTATCTCATACAAATGAAAAATTACTTTTAAAACTGAAGAAAATGATTATTGTTTTTGATAATGACATAATTTGTAGAAAAAAGAAAATCACAATGTTATGAAGCTAGAAATATTTCTTTGATAAGATATACTAATCGACATTAAAATTGCTGCACTGTGTGTAGCATGTCACCTTCTTGGTGTTCCTATTTTAATTACCAGTTGAGTATTAATAAAACAAAAAAAAAACAGTTATATGCTATATACATATAAATTTCACACTTTTTAAAATATTGCTATGTGGCTTGATTTATTTATATGTTTACAAAATTGTAGTTAAAAGTGTTTCATTAACTTTGAAAAAAAGTGTATAACTATGCTTCTTTGATTCATTTTTACTAGGATTAAGAAATAATAGTATGCAATATGCAAAAATAATTGCAAAGTGTGTACAAATTTAAAACTACATAACAAATATTACAAGGAAATTATAAATAATTTGTAGATACAATTCTTCTGTTCTTTTATACGTTAAAAGGTGAAATATATCATTTCTTTAAATTGGTTTACCTCATAAACTTGATTGAGATATATCCAATGATTTAAATTATTGACGGCACTTACGCGTTAGGAAACTTTAAGATACTCCTAGAAAATCAGAATTCTTATTGTAAGTATAGAAGATAGAAATTTATAAGTCTGGAAAGTGTATATATTAAATTTGATGTGAAATCCCCCAGAGCACACATGCAGGGGCGTAGCCAGGGGGGGGGGGAGATATCGGGATATATCCCCCCCCCGAAAATTTTGGATTAGTGATGAAATTCCGTCTATTTATACACATATCACTTCATCCCCCCCCCGAAAAATTTTCCTGGCTACGCGCCTGCACACATGCACACTAAAAACATCATAAATTAGACGTATTTAGGTGTTAGATTTGGTGTTAGACGACTATTCAAGTACCAACACTGAAAATAAACAATATATTTATCACAGTGCCACGATGTTTAAGTTCAGCGATATTCTTTCACTTAGTGGAGCACTGCAAACAAAATGATTGCGAACAAAAACACTCATTCCAAAATATTTAACATATCGATAACTATATAATAAGAAATGCTAACTACAGTTCTAGGACCAATTAGCAAGTGCAATGAATATAAACAAACACTATAATAAGGAAATAACTTATGAGAAACAGTTTATGAGTAGTACTTAACTTGTTACATGAAGTTGCTATTGTTCATTTCCCCCCAAACCAAGAACAATTGCGGTACGTAGTTGTTGTGAACAAGTATATCGGATTTGTGAGGTTGGCTCGAAACCCGCTTATAAATCCTCGTCAGAAGGACAACACAAACAAGGAAACCTCCCCGAAGCTCACTCACCAAACGTAACGAATTTCATCCAGTCATAAGTACACACTTAAAGAAACTTAATGTGTAAAAATTAGTTGCTATCTCCTAAATTAAAGCTAAAATTAATTAATAAAAAATGAGTATTAGCCGACAGAATAGAGCCTCTATCGCTACTTGGCGCTTTCTATTTTCTTTTATAAATGCTTTTACAAAAAGATGCTTATTTAATAAGCATTTTAAGTAAGCACAGGTCAGGATTCATCTACAGCAATGATTCACTGGATATCCCGCAGAACATACGGTGGGAAAAAAATCAGGCCGGTAACTGGTTCCGTTTTGGAGGGGGGGGGGTGGAGGAAATTGGCCAAAAATATTTTTAAACATAAAATCTATGCATGCATAGGAGGTTAAACGTAGCTTTTTAGAAGAAGCTTATCTTTTTAGCGAAATAAGAATTGAAATAAACAATGGTATTAAAAAAATAATTTTAAAAAATTATAAGGTAATTTTTTGGAGGGGAGGGGTTCACCCTATAATTCCCTCCCCCACCCCTTTGATTTGACCCTGAAAGAAATATATTATTAAGTTGTTTCATTAACACAATGTCAGAAAACTGCTGCACTTAATTTTTTCCGAATTCCCCAGTTTTTTTCGGGATGTTAAATATGTAATGGCTATAACAATCTATTGTTTTTACTTAAAATCGGCATTGCAGTATAGGAATGTGTCACTGAATTTTGTGATTGAATCTCACTTTCTACTTGCTTCGATCCTCTATGTTCCAGGGTTCGTCTAGAAGGATTTCTAAATTAAAACCTGACTGATCAACATAAAAATTTCATCGTCTTTTAACAACGAATCCTTTATAAAGACATTTACATTATTTACGAACGCCTGCGTTAATTTTTTAATTTCCTTTGACCGAGAGTTTTTCAGCAAAACAAATTTTGTAAATTTCCTGATCACAATCTTATTCTCTTTTAAAAATCTGTACTTCCATCCTTTAGATGCGCGGAATTTCAGTCCTAATTCGAATGCCTTTTCTGAAGCCCAAGTTTGTAAATCACAATCATGTACATTTTTCTGTAATTTTCTTGTGTGTTAGAAGTGTTAAAACGTATATTTTTTAATTTGATTTAGTTTATATTTATAATCGCCATTCTTCTGAATTTGCTTTTCCCACAGATATAACTGCCTTTTATTTGTAACAAATTTAAAATAATTTTGAACACTCTGTAAACTGCGGGATTTTGCCACTATTGTATCCCACCAGTATTTTACTGCAGTCTCCTTATCTTTTCAAGAAATAAATTGCTTATTTTGCATGATGTCCTCACTGGACATGAAGTCAATGCTTTCGTTTTCTAAACTAGAAAATATAGGATCTTCAGGGGTATCGAGTAATAAGCATTGCTCATTTGCTACCAAATCTGTTGCATTTACTTTCTGATAATTTTGCAAGCTTTCAGCAATTTTATTTTGCAGACTTTTTCTTCGTCTGTGCATGGAGACAATGTCATATTTTTCGAAGAAAATTTCGCGTAAAGCATAAAAACAACATTAAGTGTATTTGCTCCATAGTATCATCATGTGGATAAAAAGAATAGAATTAAAATAAATGCCTCACTTATGCGTAAACTGAATTTGCAGCTTGCAATGTGTTAATACAAATAAAAAGAAATTACTTTCTTCAGGGACTTTCAGAACTAAAATAAAAAGATTATAGGACTTCAGTTTAACTAGTAGAAAACGAGATTAAGCTACTTAAAAACCCAGTACGTTGAAATATAACAGGGTATAGCAAACACTGATTTATAAATATTTCGAGTACGTACTCGCGTGAGCGTTTCAACTTTTCGACCAATTATCCCTGTCACCAAATACTAGCTAAAGGGTTACAATTGGCGCGATTTTAACTAATTTTTAACCTTTAATTTCTCAAATTCTATGAGGAGATAGCAGCTAATTTTCACACAGTACGTTCCTTTTAGTGTGTACTTGAGATTGTGTGAAATTCGTTCCATTTGGTTAGTGAGCTTTGGGGAGGTTTTTTTGAAAGAGGGGAGCCCTCCGTGGGGGTCTTTCGAAGGGGTCCTAATCCGTATTTACTCTAACTTCCGGAGAAGTTATTAGAGTATATTAAAATAAATATTCAAACCTCGGAAAACTCTGAATGGTTAACGGTCGACGGACGAGCGATGGGACCCGAACCCGGGACTTTCACACTTCGCCCGTATACAATTTCCAGTGATATAAACGTTGTGCCATGGTGAGGTGAACCGTACGTATCGTTCGTTAGCCGACCCAGAGCGTCACCTCCGATCAGTGTTGCCAGAAACTTTTGCACATAAATCGCAAGTAGCTGAAGAAAGAGTCGCTAAGGTGACGTCATAATATGACGTCAGATCAAGTGATGCCCTGCACTGCTTAAAATCATTATGCCGATTTGTCTGGTTGGTCCATTGGTTTCCATGCGTAGTTTTACACATAAAAGTCCCCCCCCCTCCCCTCACCCGTAAGTCTAAAATAAATATATCAAATTCACAGGTGATTTTTTTCGTTTCTTTTTGTAGGTAAAAAGTCTCGAATTCACAATCAAGTTCCATAACTGTTCTATTTCCCATCATTCAACGCCAAGGACGGATTAAAAGGGAAGACGGAGGGGTAACTGCCTCCCCCCCAAAAAAAAGAATTCAACCTTTTTGGAAATATTTTCTACAAAAGAAACCATTTTCCCCCTCCCCTCAATGTTACATGGCACTTTTTACCAAAAAAGGCCGATATTGTTGCTTACAATAAGAGTAAACACTCACCTGAACCTACGTATGCAGTTGTAACTAAATATACCGTCCCTTTTCTCCAGCTCCAGCTAACGACACGTAGTACAATGTCTTGCCATTTTAATTCCAGAGGCAAAATGAGCTTCAAGGTTGAGCAATGACGTCTTCGTCTAGTACGCATGCGCGGGTGAAGATAAAACAGAAAAAAACTGTTTTTTCTTACGAACAAACTTATTCTGTAAATAATACGAGTAATTTCTGTACGTTTTACAGACTTTTTTTGCAGTGTACAAAATCTTCACTCCAGACAGGGTTGTTAGCAGAGTCAGTCCTGTCTCGGCACTACCTTGCTTGGCCATACAGGTTACTTGATCTGTTTGTGTGCGATTTCTTTTTATGAGGAATGCTCAAAGTTGTCAATAACTGCAGCAGAACATTTCTGTTGAGATTGCAGCAATTCCAGAAGTCTGTCTTCGATTTGCCTTCAGCATCTTGCTGAACAGGCCCCAAAAGTGAAAAGACATGAATGGTGGTCATTTTCAACAACTGCTATAGGCAAGTTTGCGAACTATGTATGTAATATTTCCTTTTGTTCACTGTGTTTCTTTGTAACTTGAACTCTGTTATCCGGGCCACTTCTATTTGCCCCACCCTATTTGAGGCTATTCCTCACATTATATACAAAAAGTCGAGTGTGATTAATGAAGATGAAGCCAACATTTTAAAGTCGTTCACCAAAACACTGCACACGTGTAAGTATAATATTAACTGCATTATTAGATTTTAAGGTTTTTAGCAGCTATCAGACAAATGACTAAGGGCAGTTTTTACTTTGCGAAAAGATAAATTAAGTTTTAAATTAAAAAGATATTTCAACGATTCAGGTCTGTATCGAAAAATGAGTTGCTATCAGTAACTGGTTTTTATTATTTTAATATTTACTTTATTTAGATTTTAAAATGTCTTTAGGCAATTGGACGGAGATCTTTGTTTTGTTTCCATTGTCCCTAGTTTTACAGACGAAAAGTTAGTTTTCACATAAGATGTACCAATATTGCTCTTAAGATTTGCTAACATTACATTTTACTAACTTTACTTACCTCAACAGTACTCACATAAGATTTACCAACATTACTTCTCTTTGATTAAGATGAAACTGGTATAAATATCTGGTTAATGTTTTGTCGGATTTCTTTAGTACATATGATTCAATTCAAATAGTTTTTAGATTATTTGATCATGGGCTGTATTACAGACAGTAAGTAATTAAATAAATAAATGGACAAGAATTTTAAAAATCAAGTAAGTCAATATTCGTAAAACCAATCTGGTGATAAAAAATATATTATCTAACCAAAAGAAAAACTCACATACGAAAAAGAAATAACTGTATATTCAGTTTGCACAACCCCTCAGAGATTTTAAATTGAAATTTAAATCGCGAAAACCAGCAAATATTTGCCGAAATAGTTCATTTTTCAATTTTGAATATCTGATTAAATGATATGTTTTAAAAAATTAAACTCGCTTTTCGAGCATCGCTTCATTTTTCTCCTTGAACTCTTCTGTATTCAGGGTTCTTCTCAAAAGGTATTTTTTCTATTTTACCCTAATAAAATCCATGATTTAAGAAGTAACTGCTTGCCATTAGAAAAAACATTTTCAAATTGGAATTATAGTACTAAAGTCAACGGTTTAAATAGTGTTGAACTGATCAACAGTTGTTAACACCCGGTATAAGAGATTTTATAAAGAAACATTCGGGGTTTTTTTTCTCATGGAATACACGTTTTTTTTCCTTTATATAAACGTGGTAACCGTAGTTACTCTAGTCCATTGTTTTCTACTTAACAAAGGAAAAAGAAGAAAGGGAACAAGAAATTTCTGAAGTTAACAAAGGTTACACTCGAAACATGTTCCTACTGATAAATGAAACATGACAGGGATGGAATAGTTCAACGTTTTAATCGATTTCTAGCCATAAAAAAGATTTGACACAAAAGCTGAGTTCATTTGTGTATAAAATTATAAAGTTGTGTCTCTGATGCTGCCATTGCTATTATAATACAGATGAAACATAAACTCAGGCTTAATAGAATTAAACTGAAATTTAATTGAATAACTATTTGCTTAAGAGGATAATTAAAAACAGTAATTTAAAATACAGGCTTAAGAAATGCCTAGATTGACTGTTAAGGCGATGACTCTACATTCGATGGCGAGAGTTAAGAAGCTTTGTCCTTGATTTTCGGCCTCGATAGAGCTGCATTGAGAGTTGATATGTCACATGGAGAAGCTTGAAACTTCTATGATGAACGAAGGATGTTTCTTACTACACACCAACCCAGGGATTAAGTACTTATTGAACACAGTGTAGCCCTGGATACGTTCACAGTGTGGAACTTGATTTCATCCCGGTGGGACACGCTCAGTGCTTTATTCGTCAGGGCCGGTTTCGTCAAATGAGCAAGGTGTGAGACACGCACAAGGAGCGGCCGAAATAAAGGGATGATTCTGTTTTTCCTCTATCGACTCGCTGTTTTTGATCTACCTATTCTGAGCACTCACTGGTTTTATTCCATCGATTTTGTACTGCATTACTAAAATCATACTTTTAAATTTCGTATTTCACCACAGGTACTTTATTTTTTGAATACTTCAATTATTGCTCAAAAGTTGAATTTGGGGGATGGACGCGAGACGCGAGAAATCCCGCATTGTCTCGCGCTGCGAGACGAGACAGGCAGTATTTTTGAGAGACGAGAAAGGAAATATTTTGCGAGATTACTCACGAGAATTTCTCGCCCCGCATAAATTTACGATACGAATTACTTTTAAATCAGAGTTGCAGTGCTGTATTTGAGGAGCTTTGCCATCCCAAGAAGGGAGTCCCAAGAAGCACACTCACACGCGTGTGTGTGTCTATTGTCGGTTGTATAAGTGAGTTCCACTGCATATATATTGTTATATGTCTATCCAGATAATAATTTTGTGAAAAAAAACAACCCCATATATAAATTTGTATATAATAATTACAGAATGATTTTTTTAAAGAAAGCCTTCATTTATTAATTTGCGCAGAGTAATCGTTGCTTGTAAATAAAAACCAATAGAATTCAATCATCTTGTTAGAGAATTATTTTTAGGTTATTCTTTTAATTAGCCTCCCCACTCCCACCCCCCAACTGATCACTGATGTTCAGATAGATATTCGGTTTCATAGTTCCCATAATCGTGGTTTTTTTTTAAGTATTTAGATAGCTTAAAAATGAGGCTTGAATTGCAAGTCAGTTTTAATGTCTAATTCATATTAACGCATAATCCAGAATTATGAATAAATTACTCAAGTATGATATCATTATTTTCTCTTGGAAAAAAATTCAAACTTATTTAGAATGTCTGACTATAGTAATTACATTTTTTAAAATAGTTGATGCAAGTATGCTTACTTTGATATTTTATGCTCTAACTGTGTTCTTAAAAATTCTGATTTTTTATTTACTTATAATATTGGCTACATTTCATCAAAATGGATGAATATGTATGTAATTAAATCTTATGGATATTTCATATTTTTCTCTAAATTAATATTTATAAATAAAATGTTCCATCAGTTATTAAAAATGCTTCTTTCACCATAGGCCAAGCTATGCGAACGTAAATGAATAATCTACTGGCGCGATTTCGCTAATATAAGGATGGGTCTCAGCGGAGCATTCAGATATCCACGTTGAGAAACAACCCTAGTCACAAGTCCTCTCTGTTTTCCCTTCTTTTTGATAGTGTGAATGAACCGGTTAAAACCGGGTTCCCGATTAAATATGAAACCCATATCTCATACACTAAAGCAAGAGGGGGGATAAGCAGGCTTCACTATAATTAACCCGTCCCCAGGCACATATCCAAAAAAAAATTTTGGGCGGGGGGGGGGGCTCCAAACAGTAAAAAAGGCAGAATTTCACACAAAAATACTATATCATAACCATTTTAGTAACAAAAATCCAAATTTCGAGGGGGGGGGGGGTCCGGACCCCTTGGACCTCCCCCCTAAATACGTCCTTGCCCGTCCCCGAATGAAACGTTTATGAATTCACTATTCCACACACTGGGGCCGCTTAATAAGATAAAAATTTTATTTGCGCAACATGCCCTGAGTTCTGCATCATTTCTAACAAAATTCAAAGCTTTATATAATTTCAAAAGCAAATGAAACTCCCATCAACCATGCATATTACATTTACGCAGTTCCGGAAATCTACATAAATAAAATTAGACTTTTGTCTGTACATTTCTTGGAATTCAAAAATTTGTCATGATAGGTGGTCACTCAACTTAAAATATACGCATCCAATTTTTAAAAAATCTTGATTAGATTTTCAGATTTTGCGAAAATCGTTTCAAACTGTGTAAATTAGTGTTCAAGCATCACGCAAAAACGACTGAAGCGAATGATAAGAAATTGGGTGTCATGATAGGTGGTTACTCAACTTAAAAAATAGGCGTCCAATTTGTAAAAAATCTTGATTGGATTTTGAGATTTTGCGAAAATCCTTTCAAACTGCGTAAATTTGTGTTCAAGCATCACGTAATAACTGCAAAGGTGAAAAAATGATATTTGGTGAAATGATAGATGGTCATTCACCTTAAACTATAAGCATCTAATTTTTAAAAAAATCGATCAGATTTCGAGATTTTGCGAAAATCGTTTAAAACTGAGTGAATCTTTGTTCCCGCATTACGTAATAACGACTAAAGCGAATGATATGAAATTTGGTCACACGATAGATGGTTGCTCAACATAAACTATGGGAGTCCAATTTTTTAAATTTTTTTATTAGATTTTGAGATTTTGTGAAAATTCTCTCAAAATACGTTTATATTTGATCAAACATCACGTAATAACTACTAATACGAATGATACGAAATTTAGTGATATGATAGGTAGTTGCTAATCTTAATTTATAGGCTTTGAATTTTTAAATTATTTTGATTACATTTTGAGATTCTGTGAAAATCGTTTTAAAATGCTGAAAATTTGTTCCAGCTTCACGAAATAAAGACTGCAGGGAATAAAACGAATTTGGGTGACATGATTAAGTAGGTTGTCACTCAACTTAAATTCTAGGCTTCCAATTTTTCAAAAATGTTGATTAAATTTTGAGATTTTGCGAAAATTATTTCAATATGCGTAAATATTCGTTCGCGCATCACATAATTACGACTAAAGCGAATGAAATGATATTACTTAGTTACTCTCTAACCTGTAATATTTTAACAATACATAAAAATTATAACTTCGCTTTCTTTACTTTGGCAACATACTACATCCATTCTGTGTACTCCTACAATGCTGACGAAAGTTCTTGCTTTTTGGGAATTTGCATTCACTAACCCGTCGAGAACGGGTACATCAGCTGGTAAATAAATAAATACAAATATTTTTCCGGTGTCATGTCACATTATTATAGGCAGATTAAATCTGAATTTTTATGACTTCAAATGCACATATGAGTTAATATGTTAATTAACATTTGTACTGATATTGTAATATGTAACTAATAGTTATTATTAATATTAATTTTCAATAAAATAATATTAATGTTACTAAAAATATCTGAACAAAATCACAGTCCTTAATTTTGCGAGACTCGCGAGACGTCTCACATCTCGCGCGAGTCGAGACTGTCAATTTCTCTGCCAGACGCGAGACGAGACAGGGGTTTACCACTGTGAGACGAGACGAGACACCCTGTTTCTTGTCTCGCGTCCTTCCCTAGTTGAATTCGAACTTTATAAGGATCGTCAAACTTACTTCTTGTGAAAGAATGTGAAAAATTTTATATCATAATAAACTAACACGGAATGGAAGCTGCCCACATCCGTATTTTATTTTGAAGCGATTAACACTTTCTATCACTGAATGAATACTACAAAAAATATCGTTGGCAAAAATTAAGATGTACATGTAAACGGATTTTCTGTAAGTATAAACAGACGAATCTCGTTTGATGAGTGATTTGGCAGAAATTATTTGACTCTAAGAAATTCCAGACAGAGGCGCGTGTGGACAAGACGCTGAACATTGTTTGATGGCGGAAAAGTGAAGGTCTAGGATTCCGCCTATCGCACAGCTGTCGATCCAATGATCTTGAGTTTACACACATTCTGATTCACCACACTATAACATTTTTCATTTCAAGATGAAAAACGATCTTTCAATTTTTTATACGCAATTTCTAAAATATTAGTGTTTTATTAACAGCAAATATTTACACAATGATTGATTCAACAATCTTAGTCGGTATCGGTATTGGGATCGGTTAAAAGTCTCTTCGGCTGACTGTGTCAATAAAGTATCCGGACGATAACTATCAAAAAAGAAGGTGCACAACTGGATGTTAACATAGTCCTAAATGCAAATTTTCAACGTTCTGCATCGTTTTAAATTTAAACGAATTACGCATGTACAGAAGTCAAGAATAAACTTGTCAAAGTGGATTCAGGAATTCTCAAAATGGATCGTACATACATCCATACATACAGAAGTCACATGGAAAACTATCAAAAGGATTCAGGGATGCTCAGAAGGGATATTTCCATCAAAATCTAAATACTGAAATTTTCGCGTTAGAAATACTCCCTTGCTTCGAAAAATGAGGCAAAAAATCCAGTTTCACGTACATAGGCTTTAGTCAATTCATGTTCGTATTATAATTAAAAAATGGGATTCTCAAGTCTTGTTTAAAATTTAATAAAATTTATGACAGAAAACTTGAATTAAGAGAGCTAATGCTGTTGTTTCTCCATCAGTCTTTGAAACAGCTGAAAGTTCAGCTCAAGAACGATCCTGGCCCAAAGCACGTACCTGATCCACGTGCCTGGCCAAAACCTTCTATCCGCAGCGCGCCTGGCCTGGGTTTTTGCAGTAAAATAAATTTCAGTTTTGTTTCGTTTTTCATTTTTTTCACGATGTCATCTTATTTATTAATTTGTGTATACAAATAAATAAAAGTCAACGATTAAAGTGATTTTTTAAATTCTAACAGCCTGGTCATGTGCCAACTATAGGCTTGATCATTACGAGAAGCTGGCCATTTCATTTTGAATACGGCTGATAGGCAGTCCACCGTTGCTCCTATGAGTTTTCCCCTAATTTTGAATGGATTACGGATGAGATCTTAGAAATGAGAGACGTAGCACCTGGAAGGGCACTCCCAGAGGTAGCGTTTATACTTGAAAAACATTAGGGCCACAACAGATTTTATGTACACCAGGTACTTTTAGCGTACAGGGTCCCACAGTAGTCCATTCAAGTAAGATTGTCACCATTACAAGCCATTCCGTGGCCAAGGTCGACGCCACTTCATTTTCGGTGTTCTTATAAAAGCAGAGCTTTGCCGACCGGGCTACTGCGGGACTGATCAAAATTATTATATTGGATTATTTAACTATTATATTGGATGACGTATTTTTCCCAAAATTGATTTCAAATATTTATATTTGCTGTGCCCTAAAAAGCAACAATAATTGTTGATTTTAGCAAATAACCGATGGCTTGGGCTAGTGGTTCACGCATCTCATTCTGTGGTTCAGAGCTCGAGTCCCTGTGCTCTCATTAGTGATCTCAACGATTCAGAATCATACAAATCTATTTTCCAAGATATAATTTCTCGCCTTAAATTAATTTCAGTTTGAATTTATGAAATATTTTGGTAAAAATTCTCGTTTTAGTTTAAATTGATGCAGTGTTTTACCCTAAACTATGTAATAAATATCAAAATTACAAAATCAATGTCAAAACAATAGTGTTCTGAATGTTGTTGTGATATGTTAACGCAAGGCTACGCTAGAGCCATCTGTCTACGGGGGGAGGGTGCCTTGATCAGAGGACTTTTTAAGGGGTTCCAACACGTATTCATGTTACATCTGGAGTAAATCGACCGAAACGTAAGCCCGTTGGATCGACAACCGCGTGGTAGAGCAGAATGCTGGGCCCACACTTCAGCCGTCTTCCATGTTTAGTTGCCAATAAACTCGGCCATGGTAGGCCCATATTATTCTGAAACAGTATGATCTATTAAATTAGTTTAAACTAAGCCTTTAATCTTAATTATAAACCAGGCCATGCTGATCGTTCCTCAATTTTTAATTCTTGTTACTTTCCGAGACGGGCCTTAAATAGTAACTTTAAAACGGAAGCGATCGGGTTGAAATTTTCAGCCCATGCAGGACTGTTATTTTCGTAAAGGTGCAAAAGAAAATCAACGCGTATTGAAATTATCTTCAAATTATAATTATAGTGCGACATTAAAAAGGCTGTAAAAAAAAAAAAAAAAAAAAAAGATATTTCACCAGAATCTAGTGCAATAATTCACCGACAGATGGTGCTGTACTGGTTATAAATTGCTAATCAAAAGACGTGACGGTAAGAAAAACCATAGACAAAAAGATCTTAGAAATTTCATAAAAATGTCAATTTTTAATTACTTACCGCCGGTCATTTACACTTTTAAATTGTATAATGGATTTTAATAATAATAATAAATTTTGTGAACTTGTGAACTAATACACAGCTTTTAACGCCTAAGCACAACAACCTAAACCCCAACTTTTTCACCAGGTGCGAAAAGGAATTTTGAAATTAGGTACGTTCATACATTCACACCGTCTTATGTACGTATGAACTTATGTGTACATTAGGATGGAGCGAAAAACAATTCTTCTCGAAATTCATATTGCCCGAGTCATTAAATGGTGCGAAACTGATATGAACAAATTCTCTCCAAATTTCAGCTCAAAACATTGCCATCTTCAGGTACCACACCTCAAGTGAATCTATTCCCAGTGTCTTTTTGAGTCTTTTATGAATTTCTATTGAAATAATAACATTTAATTAAATAATTGAATAATTAATACTCCGATAAACCTGCTCTATCAAGAGCAACGGCTAGTTCGGGCATTGGGTCTGTCTTGAAGATTTAGGGAATCTCATCCTCAGTCTTTTTCCGACATTTGGCTCCCTAATGAAATAGTCATGATTTTCTGGGGTATATTCCATTTCTGAATCCGATCCTAATTCGGCGTTCCCTTCTAAATCTACGATTTCCAGCACTGACATGTGATAATAACGTATTAATAAAGCAATTTAATAATTAAAACATAACTAATTATTCAATTAATTAATTAAACACTTTTATTTTAATAAAAATAAGCTAGAAATATATTCGCTTGAGTTGTGGATCCTGAAGATGACACTATTTTGAGCAGAAATTTGGAAACAATTTGTTCTTATCAGTTTCGCAACTTTTAATGACTCCGGCAGTGTGAGTTTTGAAATAAAGTTTTTTCGCTCCACTCTAATGGACACCTAACTATCCCGGAAAAATATTTTGCAATCCTTTAAGATTACTTCCTTGAAAGTTTTTACTGTATGAAGTGTTATACGTTATACATTATGTATATGGACTTTTTTGATAATTTGCTGGACGTTAATGTACAAAGAATCTTTGAAAGGATTTCAAAGTTAAAATCAAAATCCCGTTAACAAATCGTGTGGATAAATCCCATATGTTTTAGAATGCCCTTAGGGCGTTATTTTATGGTTCTGCCATTAAACGGACAAGAGTCTTTTTCATAAATATCCGCTTAGTTCAGACTAATTTAGACCCAATTAAAAATCCCTGCGTCAAACATATTTTACGCTTCACATATTCCCATTTGTAATTATCTTTCTTCTATCATCTATAATATGTATGTAGTATACATTAAATACCTTCGCTTTTTATCTGCATTTTCTACACGGTCCCTGTCTATGAAGCCAGAGAAGAAGGGTCAACCCTTTTGTCTATTCGCATCTTTTTAGGAGGAAATAAAATAGATGGACACTTCTTTCCCACACTCAGTAAGGAACAAGACCCCTGGGGGCAAGTTCATTTGCAGTTCGATTGGAATCCTCCCATACAACATGAGCTCAGGAAAAGAAAAGAAAGTTTTCGTATTTTTTTCTTTATAGATAAAATAAAAATCCTTGCATAACATTGGAACTAAGCAGAAACTGCAATAGACACGAAAGAAATAAAACGGAGTAAAGTGACGTTGTTTTCTGGGTTGATATTGATCGAGAAAGTGATTTTCTTTCTAGGGTATATCTGACCAGACCATGACTAGATGACTATATATGAAAATATTTTTACGGAATGCGTTACATTTTTTATATGTATAATACATGTCACAGATAACACGTTTATTCAGCTGATTTCATAATTTAAAACAAACATTTTTATTCTGAATTCAAAATATAATGAAAAATAAAATACATTTTGTCTTCCAGTTTACATGCAATGCAAAATTAATATGAAATTTCAGATTTTAAAAATTTCATAATGATAAACTGTAGTCAAGTAATATCATTTCATAATGTTAAATGATATTACTTGAATAATAAACTATTCAGTAATAATGATGATGATAATAGAATAACAGAGCTGTTGTATTGACGAGTATTCATGTAGTATATTCAGGGCCAATTTAATCTGTGTGCTACATGTGACGAACATCCACCAAATGCAACCTTCATAAAGTGGTTCCTTGTGTCGCGAGCTCTTTATTCGAATAAGTTTTGATTACTTTGTTTACATGGTAAGAGATTTTTTTCACAATATAATGTCTGTATTTAAATTGGCTTTTGTCATGATGCGCACATTCAATTTGTTTTTCTGCTATAACGAATTTAATAAACAAGTTAGGTTCTAAAACACGTCTAAATGTTTCAGCATTATAGTGTTCAAAAATGTCGGCTAATTTACGCCTTCTTTCAAGTGGCGCTCCATGGTACGTGCCACACATTAGACCAGTGGTTCCCAAACTATGGGTTGCGGGAGCAATTTCGGTGAGTTATGAAAAGGGCGAGAAAAATTAAACTATAGTATTTTATAGTACACTACAGCATTTTATTTAGCATATATTGGTTACCGTTATGTAGTAGTGGGCCGTAGCGGATTCAGTGAAGGGGCTAGGGGGCTTCAGTGCCCCCCGAAAAGAGATTGCTAAAGGGTAACATTCTGCTTCATTATGCACTTTGAATATGTAAAGTGATCTTTTCTAATCACTTAGCCCCTCCCGAAAGTTTTTACATTGGTTTAGACTAAAATTTTGCTTTATTGTATATTTTGTTTAGGTGAAATAAGCTTTTTTCAAAACTTAGCGCCTCCCAAAAGAGAATTTCTGGATTCGCCACTGGTAGTGGGTCGCGAAAAAAAAATTCTAAGTGAAGGTGGTACAAAAGGTTTGGGAACCGCTGCCTTAGACACTTAATTGTATGTAATGAACGTTTTATAGGATTACATGGAAGGTGATAGGGGAAACATTTAATTTGTACCAGGCAGTGGCGTAGCTGCGGGGGGGGGTTAGGGGGGTTATAAAACCCTCCTCCCATGAGGAATTTTTTGGCATAAAAATGTATTTTCTTGGCATAAAAAATGTATTTTCTTGGCATAAAAAATGTATTTTCTTCACACATACATAACATATATATACATATGTATTAGTTGCAGTAGTCGTAATCCCCCCCATGAAAATTTTCTCGCAACGCCTCTGATTCCAGGGTGCAGGGTAGAAGTAAAATATGAATGATGTATTCAAATCATTAAGCCACAGTTCTACTTCTGTGGGAAAATCAAATCTAAAAATCTGTTAGGAAATTAAATCTATGTTTAACTTGTAAACTCTCGTCATTGAAAAGATACCAGGCAGAAGAATCCTCTCCTTCAATCAGTATTGCTTCCGAACATGGGTCTTTTCGAAGCATTCAAAAGTCCGTTCCGGAAATTAATACTGGTCAAAGGAAAGAAGTCTCCTTCGTTGAATCTTTTTCAACGATGCGAGTGAACACGTTACAAATGGGCTCAAAATAAATATTGAATGACAGGGTGTGGAGAGAATGATCTATCCTTTCGTTACACTTATCACCTCCTCGAAAATCTTGTTTCGCAGAGTAATGTTTCGAAGAAAAATGCTAAGAAGAAGGCACCGCACACCTTATTTTTGAAAGACAGTTCGCTGAAATATTTAATGTATTGTGCTTTAATCAATCTTTCATTTAATGCATTAAGTGGTTCCGTTTTTCAGTGCTCCAGTTTTAAGCAACAGTTCAAAATTGTCTTTTACGAACAGAGCAAAAAGTAGTTTGAAACAATAATAATTAGATTAATTTTAATTAATAAATTTAAATCTTTTTGTTTTTCAAAGCAATATCAAGAAGAATAATTTTTGGTACCCTTTGTACATTTTATAAAATAAAAATCATCTGTACAGGTGTTATTTTTCTGTTAAATTGGTCAAGAATATTTACCTGTTTATTAGATTTTTCTGATTCTTTTCTTTCTCTTCTTTTTGTAATTCTGATATTTGAAAATAAAAAGGTGTTAACATTCTGCATTCAATGGTGGTGTTCTCTATGGTGGTGCAGAAGGCGACTCTTCAATATACATCCTACCTTGATTTTTGGTGCCAAAAATGCCGTTGTCGACGGCGCCAAGACAACAAAGTAGCTGTGAAATAGCATTTCCATACGTGTTTTCCAACCGTAGACACTAATACAATTTGAATACTTGTTAAAATACTTTAGGGTTAAGAATCTAAACAACATTTTAATTTCAAGAAAATTAACTAAGAATTGATGGACGCGAATTCGCGATTTCTAACTGGATGCACCAATAAAATTTAAATATTTGTTACAAGAATTTAGGGTTAAGAATCTAAACAAAATAAATTTCAAAAATATTAAGTAACAATTGATTTTTATGTGAGGGGGGCTCCGCAACCCTCGACCCCCTGGTTTCATTTTAATGATAAAAATAGTCGGAAAGCTAAAATGTAACAAAAAAAAATGTTAAGAAAACGTTGTGAAAAAGATTAAAAACAGAATGTAGCACAGAATTCATTCGCATTTCCAGAGGAAGGTTAAATATTATATTTATCGCCAATTTTGGAGTCAAAAAATGTGTGATGTATATTGAAGCCGTGCGTAAAATTGACAAATCTTTTGTTTAAAATCTGAAGCTTATCGTACGATAGCTAAGGAAGAAAAAGGTTTTAGTACTTAGTAAGTTTGTAGTTTTTATTTAATTAAAAAAGGCTTAAATTGGTGAAAATCCAATGAGTATGCAACAGTGGAAGGCGCCACAAGTGGCTTTTGCCATGTATAGTGATGAATCCAGTAGGAGGATATTGTGTATCAACTGTACCTTCTTGCTCTGATTTGCGGCCACAGCGGGCTACCTCTGTCTACCAACTATACGTGTAAATTTACCAGAGACTACCAGGAATCGTTACCATCAGAAATCTTTAAAACTTCTCGCTTACGGAGTACGGACTTCGAAACGGATTACGCAGATGCGTAATCTATTACCATTACTTTTCTTTTTCAGATACAGACAGATCTACGATTAGATCATTAATCCCACATATTAATTTTGTCGATTACGATTGGATTACGATAATCCCAAATATTGATTTTCTCGATTACGATTAAATTAGAATTACAGAATATTTTTGTGAACATGCATAGCTTTTTAATTGTACAATTTTTACGAAGAGGACTGAACTAATTGTCAGGGAAGGTAATTGACTAGAAAACACCAAATAGGATAAAATACAAGTGTCAATTTCAAATTCCTATAATGCTTGACTTTTCGTGCAAATAAAATGTAATGTACTGTAAAATTTATCCTCATACAGAAACCCTTAACAGGTTAAAAGTTCGTGACGCAGTATTTTACTTTAGAACTACGCGAATTTTAAATATGTGTCTTAAAGATAATTATACCAAATTTTGAGTGTGACTGTATGATTTGTTTTTAAATTCGATTACAATTTGTTTTACACTGTTATAAAAAGTTACTGAAATAAATGGTCATTGTCCGGCAGCAATGCTGCGGAAAATAGTTGTTTTCCCATTTCCGGCGTCGAAGAAAACGGTTAATTTCCGTTCACATGTTATCTTACGAAACGGTTTCTCTCCGTTATTTTCAGTCACAGAATTAGGGTTTTTCCCGTTATTTTCAGTCAGGAAATTCTTTTTTTTTCCTATTAGAGAAAGGTATTTCTCTTTTTTCCCTATTAGAGAAGGGTATTTCTCTTTTTTCTCTATTAGAGAAAGGTGTTTTTCTTTTTTCCCTATATCCGAAAGAAGGATTTTAAGCATTATTTAAAATTATAAAATCAGGTTTGAAAGATCACATTTGAAATATATGCCTATTTTCTAATAAGCGATATTATTGGACAAAACCGGATACCTACATACTTCCAAAAAATAATTTATTTACCCTAGAATATAGTTTTTAAACATTAAAAAACAGTCATTTTTTTAAAACCAACATTGTAATTCATTCAAATACATTGTAACACATTCAAATAGAAACTGAAGCACTTTATTCATGTAGTTATTTTACACGTGAGAAAAAGCTGTCCTAGTCCAACTTTTCCATATATATATGTGTGTGTGTAGGTAAATGGATACACAACGTTAACAGTTTTTTACGCATTCTTAGTTGTTAAAATATAGAATTAGTTTTTTGTAACTGCACCACCAGCTTCAATAATATTTTTTTTTTGGGGGGGGGGTGGAGGTGGTCTGGTGCTAAAATACCAGTGTTGTTTTAAAAAAGTGTACAGATAATGTTATAAATAGTGCACAGTTAAAAATATGTTTGAATTATTTGTTTTCTTCATTTTTTATTATCAGAGCTGTAATCTATGATTATTAGCACGAGAAAATAAATTTTAAATTAAGCCAAATAGATTACATACATCTTAATACACTATACAAGAAATATTTTTTTAATAAATAGAATGTAATTTCACTATAGTCTCTAGTTATAAAACGAATTCATAGTACAGTCTGAAACCTAAACGCAATCATGGTAAAACCTGATGTGAGATATAATTAAAGCAGCAAGTAAATTTATTTACATGAAAAAGGTAAAATAGTACTTACAGTTCACTTCTTTGAGTCGAAGTGATCATAACTTCATTTGTTTTACAACAGCTACGAGATTTTTATAATCCAATCGTAAGAAACTATGTCCATTAAAACAAAATCTTTACCGAAATCATCCCCTCCATATTTAGGTTGATCTTATTGTCAGAACTTATTTTAGAACATGAAAAGATGCATTTGGTATTCGGATATAAAATAAAATTGTCACAAGCGAATACACCGAGAAGTAAGCTTCGTGTCGTGTCCACTGCATTAACGTATCACTCGCAGCAAAAGGACTTAGCAATAACTAAAATACTATTATCCGATTATCTGCAGTCGTCTGTTACATGCGGAATGCGACGATATTTTTGTACATTTAAGGGATCTTAACTCCGACTTGAACTGTAGCTAGAATGAGCTACGAACATCTTGCATTGAAAATGGCTAAAATCAGCTTTGTGGGTAATATTTTGATTACGCGAGGAAGTGACTCGGAGACATTTCATTAGTCCAAGCTCGCAGGTGCCAGAAAGAAAACAGAAAATGCCCTTTTAGAACTAGACTTCTGAAGATTCACAGATAATTTTCGTTTTTTAACAGAACTTCCGTTAAAAAACAGCAAAAATCCTTTATTCACCAATAAGGAAGATTCTCCCGTGAAAACCAGGTTGATATTGTCTGTGAAATTCAGATTTTTTATAACAGCGTATTTTCTATAAAAGATTCACACATTCAAGCAATGCTTTTAATTATCAAATACGCTGTCAAATGATCAGGAAATGAGTATGCACTTGAAAATTAACATTTCAGGGAATAATGTAGGTAGACAGGTAAAAATTGCCACACACGCTTGGAATGACATGGGGTTTTATTACAACTTCAAAAAAGAAAAAGTTCCAAAAATAGGCCAACAGATCGCGCTGGACAGCAAAATGTCAGTGACGCTGCATGAGAATCGTGCATAAAAGGAGCTGTGCAGAGAGAGGTAATCAGATGTGCATCAGCAATTGCAGCATGTTGATGTTACCAATAAAATATATAGTCTCTAGTTATAAAACGAATACACACTGTTCACTGTTATTGAAGAACACTGTTATTGAAGCTGTACTATTTGAAGCTGAGAATGAGAATGGGGAATTTGGTACTGCAGCTTTACGATCCTGTAGCCATAAGGGGGGGGGGGGTATTCGAATGGGTAAAATTAATATGACAGGTTCAGCTGTGAAGAGAATGATTTCGAAGGGTGAAACGACGGGTTGTTTAGATGCTGGGCCCCGTAGCGGCCGACCGAGCACAAGGGCTAATGCTGCTCAGGCAGTACAAGAGGAAATGGAGATTGCTGTACAGTGCTGTTTACAACATTGTCCCTCAACTACAACTATGATTGAGGAATGACGGTCGACATGCTGAGAATTTGTTCTGAAGAACATCATCTTTACTTTGTCGTAATTTTTATGTTAGTTATTGCTTTTCTTATCTCCTGAAGCGCCAACTGTCGGTCATTTGTTGAACTTTTTTGTGGTTGCATTAAAACCCATGTCATTCCAAGCATGTGTGTCAATTTTTAAGTGTCTACCCACATTATTCTGCGAATTATTAATTTTTCAAATGTATATCATTTTCTGATCGTCCTGTATATCACACTTTCACTGAGCCTATATATAATGTATTCAAATCAATTTATTTCAATAATTTAATTTATCTTTTGCGTCACGCTTTCCAAAAGGGCAAGTAAAATTTACGTAAATGTTTACTTTGTGCCATAGCATCCAAACTAAGTGAAATGTATTCAAATACATAGTGTGTTACAAAGAAAACATTTATGCATATTTTGCTTGCCTTTTGGATAGCGGGACGCAAAAGATAAATTAAATTATTAAAATAAATTAATTTGAAATCATAATATAGGCTCAGTAAAATTGTGATATACTTGACAGTGTATTTTATAATTAAAAACATTGCTTGAAAATGTAAATCGTTTTTTAGAAAATGAAACAAAAATAATTGTAATGGAATTTAAAAACAAATCTTATAAATTCAAGTCAAACCAGAGCGTCACTCAAATTTGATATCATTATTTTTAAGGCCCATATTTATAATTCATATAGCTACAAAGTACAATTCTGCGTCACAAACTTTTAACCCGGTAAGGGTTTTTGTATGGGGATAACATTACTTTTTAGGGGTATGATCAGAAGCTAATAAATTAGTTTCACGGACGAATTTCAGAAGTTTGCTTGATACTGATACTAAGTTATGCAAATAAATATACAAACCTGTTTTCATGCAGTATCAGAGTACTTGATTTAAAAAGTCACAAGGTCTGTACGTGTATAGAACAAGGGAAAACATGACATCACTTTTATGAGTTGGTTATTCAAGCACTTCTCCTCATGTATTTGGTAATTAACTGTATATAAAAAAGTGTATGAAAGATCATCCGTCTTTGGAGGAGCCGGGTAGCATATTTCCAAAATGTGCTTGAAACCACGCATAGCGGATAAAGCTCGCTTGCCATTAGTTATTCATCTCTGACATCCTTCCCTCTCCACCCTTCTTATTGCAATAATCACAGTTTCAGTTTCGTATGTGAAATCAAACTGAACTGAATGTACTTGTACTTTTATCTTGCTTGCGATAGCAGTAAAAAATATAGATTTGCCAGTTGAGTTTCAGAATATTAATCCTGAAAATTCTGACACAATAGTAAGAAGAAGCAGTGTAGAGTGTATAAAGGGCATAGACAGTTGGGTTAAAATGTTATAGGTATATTAAAATGAAACTTGTATAAGGGGAAAGAAATTCATACCCTAAAGCAACATTTGGGTCTTGTACGCATTCTGAAAAAAAAGTTTGAAAATGCAAACTAAAAAAACTATTTAAAAACAAACTATATATATTCTTGATCAAAAAGAAATGCCTACTCAGTTTACCCTACCATACCCTGCAATAATGGAATGTCGGAATACAATGTTCTTCTAGAACCTTAATCTTAATTGCCCTGAATAAAACATTTTAATTAGAATAATAGATAAGTTATGATAGGAAATAAATAAAATTATATACAGTAGTTTCTTTTCTTTCTTTTTTTTCTTTTTTTTTTGGGGGGGGGGCTATCACCCATTTTACTCCACCTTTAGAGAAAGAGAACAGCTCTTAATAAAGTTTAATATTATTGCATTTAAAAGTTATATAGTTGTATAAAATTATGTCTGGTGGGATAAGGGATGAATGATGAATGTATTGCACATATTAACACAAAAAAAAAAGTTGCATGTTTAACATATTACTAAAAGAAAACAGCCTAGTGATTAAAAAATGCTGTTTTCGACTCATTTTATCCCTCCATAACCTATAATATTTTATACGGCATGCCGTTTTAAAAATTTTGAAATGCGTGGCGCTTGTGTAAAATAAAAGCATTTTAACGATTAATTCAGCTTCCAAAAGTCTTGCCTTCAATGTTTTTTTTTTTTTAATTTAATGGAAATAATTCATTCAAACTCTAAAGAATGTTTATTTTTAGCATCTAGTATAAGATTTCCCCGTTTCTGTATGACTGATGACAAATCGCTGAAAAAATAGAAGAAAACAAATGTTGTCTTTGATTTACAACATCAAGAGACAATAAACTTTTCCTGTTTCTCCTTCGTAATGTTTGATATCTTATCTTATCTAGAGTGGTCATCCTGATCCTATCCTAGGAGCCCAGTCAGCTGTTTCATTTTTCTGTCCCTTTCTTTCAAGTGTTGAATTCAAGCGCCATCTATCATTCGAAGAGTGAATGTCTATTTCCTTTCCTTATTATACTTCGCTTTTATAGCTGGTTGTTTTGTTGCAGATTCTTCCGACTTTCAGCGCCGTTACTATACTTGGAGAAACAGATGATTACCACCCCTTCTTCATACCCCCACCCCTCAGCCATAAAAACTTTTTTTCTATACTTAGGATTGATTCGTTTCATGATAATAAACCCTTTGAGTCCTAAGCCCGAGAGTCTTTCGGGATGAACTTTTAACTCTCTGAGCTATGAAAGCGCCGACTATATACGCAGGTCCGCCGAGAAAGTGGGGGAGGGGGTACAATTGACCCAGGTCCTGGGACTTACACGTACAAACACTAAAATAGGGGGCCCAGAATTTTGTGGAAATTTTACCATGGGCAATGTTTTCTACATGCGGTCTGCTGTATGTATATATATATATATATATATATATATATATATACATATATATATATATAGTATATGTTCTAGTGTTTGAGGAGCAGAATGAAAGACAATGTCCATTTTGAGTACTTTATTGAAGCATAAGAAGAATAATTACAATTTTATGAACAATATTTACAGAGGGGTTTTCGGAAAGGGTTTCGAATCATGCTCTGCGATAAATGTCTCGGTTTACTGGTTTTGTTACATCAGTTCATCGATGTCCCGCTAGGCGGCAGCTCTGTCTCTCCATCGTTTAGTTGGCCCACAAAATCATAACAAAATCTTCATTTCTTAAGTAAACAGACACGGGAGGCGACTTCTGGCGAGACTCAATAAGATTGACAGTTCCCTCTTCCTGCACATCAACGATAGCACCATGTTTTGCAATCCAACCTATAATCCAGATGCCCCAAAAATGAAAGATGTTTACTATTAAGTCATAGAAAGCCTGTTATACAGGGGCTAATTGTAGTTTGTATGACATATATATATGCATATAATGTAAAATAACTAAATTTACAATATATGGAAATCCAGCCAATAACCAATTTGTTCGGGGCAGTATAAAAATTTAAATTTAAAAGAATAATTCAACTTGTGAACAATGTACGTTAGTTTGTTTCAAAATAGTTTATAAAATCTTCAATTTAAAAATTTACAGTGTGTAAAATAAACCTCTACATATAAATTTATTACTTATTGATTTCAATTAAACGTTTGAAAGTATATACTCAGCCTAATCAATTTTATAAAAATAAAGTTTTACATTTAAGTGAGTTCTAAAATGAATTGCAGATTTAAATGTTCTGCATACGATCGAAGGTTTTAGCTTTTATATCTGGCATTGGGCCTTAACTTTTTCATTTCCATCTACAGACAAAATTTGGAAACATTTTCCTCTAAGAATTGCACAACATGTTTCAAAAATCATCTAGAATGGATGTGTGATGCATTACATCCTATTACATACGGCTATCAATCTAACAGTCTGGAGTTTGAGGCGGTTTTCTTTAGATGTAATGTAAATACGCGTTAGAACTCCTTAAAAAGTTCTCTGCCAAAGGCACCCTCACTTAGATAGATACCCCTCATGTAGCTTTGTCTTAATCACAGCCAATAACCCATCCTATTACTGCAAAAATCCTGACAATCTTATTTTTTCTGTAACTTAGAAATATAGTTCAAATTGTTTATAAATTCTGAAGAAAATTCCAATAAATTCTACTCACTAGAAGGATGCACGACTTGAAGGGAATGAATTTCATCTTTGGCATAGTGGTACTATACCATGTGAATATGCTACGCGTAAAACACTAAAATCCAGTGCTCAAGATATAGTCGAGAAAAATAAATATTTATTTTTGAAGCACTTACCAAAATTTTATATATAAGTTTCACTAACTTTCGCTTGAGCATTCTGTGGCTTTGTTTTTTAAGGCATACGACTCATTCACTGACAATGGAGGGTTGAATTTGTTCTTGAGCAAATATTTTCTTCTTTCATTTCTTACACACCTATAATTATAATTAATTCTTTATTAGAAAAATTTACTTAGTCATTTTTAAAAATTATTTTAGATATTTAATTTTTTTAATTATTTACCATTTATAATAATTATCATATTTATCATTTATTATAATTTTAAATCTAAAAGTTTTAATTTATCATAGATATTACTATTTAAATAGCAAAACATTTTATTATTCAGATATTATTTACGATAACTAAAGATTATTGGTAGATAAAGCGGAAAATGTACTTTTATATGTTGTTCCAATTTATTTAAGCAATACTGTATAATTACTTATCATTTTCAGATATACATGATATTGGATGATAATCGTGGTAAATACATCCAAAAAGAAAAATCCATCTGTCTACCATTTTATCTGCCTGTAGTCTTTAATTAGCTTAAATCACACTTAAATTACAAAATGTGTTTCATTCAAATAGTAATAACTATATCAGTTGCAAAAATATTAGATCTGGAATAGTAGGAATTAAATTTAATAAAAATAAAGAAAATATCGAAAATAATTTATAAGTAATTAAAAAAATAAGTAACTTTTTCTCAAAAATGAATTAATTATAAGTATTGATGTGTAAAAAAATAAAAGAAGAAAAATTTTGCACGTCAAAATGTTCGAACCCGCAATGTTAGTGAGCGAAGCGAGTGCCTTAACAGTTAAGATATGGATACTGATTACTCAAGCATCTCTTGTAACTTACATATAAAGTTTCGGTTTACTGGTTCGAAAATAAATATTCATTTTTCACTAATATATCTGAATATTGCATTTAAGTATTTCACGTGTAGAATATTCACATAGTAAAATATCACTATGCCAAAGATCACTGAAATCCGTTTCTTTCAAGCAGTGTCTCCTCCTTTTAAACATATTTTTATTTCTTTTGGTGTCATGTACATTTGTAAATCTCAAAAATTCTTAGACCAAACATCATTATATTGTTCTAAAGAGGACCATGAAAGGCGCTTTTTCTTCTGTTTATTTGACTTTAACGATCAGAGGAGATCCTAACATTTCTTCAGTTATCATGCGCAATACTTGTGTACCTCATCAAGAGGGATTAAAAAGTTTATCATTTTCATTTGTACATCCCGTTTGAGCAATCTGCGGTGTTATAATTAGTTTAACGTCAGAATACAAATGTATTTTCAGTATTTTAAAAAGTACAAGGTACATTAAAAATGTATTTTAAAATATATTCTCAAAATACTTTGCTTTTTGCTGTTGAAAATACAAAACACCAGATCAAGATACAAATGTATTTTTAAAATGCATTTCAAATGCATATATTTACGATATTGCCCAATTCTGTGTACGAAGAAATTTCGAATATTGCCACAAAAACTGCAGGAAAGAAACTAAAACAAGATACTATAGTTGAATGTGCCCATTTAATTTGTATTCTTTCAAATGATAGTGGTCCAAATTACATTCTACGGTTCGCGCAAATATCTGAGCTGTTCGCTTGTAAAATAATTTTTGAACTCATGGTAGATACATAATCTAATTAAAAAAAGATCATTAAAAGTCAATTAAAAATGTTCTATTTATATACTATATCAGCTTCTGTGTAATAAGAACACATAAATTTATTCGGAAGATTTAAATAATTTATATGTAGGGTGTTTCAAAATTAGAAGAACAAAATTCTAGGAGGGGTATGTTACACCAAAACGGTTCACTCACATAGCGGTGTGGCTTCGGAAACGTGTTCTTCATGTATCTGTTATAATCAATTTGGAAGAGGTATTGAAGTGTGGATCTAATTTCTTAACCAAGTTTCATAGCAATGGGATTTCCTCTGACAATTTCATCAATATAATGAAAAAAATTTTTGAATTAGCAATTTTATTAAGTGCAATCTGTGAACGATGCATGAGTTTTTGGAAATCCGTGGTCAGAAAGTTCACTATAACTTAAACTCTTCTTCAAAAGTGATTATAACACGTACATGAAGACGCCGTATCCGACCCCACATCGCTATGTGATTCTGAACTGTCTGGGTGTCATCTAAACTTTCTAGAAAATTGTTCCTCTAATTTTGAAACACCCTGATAAAAATGAATGTTGGAAGGTATGGATGGATGAAGTTGGTAAAGTCCAATATCGGTTGACCGATCGCCATCAGATTTGGTACTCCTTAGAAACATCCTTAGAAAGACCCCAACGGAGGGCACTCCTCTAGAGATGAGTTTGAGCTCATTTTTTAAAGCCCGAGGACTTAATTCGAGCCCGCCCAAGTGATATTATTTAAGTTGGAGCCCGAGCCCGAAATTTCAGCTGATAGATAAATATAAAAAAAATTACTTCATTGATGGACGATCATAAGTTTTGCCGTTTGTACAAATTAAAGACAAATATAATCGAGCCCACCCTAACCGGAACACAATAGTGATCTCTACATCGCATCCCTTGGCCGAGAGCCCACGTGCAGCTAATTGGCTGTAATCGCACAATATCATACTCAAGACTAGTTTTCATAAAAACTCTAGTCTTCATTCTAGTCTCAAAAGATCTCATTTTAGCTCCAATTTATACATATATGTATGGGTATGTAAACATACACCCATTTTCATTATGCTCTTTTTCAAAAATATTCTCACTCTCTTCAAAAATATTCTATTCTTTCAAAAATATACGCACCGCCGCCGCTGGGTTTCTGAGGTCGTTAGGCCTGGACTCCATATTACCGGAAAGCTGAGTTTTCTCGCAGAACAGAATTTCTGTCGGGATTATTTTTTGTCGGCACTTGACTCCACTCTAGCATAATACACCTTAGCAGATACTACGATGCACGCGCCATCTATCGTCTTGATTTTAAATCGTTTATTGCTTGGTACATTTGATGATTGAAACAGCGGGAAAAAATACATGAATACCGAATTTCTCGCTAAAATAAGCATTCACTTTATGAATAGGACGACTTTGATTAGAATACGTGAAATTAAAAAACGTAAACATAGATTATGAGTTTAAAACATTTTCCAAGTAAGAGAAAAATATGGAATTTTCATAGCATTCATTGAATGGAGATCCCGAACAGTAGATGAAGAGTAAGTACTAGTTTAAATACAAAAACGTTGGTTTTAAGAAAATCTTTTTCCTTATTTTTCTTCTTTATTGAATACAAATTTATAACACAATAAGAATAGAACATGCCAATCTCTGAGATACAAGTACTTCGGCATCGAAATCTGACGCCATTTTGTTTTTGGATGACCGCTCTGGATCTAGGCGAATTCTTATTGGCTGGCACATGGCAGAAAACACGGGCAGAAACAGAAAATTTCAACATTTTCAACTCCGTTTTCCGCCCTTGATTCTGCTTGACAGAAACTGAAAAACCGGAAGTTCGTCAATTTTCAGTTTCTGTTTTCTGATTCTGTCGCGTTTTCCGGCAATATGGAGTCCAGGCCTTCGCCGCCACCGCGAATTTCCGTGCGGCGCAGACCTCTAGTTGGCAATAGACCCAGACATTAGAGAAAAAAATTTTTTGTAAAAATCACAGAGGCTGTCTGGATTGGCACAGATGGCTGAAGGTAATAGAATTTTCTGCAAGACCTTTTTATCTAAGAAAAACTATTACTATTTAAAAAAACGTTAAATATACAAATGTGCTAAGCAGATTAGCTTTAGATAAGGCGCCAATATTGTTTTTTACAGATCTCTGAAAAACTTTAACAGTAATTTGTACACGCACTCGCATTTGCTGGGTAGATTTTTAGCTAATACATCGCCAGTAAAACTGTGTTAACAAAATGGCAATCCATAATTCAGGGAGACGTGTGAGACGAAAGACGTGACAGGCAATATCTCTGTTTGACTATAGAACAGATATTGTGTCTGCAAGACGAAACAGAAATTTGCCATTGCAAGATGATACACGACCGCAGCTTATGCGATTCTGGGGACACTAAAAAGGTTCCTCTTTGACATTTTTAAGTTTGATTTCCATAGCTTATATGCGATAGATTCACTTCAAAAGGGAATCTTCCCTGCATTTAATAATAGTGAAGCTAAAATTTAGTATGTGTACTGGCTATCGACTACAGAAAACATATTTATATCTAAGTATGAAGCTCAAAGTTAGTTGTGACTAAAGTGAACTGATCATAGTAAATATTTCTCTATGGCATCAACAGGAAAATCAAATTACCTCAATGAGAAACCAAAGAAAAAGTCCTATAATCTGCTTGCCCAAAAAATTCGATAAAAAGGAATATGGAACATCGTAAAAACTATTTTTTAAAGAAACTAAAATAAATGTTTCTCTTCACTAGTCTTTTTTTAATATTTATACATTTTTCTCATCTACTTACCTTATTGTAATGAATTTAACCTAAATGCATAGTGTTTAAAACCCGCACCAAAAAGAATCTACAGACTGCCAGTTTCAATTAATCATCTACTACTTTCTAATCTCTTAAAGTAAATGTAATTTTCAATTATGATTGCTGTTTAAATAGCTTTATATTAATTATTTTTTCTCAACTCGTGAAGACCCAGTCAATCATTTTTGCATCTGAGGAACTAGAGGAAAATTCCTTATCGGCGCATCCTTCCTGAGCTGTGGGTTAAATTGCTCAATGTGAGGTGGACATACAACTTCGGGGTTTTCCTGAATTACGTTTCGCCTTGAACTAGATCGGTTATCCGCTTCATGTGTGTCATGTTTCATTTAGTTAAAGAACTAGGGATATTCTGGTATTTGACAGTCTAGTTTAAAGAGGGATTGTATTCATATTGCATGGAGGTTGCACCATTAAAATTAGACTGTTTCTATAGGTATATATAACTTATCATCCGTAAGTAAAAAATGAAAGTTGATAAAAATTTGAAGTGGAAAGATTGACTGAAACTGGAATCGGAAAAATTTTATTTGGGTTTTAGCATCGGTAACCACAGATTTTCGTAGGGGCGGAAACGTTCATAGAGGCTATAGTGTCACGAAAGTTGCAATGTGAAAGGTCCTTAACTTGTGGACGGGTAATCAGTAAACCATTGCAATATCCGATTTTTGTTTCAGGTGTATGTAAACTGCGTTTTTTGGCCTGTCTTACGACTCGTTATTTTAAGGATCCCGTCTCTCGGAGCCGTTGATCAACTTTCATGAAGGTGGTATATTATAGATCAGTGCTAAATCTTGGGTTTTTCTGAGGTGTGGCAGAACATAAAACTGCCACCCCCTACTTCTTTGACTTTCTTAACTTTAAATGCCATCCGCAATGCCTCATGGGATAACTGCTTTTAGTGACATTGGTACATTTTTCCGGTGTACATTCTGTTGTCATCTTCTCAGCCGAAAATCAAATGCATATCCATACAATTCCTGTTTGTATAATCCGTCAAGTTGTTTCTAAATGAAATTTAACGCCTGCGAATGCTGCAGTGGTTACTAATGACTACTTTCTCGCTGTTTTTATCTTCCCAGACGAATTAGAATTTTATTGATTTATTGATTTATTAATTTTCAATATCATTAGCTAATTGCTTCGTTAAAAACAGTCATTTTATGAACAGTGACTTCAGAAAATTTATTTTTTCATCCATGTTATTGAAAGGTTTGCTACAAAAGTATGGTAGCTCCATCCAACTGGAGTTTGAAGTTACATGTACTATCCTGGAGTAAAAAATAAATAAATAAATAAAAATACTCCTTTGTTTGGTACCAAAAGGATTGGTTCCAATGTTGTTTGGCTCCACTTGCTAGTTTTTGTGTTACTCAAGAGGTGAACCTACCTGTTTCGTTAGCTAAATCCCCAAACATTTTTCAGTTTTCCGATTTGAATAATTGGAGCTACCCTTTTCGCAATAAACTCTTTGATTATCAACAATGTAATGTCAAAGTGACTGTTTAAGTTACTTGTTTGTAATGGATTGAATTTTTTAAGCAAACCTTCCACTTTGTTTTCTAGCGTGGTATTAGAATTTGAAGTAATTTCAGCTGGCATTTTCTAAATCGTTTTTCTGTTTGTCTCTGTGTGTGTGAGAGAGAGAGAGATTTTTGGTAATTTTTTTTTACTTACTTATTTAGAAGTTTATCCAAGACAGCCCTTCTTCCGATAAAGTTTTTCACTTTAATTTTTATTTAATATTTTGAATGAGTTATGATGCGTTACAGAAGCTCAGCATTTCATTCGAAAGTTGATTTCTTTCGTACTGAGAAATATCTGTAGCCGTTGATCAGATTAAACGCGAAATCTTGGGGGAAAGTTTCACTGTAGAAAAGTTATTTTAGTACCCTTTTACAGTAAAACAAATAAAATCACTTCTATTATCAGAGCTGTCTAATCAATTTAAACAAGCATTCAAAGTTTCCGTTGCATGAATAAACTCAGCACATGAATGCTTCTAAATGAGCATAGAGAGCTAAGATAGTAAAAACAATAAATTTTTGTATGTATTTTGCTTCCCGCATACGCAGTAGCATAACCCATTAAGAGTTTCCCATTTATTGAAATATTAGTGTAAGTTTTTGCTAAGAATAACTTTAACCTTTTTCCCCGGGTCTAAATAGCCAGCAAAAATCTAAACCTGTAACTTGTTGCATTTTTGCGTTCTTTTTTGCTTATATCTTCCTAGTAAAACCTTAAGTAGTTGTGCACGCATTATTAATCTAAAATCAATCAGTAATGGAGTAAAATCTCATTTGTGCTGGGGTTTCATCAGTTTCTAAATTCTATCAAGGACTGACGAGATAACAATGGAACTTTATGGCCGTAAAAAACAATAGAAACTCGTGATTCCAATTCATCTTAAAAATTCACGATTTAGGTTGAGGAGTTGGACATGCTACAGTAATATGTAGGAAGAAGGTAAAGGTTCGAGAAAAGTTTTTTTTTCTTCGTAACTTTGGTAAACAGTCACTTGAGCTCTGTTGGACTGTTAGGGTATTTTAAAACAGTTATGTTTTAAAAATCCTCCGATTTATCACATACAGTGTGACAGAGACTTGAAAAAAATCAGATTATCTCTTCATACCCCCTCTATGCACTCCTAACCTATGAAAATTATAAATTTGTTAATGTTTTATGTTTTACTTTATTTCACGATGTAAGTCTGATTAAGATTTTTTTCCTGTGAGTTTCTAAGACGTAAATTAACTACTGCTGTGAGTGCATAATGCAGATTGTAAAGGATTGTTTGATTTTTAAATGTTCCTAAATAATGCTACATGCCTTTTCAGCCGTTAATAAATGTCTGTGCCATCCAAAAAGTCGCGGAGCCACCGTAATGACATTTGGAACAAGTGGGCAGGACGTAGGGAAAAAAACCAAACAAACTTAAAAATAAAGAAAAATTGCACTGTTAAATTAGTTTACACTTCTTACTATATTAGTCTAATTTTTTACCGTGTTAGTAATAGTCTTACTAGATTAGTGATAGACGAGTTTAATAGCCAAGTAAAGAAAAACAATACTTCCACAGATCGGCCTTGAATGTTAAATGGGTGAGAACGAATGTGCCCGTCGATAGAGAGAAGATTCAATACTCAATAGCGTCTCTTCCCCCTTTCCGATGAGTGGTGAGAGATGATGGAGAGAATAAAAAAATTCTTCACTCTTTCTGTGACGTGAGATGGCTTGTAGTATATATATAATTTTTATAACATAGGGTTGTACATAAAATACATTCTGAAAGACTAAGAATAAATATGGCTCTTACCACTTGTCTATTTTAACCAAAAACGTGGTCACTACTTCAGCTCAAGATATTGTAAAACTTTAAATAGTAGTAAATTTTCAACTTTTTACTCAACAAAAGATTGGATATTTGTCCTTTTAGAAGACTGGATTCCTGTGAGCCGTTTCATTAAGAATAATTATTTGCTTTTTGAAAAATCAGTTTAGATTTTTTGTAAGAAAACTTTTTCTTCTTCAAAGTTGAATTGTACTCCTGAATTTTACGCAGACGCCAAACACGTCGGTTAAAAACACGGCGGCGGCGGCGGTGGCGTGGAGTGGTGGCGCAGACCTCTAGCCGTTAATGTCTTTCCCAAAAGTAGTATATTCAAGTTTAGGTGTGTCTGTACTTCACTAAAAATGGAAAAAGAAAAAAATTGTATTATTCTAAATGAAGAAGACACATTTTATAAAAATATATTGCAGAAACGCATCGGGGAATACACAAAGAACAATGAATAATACGAAGGCACCGGGTGTACCTTGTCATCTTAACTTATATCGGGAGTTTATGAGAAACTTGTCATGGAGACTAAAAGTTAATCTGTGTAGATCTTTACTTTCCATTTTCTAGCTTCACTTTTTAGGGACATATGCTTGTAAACTTCAAGTATTATTTAGCATCGGATAATGTATGCTAAAAAGAATGTTTTGCAGTGTAGACTGAAATGATAATGGTGCTGTTTTCGTTCTCCAGAAAAGTAAAATCTGTCTTAAGGGGCATTCCAAAGGTACCAGGTAGTAAAGCCATGAAACCTATATTATTACGGTTAAAGAAGTTTTCCCGTCTTAGTTGAGGGCCTATGTACGATAAAGTGTATTGTATAAAGTAGAGGTGAACAATCTGTGTCCCGCAAGGGGATAACTTATTGTTAGCGTGGGAAACTTTTTAAAAAACAGCATAATGAAAATCAATGTGTGCGAACACATACATACAGGATGTCCCAAAAATTTGATAACAGGCTCTTGATTCTTTATCTCTTAGAAATAAATGAGCAGTGTAAATTAAAAATGTGTTTAAGTAATTTCGTTAAAATCATGTGCTCCTCTAATTGTTTTGAGCAGTGTATATACTATACATATTAATTTATACCAAAATAACATTGCGGAAGCAAATTATTAATTCCTCTATTAAAATTGGTAATACTTTAAATTTTACTTTTATTTCTGGAAGAAAAAACGCTTATTGTTGATAGTTATTATTATTGCCTATTGCTGATATTGAATTTTCTACGAAATTATGGCGCGCCGCGTAGGACCCGGCGGCGGCGGCCTAGTAGAAGTTGCCGGCGGTAACGGCGTGGCGCGGCGGCACAGACCTCTACCCGCAACTTTCCGGTTACGAGTCCAACGCCTTACGAGTCCAACGGCTTCCACAGCCCAAAGCAAATTATCAAAATTTCAAAGCCACTACGCATGCTTGGACTATGGATAACGTCCTCTGTACTGCTGTTGAAACCGTATAAATAAAGGGCTTTGGCAAGGAAACGGGGAATACATTCAAACGTATTGAATAAGAATTAGCAAATCTGCTGTCATAAACCCCAAAGAACCGAAATGTTTTGAGCGGATGTGGGTGGCTGTATATGGGGGGCACCGTGTAAAATACAGGACAGGGATTATATACAAGTGCAATATGTGATGACGGCAAAAAACAATATGTGATGACGGCATCACAAACGCTACCTTCTGGAGTGCATTATCGGACGTTATAGTTGACGAACACCCGGAGTGATAGTTCGGGGTGCTACTGCTTACCCGGTAGACGATCTCAGCTGCTACGAATTGTAGGTAATCTGAACAGCAACAGGTACACCAGAGAAGGGAGCCCGAAGTCGTTCCTTTCCTTCAAGACATTCCTGGAGCTATCTTTCAGCAGGATAATGCCCGCCCACATGGGGTAAGGAATGTGCAAGACTTCAGTAGAAAACATGCAGCATCTTTCGTGGCCTGCTCTTTCGATGGATATGTCAATTATTGAACATGTGTGGGGTTTCATTGGCTGGTGTCTCGCTCGGGATCCTCGTCTTAGAGCTTCAACTGATGAACTTCGGGTACGCCTACAATAAATATGGAATGATCTTCCCCAAGCATACATTCAAAATCTGTCTGACTTTACCCACCTGCGTCGTATAGCAGCACTTTTGCAGTGCATGGTGGCCACACCAAATACTGATTTCGGACACTAATGTTCGTTTTTTGCTTTGAAATTTTAATCATTTATTTGAACTAATACACGTCGATTAAGAATTAATCTTCATGTGATTCTAAGGATTCGGCTATGGTGTTGCATTTTTTACAAACAGGAGTTTAATTTAGCTTGGTGAAGTTGTCGATGAGTGGTGAAATCAAAATGGAAAAGTACCCGCAGAGGTTTACATCTAGCTGTTGCATTTCGCAAAGTATAAATATCATCTATTTTTGTACCTTGTACATTAGTGTAATGTATAAATAGATTGTAAATAAATATATTTTTCATGAACTTAATATTATTATTTTGGTTGTGTTGTTACTTCATTTTACTCTTGAACTATGATTACCTTTTGTTCGTTTGAGAAATTTGTATTAAAATAAATTTTTTAAAGAACACACATAATTAAAAAAAGTACGTTTTCAAGGGGGCACGTTCCGACTCTCCTGAAGTTTGGAACTCTTTTGCAATAAAAAGGTAGAACTTTTGCTCCTTTCGCAACTTACGTATTGCGCTATTTTTCATGCACATGTGTTCTACAAAATAATTTATTAGAAATTTGATATTAACAGCAGATTTTTACAGTATCCTTTTATTGCTTTCTTGAATTGTTTTTAAAAATTCTATGTTAGCAGAACGTGTTTTTTTTTTTTTTTTTTTCATTTTTATACGATTTTTGCATATTTATTATAACTTCTCGGAAACGTTCTTGTTTCAAATTTTTACCTTTCTTACAGAAATTTTGGTTTAAAATCAAGCATCTGTGCCGTAAAAGAACACCGACCCAAGTTTCGAATGACCCGAAGTGTTCGCTAGGAGTAAAAGGGGTTCATTAAAGTACTATACTAATACAATACGTGTATAGAAGGGGTTCATCACTTTCTTTAGAGTTTTAGAAGGAGTTCGCAAGGAAAAAAGGGTTAGAAACTACTCATTTATACAAAGGGTAAAATAAACACCCAGACTGATTTTGATGGTAGCAAGCAGCCTAGAAATTTTTAAAGCCACAAAGAAAATCTTACTTGCTTTTTGGTGAGTATCAAATAATATTCCCGGAGTAGTACAAATATGATATTTTCTGGCAGTACCACGGATAGATATGGATACAAAATATTTTGTGAACACCGTATGTTTATGGTCAGTCCAAAAGTTTAAAGTAACACTCCCATATCTCGAAGAAATAACTGATAACTCATCTTCAGCATTAAATATAAAAACCTTTACGAAAATGTTGCATTTATTATATAAATTAATTTCGAAAACTGTGAACATTCGTGGGTGTTACACATGTTTTCTATAACAATGGATGGAAAATTTTTTGGAGATCGAGCCTCCTTCTTGCTCTGAATTTCAATTAGATAATAGGTACAGGTTTGACTTCGGAAACCCCGGGAGCGCCACGAGCATTAACCTTTACGGTGAACTGTTTACGGAAAAGATTAATTCTTGGATGCGGCATTTAAATAAGCTTATTATTTTGTCACGTTGTGCTTATTTTCCTTTATTTTTTTTCTTTCCACTTACATTTATTTAATTTCAGAGAAATAAACTGCAAGAGGTCCAACTTTTTGAGGTAAGATTTTCATTCTGTGTGAGTAATTGCATTGAAATACCCGAACGTTTTCGTAATGTACTCAGTTCATTCTTAAAAAATTAATTAGATAATCGTGAATCTCATAATTTTTAAAAGTTGTGTTAATTTAAAATTATAGAAATTTATGGTTAGTTTTTTAGCAATTAAATAGCCCAGTTTTAATTAATTTATCCATAAAGGCAAAATTTTTTTCAAAGGAAAAATTCCGAGAACTACTTTTGATGGGTTTGAGCGAAATGCCTCTCGTAAGTAGAGATATAACTTCAAACTGCATAGTATTTATACAGAATTTGAAGCTGTAAAATACTTAAAAATACAAAGAATGAAGTGGACTGGTCATCTAGGAAGAATGCTACGAGATGTTCCTGTTAAAGTCTGTGAGAAAAAGGCCAAGGGGTAAACCTTGAATAAATAAAATGAAATGATATGAAAAAGACATAAACATCCAAAAGGTTAACAACTGGAATACAGCTCCAAAAAGTAAGAAGACCAGCCACCAACCAACCAAGAACAGCCAATAAAGAAAACAAAAGAAAGAAACTAAGTGGTGCCAATTCGAGTAAGGAAATTCAGAAGACATTTTTAAATAATTTTGTTTTTAGATTCACCTTTAAAGATTAATTTGTCCCAGAATAAGTGAAATACATATATTTATATCTATGTGCCTTAATAAATGTATATTTTTATACATACTTCTTGTGAAAATTTATAAGGAAAAGGGGGGAGGATCCTAAAGCCGTACACAGATGTTACATAATCACATGAACATCATCTGTGACATTTGTTATTTGTATGCGAATACTCAATTTTATATCATATATATTACCTTAACAGAGGGTATTTTATAGTAAATGTAAAAAGTAATTTCCTTTAACTTCCATGTACTTCGTAATAAAATCAAAACCATCCTGACTACATATTTTCGTTTAATTGAAAGGCCTGACAAATATAGTTTATTTAAAATTAAATATGTTTATAACCAAAATATTAGGACTCGTTTAATGAAATGTTTTAAGAGTTGTATGTTCAATGACTAACGTTTTTCTAATGCATCTTTTATTAATGTGCAGAGATGTTCTTTAACTTTTTTCTTTCAAATTAATACCTCTTCTTGGTTCATTGCTTTAACAGTTAAATTTAACATGCACGAATTCAAAACTTTCAAAGAAGTTTTCTTCGTTAGAATTATAAGAGAAGATTATTTTGGCTAGGCTGATTGCAAAATGAGGAGAGATAAGAGTTTTGCAGTTTCCCTTTGATAGACCAGACAGCCATTTTTTTCGTCTCACAGCCATCCTTAATATCGGCAATGCTAATAAACTTTTTTTTAATTTTACAACCAATTCTAGCCACCGTGAGCTTAAGTATTTTGTACACTTTGTATGCATCTCCCCTTTTTAAGATCATAGTCTTCAGTTTCGTTGTCCATTCTACTCTCCTGATTTTTTAATTGCTGGGTTCCTGTCTGAGTGCGTTCCGGAACCGCCTTAATTGATACCTGGCGCGATATTCTGGGATCATTAATCAGAAGGATAAACTCTAACGGGAGGGGGAACGAGTCAATTAAGTCAAGATTTAAACATTTACACCCTCCAATTAGAAGGACTAGGAGATGGATAGGCCATAGAGCTATGTTATCACTTAGCAGAAATTTACTATGACACATTGCGAGGAAATAACACGGCGGGTTTTCGATTTTGATTATCCGGAGCAAACAATAATTTAATTTGTCTTTACATTGCATGCATAAAGCAATTAATTGATTTGCGTAATTCTTTTAGCTTGATATATTATAGCTCTGTATCTTTGTAGTAAACGCTGAAGTGCTGTGGCAGATTAAAGGGTATTTCAGATATTTTCTCTTGGGCTTATTTTAACTTTTTAAAATCATTTAAACTTATATTTTTTGTTAACTTTAAAAAGGTGCACTGTTGTTATATTGTCCCCTAATATCTTATGGCTACAAACTTAAAATATACTGCAAGACTAAATTTGATTAGTTTCGTTACATTTCACAGATTTGTTATGTGAAACTTCTCACAGTTTATTTTTATTATTAAGTGTTGGATTTTATTACATTATTTCATTTAATTTTCACTGTTTCCTTAAGAAATGTTAGTGGTGCAATCATGTTCCCGAATTTCTTTTTATGCTACATCAAAAAGTAGCATATACAAGGAGGGTGAGGTTTAGGCTTTAACTCCCTCCCTCCCATAATTGCTTTCAATATTTTGCCATTTTTAACTGCAGGAAACTGCTTGATCGGTGTAGAAAAATTAAAAGCTGTTGCATTTACGTCACAGCCGAAATGATTCGCAAAGTTTTACTGAAAAATGCAATAAAATTCACACCATTGGACCGATCGGCTTGCATATTTGCACAAGTGCGTTAAAAAATACTACTTTAAAAATCTGAAAATCCGTCCGTTCGCCGATTTTCAAAGTCGAAATATTTATCTAATGCAATAAAACAGTTCGTTTGAAAAAACCCAAAATTATTCATATTATTGTCTGCATGAAGCCTAGAATTTAGAATTAATTTAACAAATTAAGTGGTAACAATATTACCTTGGTAACTATGATAATTAAGATAGTATACGAAGTTATTATGTAATCAAAAATTAAATGTATTGAGTGAAGATTTTTTTTTCTAGCGCCTGTTATAATTACCTCTACAACGGGCTTTATCTTCTAGCATTAATAATATTTTAAAATTATGTATAAAGAATAATATACATTTTTTATGCATAAAGAATATTTTCGTTATATATCTCTACTTTAGAGGTAAAATGTACTACTACACGGCAAAATTACAGCAGAACATTTCAAGCAATACATTCACCATAGTGTCATCCAAAATAGTTTGATTATATCGGTATACCACTAGATGAAGTTTTAGGCATAATCTGGTGCAAAAAATTTGACTTTGGAAAACATAGGCTCTTTCAATTTACTTCTGGTGTACAGATAGTGAACTCTTTGGAGCATTGTGGTTTGAGAACATACCACATATTCAAGCTTTTTCTGGATCATTATCTCTTGGTATATTTTTGCTATCAATTTTTAATTACGTTCAAATACTTCTATTTTTCATAGAGAACAATAGTTCTCCATTAATGCAAATGATTTTCAGAATTCTTTGGGGTCTTATTGTCGCCTACTCGTACATTTGTCTCAATAAATCTATGTATTTATCTTAAATTGATCGTTACATAGGCATGTTTTTATTTATATTATATCAAGATAAGATGACGTATATCCGATTTATTAAAAAATCACAAAATCTTTTTCAGAAAATCATGTTTTAAACATGAGGCGGTGATTAAACCATGCCATTGTGCAATTATGCAAGCAACAGGGTGGCCTAAAAACACTGACCAAGGCAATTATTCCTTACATATTGGTCATAGAATACAATAATTATAATAATTTACGATGTTACATAAATAAGGTACACAATGTTATTTGCACTGACGTAGTACGCAACGTACTGGTCACATTAATATTACTGGATTGTTCATATAGAACTTTATGTGAGTCCCAGACAAAACCCTCGGCCTATTCGCTTAAATTTCTGCTCATGCAAAAATTGCTGCTTCTTTTACCAAAGCATACTGAACACACACATGTCACAAAATAATTATGAGAAATCTCCTCCATGAGAAAGTAAATTAAGCACTGTATTTTGACATTTACTTCAGAGTAAATAATACTGATACGTTTTAATAATGAAAGGAACACACCATCAGCTGCTTGTAACTTTAAAAAAAAAAAAAAAAAAATGGTCCCAGTTGTCAAACTTTTAATACGCGGTAATTTTTCATCCTTAGCTTCATTATTATTCATTTGCTGTTGCAGATTGGAAAGCATGGCATGTACCCACTTGTAATAGATACTTGTAACGGTAAATTCCGAACGACGCGGCACGCTTTTTTTGGGATATCGAAGGCAGTGGGGTCGAGTGCATATTTATTACAGATGTTCGTTGACAGCTACAGATTGTTTGAACATAAATGACAAGGAGCTTGACGTCGATATTTTTAAATATACAGGATGTCCAGTGCTAACGGTGCCCATTGGCTATTTCCTAAATCGTTAGTCAGTCATACATAGTTCCATTTGCAAAAATTCTTTAAATTGTATAATCTATTATACCAGAAACAATCAAGTCAATAAATCAATTCCTATAAAATTTACGAAATTTAAATTTGAATATGGTCCCCGGTCCAACCAGTTATATTTAGAAAAATTTTCTTTACAGATGCACAATAAAAAATATTCGCCCTTCTACGAGCAAAATTCAGAGTTACAGCTGCTTAAAATTAGAGCACTTTTCGAGCAGCGAAATAGTGGTTGTTTACAAAATGTATTTGAGAAAAATCAAGGTACTCTGTTTGGAGCCTTGTAATATTTATTAACAATTTCGTTAACTATTTTGCAAATGTAGATTTCAATAAAGAAGATTAATGTTTAACTATGTGTATTCAATAAACTAACATAAAAATATAGCTTATACTGAATATAGATTTATTAAAAGATTTTTTTAAATGAACTGGTGTTAAAAAGCTTAAAATAAAACTCAAGGAAATAAAACACTTCATCAAACATTAAATTAGAAAATGAAACATTTTAAAATACAAATATATGCATTTTAGAAACTTAAAATAATATTACAAATTCTGTTCGTAACATTTGATCTAAAGTAGCTTCCGTCGGCTGCAATACAAATATGCACCCGTATAGAAAACCTGTACTTTGCGTGGATTACTCGGTTTTACACATCTGCATGCTACAGATATATACGATTTAGTAAGTCTGACCCCGGATAGATTCTTTTTTTTTTCAAATTACCGGTCTTAACCATTTCTTGGAGGCATTGGCCGCAACGAAGGCTGGAGTTGTTAGTCACTTTATTATGGGGGCACCTAGTAGGTGGACCAACGTTGTCACCTATGAAGGGACGGACAGAATGACATCCACGCCCAGTCTGGGAGTTGAACCCGAAACCGTAGTGCGGTGCTTTACGCACCATACAATCCGGTCGGCACCGGATAGATTCTTAACCTTCTTCTTATGAATTAGTATTCTAAAATTAGTTTTGCTTCTATGCCAGAAAATTAAATTAAAACCTATAATTTAAAATTAAGATAGTTATATGGTCCCTTAACGGTTTACCGTAACGGGAAATTTTTGAACGTGGAAAAGTGACTCAAGTCAAAATATTTGCTGTTTTATAACTCGCCAAATTTTGGTCGTAAAAGGATGTAATTTTTTTTTATTATTTATCAAATTGTGTAGAATTTTTTTTTCTAAATATAACTAACTGATAGGACCGGGGGACCGTATAAAAATTTAAATTTCGTAATTTTTATAGGAATTGATTTATTGACTACGATTGTTTCTGATATAATAGATTATGCAATTTAAAGCATTTTTGCAATTTGCATTTTTGCATTTTTGGAACTATGTTTCTCTGTCTAGCGGTTTAGGAAATAGCCATTGGGCACCGTTAGCACTGGACACCCTATATATTCAAGTCGTTAACATTATGAAAAAAGTTGAATTACAATAAACGACTGTATGAATACTAAATATATGTGGTTACGGGTCGTGACTTAATCTTCATCAGAATCTTTCTTATAATTCAATGAAAGGTTCTATGGTTCTGAGAAGACTGTGGACGCTGTCTAAAGTGAAACAATGAAGTCAATCTAGGTGGCTGTAATTACAATATAAGTGTTTAGAGCTCAATTATAAAGGTTGTAATGCAGAATGTATAGCATTTAGTATACCTGCTCTTACGACCGCGGAAATTGATTTATAAAAGGAGAAAATATTGTTAAAATATTCAACATCTCAGGTAAAAATTATTTAGGGCATTATTATAGAAATAAAACTAAGCAAAAGGAAATGCTTTCATAGCTTTTAAATGTAGGGTCATTTAAAGTGTCTTGTAGACGATTTTGCCAAGTTAAAAGGCCTCAAAACAGTGTAGGTTAGATAGATCTATTAGAGATATTCTGAAGCTGTTATTTTGACAAGGAAAGTGTTAAGTGTTAAAATCCGTATTTTGGAATCTATGTAATGAAATAACAGAAGCAAAAATAAATAAATAAATAAATAAATAAAAATTGAATTGAATTTCAAATCAGCAAATGTAAATAGCAAGTGTGTAAAAAAAAAAAAAATTGTTAAATGTTCCAAATGAAAGTATACTACATGAAAAATTCAATTTTCGTTTAAAATTATTCTTTAAATGTTAGTTCATCTTGTTCCATGATGTTTTATTTTAAAATCTTTTACTGACCAAAATCAGCATGCAGTGGGATCTTTTTCTCCTCCTTTAACCCTGAAAGTAGAAAGTTGAAGTATGTCTCATGATTCGGTGGGAGAGAAACATGAAATATGCCACCTTAAATCTAAATATTTCTCGCATGGTCTAAATCGAGATCTGTTCATGTTGTATACAGGGGGATTTTTTTTAAACCAATACTATTTAGAGCGACCTGTAACTGGGTTTAACAACGAAATGGTACAAAATATATGGAGGCTAATGATGACATCAGAAATAAGAAAAAGTAATAATTAAAAAATCGCTAATAGAGGTAATTATAACACTGTACAGTGTAAAATGTGTTACAAAATGAGTAAAAAATAATACTTAAATTTACAGGGATATGTTAAGCTTTATTCCTTACATTCACTTCTGCAGTGAGGATTTTGACGGCAATCAATGACACCGCAGTGACTACGCCCTGCATTCTGTGCACGACTTTCTCTGTGGCATTATGCAACATGACACAAGAAATATTCCTCACTATCTGAAATATGCCGCCCTTTAAGATACTCAAGTTTGTGACTTCTTTAAGATACACAACTTTTACAGTTGTGTAACTGTACTCCATGTAACTTTCGGTCCTTTTGGACCTTACTCCATGTAGCTTTTGGTCCAGCAGTTATTCGAAATTTAAAATTTATGGTGGTGGAATGACAAAATTGAGTATCTTAAAGAAAAGCATATCACAGGCAGTGCGTAATATCCTTTACGACATGTTGCATACAGCCTTAGAGAATGTTGCGCAGAGAATACACGATGTAGCCTCTGAGATGTCTTCTGCTGGTGTAACTAAAATGGAATTGGATTAAACTTTCTAATTAGACACATACCCCCCCCCTCCCTAAAAGATGATTATGGGGGTTAAAAATAGAGAAAACAGAGTTTCTCTCAAACATACGAGATAATTATAACCTTTTAAACATAAATCATGTTAATTTGAGGGGGAGAAGCAGTTCCCTGCACCCAACCTCTGGCTATGCTCCTGCTCCTGATTGACCTAATGCATCTTCTTCATCAGTATATTTCCTCATTTCTGAGGATTCCTTCGATATGAAAAACTTTGGACTTTCTTTTCCATAGTTGTCTGCTGGATGTGTCTTCCTCCTATATTTTAATCTCTTTCATGTTTTTTTTTTTCAACCTTCCTTTGCATTTTATCCTTGGCCTCCCTCTCTTCATCTTCCCAGGTGGTTCCCAGTCCATTATCGTTTTTGACACTCTCTCATTATCCATTCTCTTGATGCGTCCATACCATGTTAAACGATTTTCACCCATGCGATCTATTACCTATCTATAGTTTTTATAATGGTTCTGCATGAAATCTTGGAAAACCGAAGAATTTTTCCTCTTAGCTCATCAGTTATTGTGTAAGACAGAAGAACGAAGACTGCCCCTCCGGATAATCCTTTTCGGTCGTATAACGTACGTTCGCGCGCGCCAATTAAATAAAACAAATCTACTTCTTTCTTTCTGGCAGGGTCGGACTGGCCTATCTGCCCATCTGCCCGCGGGCAGATGCACCCTCCTTGTGGATCCTTTATTGCGCCCACAATGCAAGGTTCCTGCAACTTGCAGGTTCCAATAAGAAATTTCACTCTCTGTGTTTTTCTGACACATGTCGGCTGCAAATTATTCGTTATCGTTAGCATTTCCGCTGGTAAGGTACCCTAGAGGCATGCAATCTTGAGGAGGGGAAAGTTCGGAGTTCCCTCTTTGTGGAAAATGTTTCTTTGTAAGTTTAGGATCAGCCCGCGAGGAACAAAATGAATCATCGTGCGCCCCCTGTACCCACCCCTTGTATTTCCCCTTGCTGCTCTGTCCAACTTCTGGGAACGCCTATTTGGTATCTCTATTTGCTGTCCTGTTCTTTTCAAATTTTGGACATTTTGCCGCCCCATTACTTCCACTTTCAGTTTGTCGCTTCATTCTTTCTAAGTTTCAGCGTTCTGGCTGCCTCTCACTTTTATTTTCAGCATCCCGCAAGCAGCGTCTCTCCGCCCCTCCCTTGTTACTCCATGGCGCTCATATCAGTGTTTGCAGACAGAGGGTACTGACAGTGGGCTTTTAAAAACTTTACTACTGAAACGGTGAAAAAAGTTTCCGTTTCAAGAGCGGAGACGTGGGGGAGGGGGCGTAAGGGCGCGCACCTAACATTGTAGGCCAGATTGTCGACTATCAGGGTAGCAAACCCCTGGGGGACGCCTATTGGAGACTTTATATTATTTCTCTTCTTAGAAAATGTCTTGGCGGGGGGGGGGGGAGGAAAATTTAAATTTTGCCAGGGTCACTCAAGACCCTAGCTATTACTCTCCGGGCACCCCTTTTCAACGGGAGAAATATATTTACACTAGATAAAAGGGCTTTTTGATTATGATGACATATTTTTAGCAATTCTGAATTCAGATATTCAAGCTTTGAGCTTTCCCTGAATTAAAATTTTTACATCCGTCCTTGTTCGATATGATATTAAAACACTTAATATATCTATGACTAGAGAGGTCCTGTTCCCCTATGTAGGCGACCATGATGCATTCGTTCATTTAATTTTCTTAAAATATTTATTAAAAAATTAATTTTAATCTATTACATTTCAAAGAAGAAAATGTACACAAAATAAGAAACTGTAGATTTGAGTATCTGCGCCCTTTAATCTTCCAAATTTTGAGACAAAGATGTATATAGGTTAAGAAATACCCGTTTACTTAAGGAAATAAATGCAGCACACCACTACCTCATGTGTATTTACAAACACACAATAAATATAAGCAACATCGTAGCAACAAGCTGGTAAAGTTAGAGGCTGCCAGGGGAGCGCATTTTGCAGGTCCACAACCTATAGGCTTCTGGGAGATTTCTAAAAAATAATTCTTGTAGGGGAAAAAATTCAAAGTTTATCAGGGGCGCTCACACAATCTTAGTTACGAATAACACGCAATTCATAACGGCATCGTATATAGAATGCACGTTAAAAGCGTTGTTCGAATATTTCCTCGTCGATCACTACCAGTATTTCTTTCGATAAGGGTACAAAATTAGGCGGGAGATTGAAGAAATCTGACGTGAGTTGTCCTCTACTGGCAAACAAACACTTTTACAGAGGGGAGGGGGACTTATAGGGTTTGTCCGTAATGAGATTGCTTTGAAGCTCTACATCTTGCTGAAAAGAATTTATTAAGCGAATTTGTACACATTATTAAAAATCTTCAAAATAGTCTCCCTGGACGTCGATACACCGTTGTCCAGTCGATTCCCACGCTGTAAAGGCCCCCTGGAAGTCTGCTGCCGTAACATTTTTCAGAGACTCTGGGACAACCCATTGTATGGCGGGAACATCTTCGAAACGGTGACCTTTCAGACTGCTCTTGAATCCTGAAACAGGAAAAGTCTGACGGACTCACATTGGAGATATACGGTGGCTGTGGCTAGGTTGCGATCCCTATCCGGGACAAGTTACGTACTTATCCGGGACAAGTACGTCTTTGTAGGCGGTCACAACAAAGACGGTGTGGACTGGAGTGCTGTCGTGGTGGAATTTACAGCGATCAACAATCTCCGGTCGTTTCAGTTTGACGGCTCTGTTCAGGCACGCAAGGATATCTTTGTAGGAAACCGCGTTGACCATTTGTCCAGGAGGTAAAAATTCTTTGTGGACCATACCATGTTTGTCAAAAAAGACAATGATCATTATCTTTGAGTGCATCCAGTTGTCAAACTTCAGTTAGATTGTCTTTTTAATTAAAATTATTAAATGCATTCGACATTGTTTTCTCCTCTTCCTTAAGTTATACATATCCAAGACCATGAAAATTTTGTGTATTTTTACGAAGTCAGTTCTTATGTAAAGTTCATGTCACATTATACATGTTGCTGTTCAAAATTGTAAATAAATTATTTAACCAAGTAATAAAAATTATTTTAATCATACCTGCATTTTCAATAATCGTGTGCGTATGGGTCAGTTACATCAACTGTGATTAATCGATAATAATAGGACTTGGACAACTATTCGACGATGTAAACATCTTTAGGTTATCATACAGATTAAAAAAAAATATTAAAGACATTCTTTTTTAAAAGTTACAGGATCTTTGGAATGCTTTAAAATAAACCAATGATGCTATACGCTGGGAAAATTAATAGTGCTTTTTCACAAACAGCACCAAGCACTTTTGTTATTTAAAACTTATATTTTCATAAAATTAAAATAAAGTGCAAACCTTGCAGTATTAAATGGGTTGAGGTGCCATTCACGTACAGAGTTTTTCTTGAACCGTTCATAAATGTTACTGGTTGATCGTCTGTAATGGTTGGTAACTACGATTTGGGATCTGAATATTTTCGAGTCTCTGTAACTGGATGCTTTAAAAATCTGTTCAAAATTTACTTTTTTTTTTTTCAAAGTACAACCTTAACAAAAAGACTGAAAGAAAAGTAAGCTCTTTCTAAAATGATAAATAATTTAACGTTCAATAAAACTGCATTACAACTCGACGATTGATTAGAAATGTTAGATTAACAAGGAAATGGAAATTGATTTGTTCACCTCCCTCCTCCTTAATCGGACAAGATTTTTTTTCTCCATTTTTCTCCTAAAATTGAAAATTTTCATTAATTGTGGTATGTATTAATGAAAATAATATGAAAAGAGTTTTTTCAAAGCTGCTTGTGCTTTAGCAAACAAATAAATAAGAACACAATTAAATGCAATAAACAATATATAAACAAGAAAAACGTAAACGATGTATGGATTTGCCTAAATAAAAGATATTAAAATATAGACTGTTGTTTCCAGTCTAAACAGGAGATTCATCAACAGAGAACTTGTTTGTTTATTATTTATGGCAAAGTTACACGAGGGCTATCTGCCTAAAGCGGGGGAGATGCGTTGGTTGGAGGACTTTCTAAGGGGTTATAACGCGTATTCATGTTACATCAGGAGAAAACCGCCCAAAACTTCAGACTATTAGATTGACGACCGCTCGAGAGACCAGACTTGGACCTCCACTTCAGCTATCTCCCAGTATTTTAGTGGCTTTATCGCTCAGCGACTGGTTGGCAAGATAAAGTAGAATTTCGCTTATAAATAATGTTACTGCTGTATAGCAAATCTTAAAGCAAATTAATTTTGTGTTGGCTGGCAAAAGTTGACTTTCCGAGTCAAAATCAACATATTTTCAGATTTCTTAAACATACAGTTATCGACAGAGTTAGATATTCGAATTAGCGGCATTTTGACTTTAAAAAGGTTTGTGTGGCTACAATCAGTGACAAATTAATGCAATTTTGTGGGTTAGGGCAGCTAGTTGAAATTTATGTCAATTTTATGAAAGTAAAATAGGATCTCTTGTATTTGTTGTGTGTAATTTCTTTTTTCTAAATACTTTCGGTGGCGGTCATTGCCCCCTTACATTTTAATCCGTCAGTGACTATAATTTATACACTTCAGAAGTGCGCCCTTTAAAAAATCCAAGGTCTGCGCCCCATTAAAGCTGCCAGTCCGACCCTGCTTTCTGGGATTGAACTACATTTAACTAAAACCTTTAAAACCTTGTCTCAGTTCAATACCGCTCTGTTTGGAATTTGTTTTAAGTGGAATATCACAAGTAAATTTTATATATACAAATACGCTCATTTCCAAAAGGTAAACACGGAGCGGTGAAATGCCAAAAAAAAATGGACAAGTACAGCTTTGATTGACACGAAATGTTGCAAGTAAGTAGCTCTATATTTTTTTATGAAACAAAACAAGGACTTATATACAGAGATAAAAAAAATTGAATTTTCATAAATTATAAGATGGCGTCATATTTGCATTATTAACAAAATGATGTTTAAATGTATGTTTCTACTTTTTCACCAGTTTGTTCTTGCATCTATTTGCGCTAACCGTTGGAATCGGGGATAATGCATGGCCGAACTAGCACAGAAAATTTCGCCAAATCTGGTACACGGCTGGGAGCTCTGGAAACATCAGTGACATCATCACTGCGGTTTTGCATTGGCTCATCTTCAATGACCGAATTTAGATTCTAATCTCTAGTCTTCGAACTTACCTGAATAAGAAATCAGATTGATTTTCGCTGACTTTATGCTTACTAAAAAAAAAAAATATTGGTGGAGATAAAAGCACACGATATAATGCACAATGTGCTTCATGTATAAAAATATTTGCCAAACAAACAAACAAAAAAAAAACATACGGCATATAACCATCCAGACCTTAATAAACAAAGTAGATTAGCGCCTGTTCAGTAACGAGGTGGAATCCAAAGAAAGAATCCCTGGGATACTTCTGCTGGCTCTTCAAAAATATGTGTATCCGGGCCTTGAAAAAAAAATGAGGAATCCGCTTCAACAAGTTCAACCAATCCATCGATTTCAAGTAGTTACATTTGATCTTTTAAGTAGGATCTTTGAATGTTCCGCTGAGACCCAGCGTTGTACTTGCGTAATAGTAGATCATTCAAGCGTAGCATTCAACGTGATTTTATTTGTGTCCTACGGCAAGCCTACACGAGGGGCATTTGCCTACAGGGGGTGCTTTAGTCGAGGACTTTTTAAGAGGTTCTAATGTGTGTGCACGTTACATCAGGAGAAAACCGGCCAAAACTTCACACCTTTAGATCGACAGCCGCGTGGCCGGGTCTGAACGCGGGACCTTCACATTTCAGCCGTCTACCATGTTCATTGGTTTTTCCACTCTGCAATCGTGGGGCCGTAGCATTCAAGGACTCATTTTGGAAAACAGCACTGTAAATGAACAAGTTAAAACTGGGCTCCCGATTAAAAGTGGAACCCATCTTTCATACAGTAAAACGAGGGGGGGGGGTGAGGATAAGTATGTTTCACTATATTTATCTGCGTGAAACTTTTTCGAACACACTATTCCCCTATACATTAGGGCTACTTAATTAAATTAAAATTTTATTTCCCAACATGTCCTGAGTTTTGCATCATTTCTAACGAAACTCAAAGCTTTATATAATTTCAAAAGCAAATAAGCTCCTATCAATTATACATGCTACATTTACGCAGTTTCTGAAATAAATAAATAAAAATAAATATATTTTCAGTGTCACACTATACCGGGTGATTTAAAATAGATGTTAAAGCGATTATCTTTTAAATCGTAAGTGATGGAAACATACTTTCAAGCAGAAAAGTTCGACAAATAAAGAGTAGCTGTCAGATACGGCAATTTTTTTATTAGGGGTTACATTAAAAAACATTATAATTTTTGTACAGTCCCTCATTTCCTATAATTTATATTTTTAAAAAATGTTGCCCTGTGTCTAAGAAAGTTAATTTTAAAAATCCAAAGTCTAAATGAAATAGTTAGCAAGATATTTAACAATATATTAAACAATACGACTTACATCACTTTACCTGCTGTGTTGTCGTCCGTTTTCAGGCAAAATAAATAAATAAATAAGTTTTTACTTTAGGGGCCCAACTATGAGTTGATAAAAGTTGAATGAGGATCCCTTTATTGGACAATGGCAATTAAATTTATACAAAAGCGTGAAATTAACAGGTAGAATTTTAGCTGAAGTGATAGGTACTTCGTTATGAAAATAGCTATAGTTAAGTCTTCTAGGGGTGATTCACTAATTGCGTCATGCTCCTGGAGGAGGAATTTCGAAGCATAACAGATAATGACAAAGTATTGGTGTGGGTTAACTTTCATTAGAAACTGCCAAACCTGCATTATAGGAAAATTGTAGCTAAAGTAGGAATTCCAGTAGTCAAATGTAGCTGTTGAATGACCACTAACATAATGTCAATTGAAAAGTAATTTTAACGTTCTCAGTTTTGAGACAATGCCTTTATGTTTGGCGACAAATTCTAAAATTTTTAACTTACGATATCTAGGTAACTAATTCACTCAGAAGCATGGGATTTTTTTAATGATTTTTTACCTTCGTAGACACAGAGCAACACTTTTCCAAATATAAGTGATAGGAATTATAAGTGAGGGACCGTATAAAAATTAAATTTTGTATTTTAATATGTATACAGCCCTAATAAAAAATTGCCATATCTGAAAGCTACTCTTTATTTGACGAACTTTTCTACATGAAAGTATGTTTCCATCACTTACGGTTTAAAAGATAATCGTTTTAACATCTATTTTGAATCACTCGGTATATACGGATTTAATCTGAATTTCTATCACTTGAAGTGCCCATATGTAGTAATATGGTAGCTGGAACATGTATTAATATGGTAATATGTAAGTAATTGTTATTATCAATATTATTTTCCGATAAAATAGTAATATTACTTTACTATAAATGCGATAACAAAGTCGCTCATAATTTTGCGAGACGTCTCGCAAGAAACGAAACTCGAGACGAGAGAGACAACTTTTCTGCGAGGCGCAAGGCAAGAGAGTGAGTGCCTGGGAGACCACGTTAGATGCGGAGCGAGACAGAGCCAATGCGAGATGAGACGAGACAGCCCTGTTTCTTGTCTCGCATCCATCCCTAGACGGAATTATGAATGCCGAAGAAAAAAACAACGTTTGATAGACTGTCCTGCTTCATTGTGTCCGCTAGCCCGCCAGCGTTCAGAATCTTTCATTCATCTTCTGGAAGCCATAGAGACACGTTTGGCTTGAAAATAAATTGTACGAATGTTTTGAACACCTTTCACCAGCACTTGCATGCAACTCCTGTAACCCTTCACAATATCGGTTTCCTATACGACTGCCTGTTTTGCATATTTCTCGACGCGAAACCGTGATTGGCTTTTACTTAACATATATGCATACTTCCTTCTACCTTCTACCTTCTGCGGCTTCTTTAATTCAGATTGGCTTACGGAAATAAACATTTTCCTGTCTGTGCTTAACTTTTGGAAGTGAGTGTATAATCACAAGACCTTACCTAGAACATTTATATTATTGTTCCTTGGAATTAATTGAACGACTTTTGAGCATTCAAAGAAACCGAAAACTTCCACACTTGCTTTACGATTTCTTCGATTATTATTTTTCGAGTACTTGTAATTTAGGTTTCTCAATCCGGCAATTTACCGCCTGTCATTCCAGAAATCTAATAGTTTCATGAATTCAAGTGCCGGTTTTGAACTTCAAACAGTGTTATTATCTCATAAGAATGGTAGTATATGAATGTTTTTGATCTGTGAACGAGTTAGTCAATCATACATTTTTTTAGAACATCACGAATCGAGGGTACGACCCTTCATCGATCTTGCCTCCGATCCACACACTACGACTCTGTTTAGTATGCAAGGGTGTTCATGAGTTTAAACCTTCACTGATCTAATTAATACTTGCTAGTGAAAACTGGCATCTAGTTATTAATTTGTACTTAATGCGCTCGTGTCGTGCACCCTTTTCATGTTTCACTTCGGTCAAATGAGTTGAAGCCCTCTGGCATAGGCAGACCCTCACGATTTTAAAATTTTACTGACCAATCACTCGAATTTTAAAAGGAAGTAGGAAAATTTTTTTTAACAAACAAATCTTTATTGTGCTGACCTGGATCATTTAACATTAAGCGGGGAAAGTTCGGTAATTGGGGGAGGGATCGTGCTTGCCACAGCTGATGGCCATTGACGGGGTGAAGATCTAGTAGCCTTTGATCACCGCCAAAAGGAGGGTGGGGGGGAATCCCAGCTAGTCGGAATGCGTGTTCTTGAGTTGATTAATTCAGACATTTGACGCTTCATAAATTATTAATGGTAGTTGACCTTACGTGGATTACTTAAATCGATTAGCATGTATGTCACAACATATGAGTATTATATATAATTTATAATTAATGCGGCGAACGGAATCTAATCCGAAAGTTAAAAAGTTGATGTGACAAAATATTTATTATCTTGCAGCTAGCCTAAATCTGAGATAAAATCTAAAATATGTCCTTGTCTGAAGATAAAATCTAATACCGTATTTACTTATTTACGGAGTTCTTTTAAATATTACATTGATATTTAAAAATTTCAATGTAATATTAAAAAAAAAAAACTTCGTAAACTTTGAAGGATATTACTTTTAATTTCTTTTATAACGGTTCAATTTGCTGCATTTTGACGCAGCTTCCAAGCCTACTTTAATATTTTTATACTCTATCTTATTCAAGATGTTTTGGATTTAGAGTATAAATAAAAGAACTTTTTAATAAAAAACTACTGTTTTTTCTCTCTATCGCTGTTGTACTGCTTCAAAATATCAGTCTCACTGCAAACGCATTGCTTTGTTCGCGTATGAGCAGTTGGATAGACATATATAGAAAATCAAATTAGCTGAGAAAGAAAAAGATCTCGCGAGACTTGAAATTGCAAAAATCCTTAAGCATATTTTGGCAAAAGTTTAAGCATTAACATTTTATTCATAATGCACTTTTTGTACGGTACAATACAAAATACAAGCAAGCAAATAAAGAACATGAAAGGAGTTTTGAGGTTTAATACTGCACGGAATAAAAAGAAGTAAGGGTTTACTTCACTAAATGCTCCATGTTGTTCAATCTAGTTATTTTTGCCTCAGGGGATCACTACATATTAAAAATAGAACCCATGTTGTGAAAGTTTGCAAAATCATATCAAAATAACCCAAAATAGAAGCTTTCATTTATTTTTAGAGGACAGTGTCTGACTTACAAAGCACTGAAATGACCTCGATAATGTTAAACAGAAATTTAAACTTCAAACCCAAGACTTGAATCCTACTCCCTAAAGTAACTCCTGAAAAATTTACAATCGTAAAGTGCATACTTTTTTTAAAACAAACATTAACATTTAATTACATTTTTTAAATTATAATCTCTAGCAAAAATTTAATTGATTAATTCCCATAAATCATATTTTAATTTTTAATCGTAAAAATAATAGTTTCAAATTTTATTTCCCTTCTGATAATCTTTAAAAACCCTTGGTTAATTTAAGTTCCTTTTCTCTCTTTTAGTTGAAACTAAACAGCACGTCACCGTAGAGATACATGTTATATTCCTTGGTTTTTAATTTACCGAATGATTTATCTTTATGTTTCTTCAACCAAAACGTTGAAGATTTATTTTTTTGAGTCTTAAAACTACAATGTTCTTGAGCAATTCAATAAATAGGAATGGGCTTTAAAACTGCGTTTAATGGCATTTATTGGATTAGTTTGTGAACTTCAAGTGTTTATTTTCTTAGAAGCAAACAACAGTTAGTAAAACATTTTTTTAATTGAAAGTATTTGCCCATTTTCAATTGTGCACTTATAATTATAGTCATCTGGGCAATGAAATTTTTACTTAATTATAGACATCTTTTATACATGACGGGAAAATTTATTTTTAATTCTATTTCAAAATATTTCCCTCGTTACCGATCGTAGTGTGAATACCTAGTTACCACACTATAAGTAATATACTTCCTTTTCACAAAAATGTCATTCTTTGCTAAAATAAAAAAATAAATAAGAAAAAATTTTGGTTCCTAAGCACTGGCATTTCAGTAAGTGAAGCTTTTTGTTAAGATGTCTAACACCACGCTCTTTCTAATGGACTCGAAAATAAAAATCCTTAATAGCTGTATTTTATTTTGCAAGAACATTATCGCTCAAGTCAGCCAAAGCTACAGTACTCCGCAACAATAATGAGATTTATCTGCTGTTTAATCTGGAAGCTACACTGAAAAAAAAAATAATAATAATAATAATCAGCTGGATTACAGCACAGCGTGTGGGTAAACGTAGCGCCAACACGTTGTGATGTAAATTTCAAGTACTTGAATTTTCAAGCACTCTGTTGTATATTTACAGCGCACTGTGTTGCAGTAGGTGGCACGGTGCTGCAAACAGCACTATCTGCTGTAAATTTACAACACACTGTTGTAAAATTACAGCACGTTCTTTTTAAAGCATTTATGTAAGATTATGACACAGTGCTGTAAAATTACAACACTTTCTTTTTGAAACACTTATCTAATTTTACAACAATGTGTTGTAAAATTTCAGCACCTGTTTTTTCAAGCACTGCAATGTATTTTTGCATTATTTCATTTTTCAAGCACTGCAATGTACTATTTTTGCAGTACTTCATTTTTCAAACACTGTAATGTACTTTTTTTGCAGTACTTCATTTTCAAGTGCTGTAATGTATTTTTGAAGCATTATAATTTATTTTTAGAGTCCCTGACTTTGAAGGCACTTCTGTCTTTCAAGCCACGATTTTCTTTTTCCCTCCTTAGATTTCATGTAATTTTTCTAATTTTCAGGGAAGTTATATTTTTCAATATAAATACTTTTTTGTTGCTTCTGTGTCTCCTAATAAACTAATATGAATTTCTTACATTTTCAACCAGATTTTTTCAACATATCTCGGATAAAATTGAATGAAAATTATCTTAAAAGGCAATTTTAGGATTAAATACATATAATCCAAATTTATACTGGACTTGTGTACTTTATCTCTCAGATGTACTTAAAAATCCGCATAGAATAAAGTACACAATACGAAGAAAGTTTTTAAGAGCATGAAAGAAGTTGATTTTAGCAATGACAACTAGAGGAGAGAATCTTTGATATCAAATACACAAGTCTGATATAAATATGCATATTCAATGCCAAGGCAAACGACATCAAATTTTTATTCAGTGTGTTCAATTCAATAATGTTTAAATCAGTAATATGATGATTACTTTAAAATGCTTTTTTCTATTAAGAGAGTGTATATTTAACTATGTTGAAAATGAGAAGATTAACAGAATGCATTTTCTTATAATGGGAATTTACTGAAATATGTATTTGCCAATTATTTGTGTTTCATTAATTTATGAGTTAATTTGATTCAAGGAACATAAAATCTATAGATCTCGAATACCTGCTACACTTGCAGGTTTCTTTAAATCTGTATGTATGTTAGTATTTAGTGCAATAATATGTTGATTATTTTTAAATGACGCATGTTACGTGAATATCACGTAAGCTAATAAACAACATAAAAAACGCTATTTCAACACAAACTAAATGGCAATCTCAAAGATATTAAATGTAGCAAGGTTTATTTATTTGTTTAAAGAAAATAACAAATTACGCACAATATACACAAATTTCTGTAAAAAAATATTAAATCGTTATTTGTTTACAATGTTAGAATATGGACCAAAGAATGTATCCCAACCGAATTATATTTCAGAATACTGTTACTCAAATCTTTACAATATTATAAATTTCCATACTTTTTGCAGTCCAGACAAGAGTATCTATCTGTCTTCAGTTGATGATACTGTATGAATAATGATTAGCTTGTGTACACTCTCTCGAAAAAGTACAAGTAAAATTTCTTCCATTGGTTTTATATACAAATTACTAGTATAAGTACATCATGCAATATACAGTGTGTCCCAAAAAGGTGGTAACGGGGTTTAATTCTTTATTACAGATAAGTCGGTAATATAAATTGAAAAAAAAATGTGAAAATAAGTTCGGAAATAAGCGTTAAGAAAAAAATTTCTCTCATTCATTTTCTTTACACTTATTAAATTACTGCACAACCCTCTTACAAGAAAATTCCCAGTTAGTAAAATGTGCCCCACATACTAAATATGTGACGTACACAATTTCAGCCTTTCATCATAAAACTCCTCAGAGATATTTTTAAACAAAAGTTATCGGGGACTAAACATGAATTTGGATGTAAACATTTATTGCTAGAGTGGAAAAAATGTTTCTTTCATAATTTCTTCATGACCCCTAAAATGCCATCATCCAATGTTCCATTCGTTCTACTTTTTTTCCTTCGAGAGTCATTGAAAAGTGGTTTTAGTCAGCCTACATTTATCTTCATACCTCTTTCCGACGTCATTTTGAACATTTTTTCAATTTACATTGCCCGCTTATCTCTAATCGATGAAGAATTAAAGTCCGTTGCTACCCTTATTTGGATGCCCTTTATAATAACAGATTCACACATTTTTTTTTTTTTTCAGTTGTGAGTTGTTTCTTTTAAATAATTAGTTTTCCACAGAACTAAAGTACATTTTTGAGTGCGTGTGCAGTATCTGGATTAAATATCACTGCTTACTGCACTTAACCTGTTCAGGACCGTGATCGCGTATATGTGATCAGACGATTCTTCCCTCACGGCCCGCGATATCGTATTTGTGATCAGTGTTTCCGTGCCAGCCGGCCCATCATCACACAGACGTGATTTCAGATTGGAACGTTTTATTTGAATTTTTAAACGGCACTAGATGGCGGTTGAAGTCTGTTACATTTTCAAATATCATTCCAGAGAGCTTTGACCTTCAATTTGCACTTTCGGTTCCGAGCTTTTTTTTGATTAAACCTCAAATATCATTTCAAATATCATACCGGTCCCGTGCGTGCGTAGTCTCTTTGAGCGCGCGGGCCTGGGGAAGCGCTTCTTTCTCCTTTCGCCGGTCCTGAACAGGTTAAAGTCGGTCCTGAACAGGGCTTCAAACCGCATTTTTTTTCGTTCCGGTTCAACTAAAAAATTATAACGGTTCAGTTCCGGTTTTCGTTCTGCAAAAATAACCGCTTTCGGTTGTTACGATTTTCGTTCCACCAAAAATAAAGGTTTTCGTTTCAGTTCCGAATTAATAATTTTATTTTATGTACATTCTTATTTGTACTTAAAGTATAATTCTACCATAAACAAAAACTATAATTCTATCAAAATTCAGAAGATTTTATTCGTTTATTAATTAGTGCACTATGTGAATTGATACCTTTAACCAGCATGTACAATACGAGAGGTGAGCAGAGAACGATGAGCATTGGCATTGTTATCCATTATCAAAATCGCAGTTGATAACTAGGTTCATGATTATGTGTACCCTCGTCGCTTGACACTTGCCGCTCACATCGTGCACTTGGCCTTGCAATAATTATGTAAACAATATATTTATTTATTTAATATAGGAAAATTGCCGCTAATTATTAATACCTTCTAACGTGGTAGACCTACACATGTGTAAATGGGAGGAAGGCTCTGAGAAACGAAAACAGACTGTACAGTATACATGTAATGATGATATTTATATGATTGACGTTAAATTAGAAAATATTGATAAGTTGGTTACAGTAACAAAATGACTGAGAAAAATTTAACCGATATTTTTTTCGGTTCATTTCCGGTTTTCGTTCCGACTAAAATAAAAGTTTTTTTCTGGTTTTCGGTTCGAAGACCTGCTTAAAATTAAAGAAAAACCGAAATATCTTTATTAGAGAGTTAAATACATGACAATTCAAAATGTGAAAAAAAAAACACAATGACGTATTCAAAGGGAATGTACAGGGGGTCCGGACCCCTTTTAAAATTTTGATTTTTGTTAATAAAATGACAATGATGAAGGGTTTTTTTTGTGAAAAATTCTGCCTTTTCCACTGTTTGTACCCCCTCCAAAATGTTTTTTCTGGATATGCCCGTGGAAAAACAAAAGTAAAAGCTACTTGAATGTTTCAGATTAAATCTCACTAATTATCACAGTATTAAAAGAACAAAATATTAAAATGCAAAGTTTGAGCTTGGCACAAAAGCTTCCTAAACAACAAACACCAACGTAAAACTATTAATCAACTTAAAAAATGTAGAATTATACAAAACTATAAACATATATGTAAGTACAGCTACACAAAAAAATCATTAAAATTAAATAAAAAAGCCACTGTAAAATTCAAATGCAAAACAATATTCTGCGGTTCTTTTTTTTTTTTTATTCTTTTTTTTTGGGGGGGGGAGGGGGGATTACGGATAATTATCTACTCAAGGGTTCTCGGCCGTGGGTAGCATTCCCTCCGTGAGAGTCTTTCTAAGAGGTATTAAACCATATTTACGCAAAGTTTCGGAGAAAACCACGAAAAACTCCGATTGGTTAAATAGACAGACGCGACCTGGGTTCAAACCAGGCACTTTCCGTCTCCCGGTTGAGAGTTGGATACTGGTTGGGCGCGCTATTCTGAGAAACATGAAGCAATCTTTTTCTAAGTTTCGCCGTTAATGAAGCATAACCAACATAAATCCTACTCTGAAATGTTGGGTTACCAGATTCAGACAAAATGGCATCAAATAAAAGTGCGCCGAAAAAGATTGTGCCAAAGTATCGAAAAATGTTTTTTTTTTTTTTTTTTTTCAATACATACAAAATAATATTTACTGAATTGCATTGAAATAGAGCAACGAGAAATATACCAAATGACTTTGCAAAACATGTATTAATTTTTTTACATATACTTTCAAATCAAATATTACATTTAAGAAATTTAAATGAATTTTTCCTCCTAAAGTTGGACAATTCAAGGCTCAAAAAGTGCTTCCTTTCAGAGAAATGTTCTGTTATGTTTTGACTCCCAAAATCTGACTTCTTAGTCACTCTCTACCCCTTTCAACTCTAAGACTACAAGCTTTGTCTAAATAAAAATGACTATTGATTAAACTATTTTATTGCTATTTTATTGGTGAGTGTATTTTCGTATTTAAGTTTGGATTAGGACGTTAGACATGTGCACTAGATGAAGTCGGAAAATGTGTACTCGGCAGTAGTATAAGTTACAAATTTATAGGCAAAAAGCTTCCAACGTTTAAGACAAAGCTGGTTATATGCAAACAAAGTGTGTTAAGTTATGTTGACGATTGCAGATGTTCAAAACCGCTTCATTTTGTGTGCTGAAATTCGTAGCCCCCATTTCCGATTGCGGGCCAAGGACCCAAAATCAGAGACGACTCCCCCTTCCCTCCCTTCCAATTTACAATTGCTTGCTACATTATAATTGCATTTTTATCTTACAGATACTCTTTTTAGATTGTAATGTAATCTGAAAGTAAAAGTATAATTGAACAGCTGAGCGGATGAAGTGACAATTTTATAAAGTAGAGATTTCCAGGCGGAAGAACACGTTAAAGACTGCATTTACTATTGGTGTTCACTTGTTCCGTCAACCTTATTATAAGGCGCTTTTCAATAGACGAGCAGGAAATAAATAAACTCATGAAAAAGACATTCAATTAATTTTGCAGCATATTATTTAAAAATTACTAAATTGTCCCTCAACATGTTCTTCCACACAGTTTTTCAATTATGGCAACCATTTTACAAGTCCAAACTGTACTTATAAAATTATTTTACTTAAAAACGACCACATTAAGTACACTTATTTAACACATTAAGATTAAAATAACAGTTGTTACTACACGGTAAAAAAAAATTCGGAAACGTTACCCCAAAAAATGGGGCAGCTCTTGTAGTTCAAAATTGCGGAAACGTTTCCGAACCATGCGGGTAAAGTATTTAGAAACGTTTCTGCATATGTCGGAAACATACCTATTTTCCTGCATTTTAGGTAAGGTTTCTGGAAAAGATGGGTAACGTTTCTGTATATTTTGGTAAAATATTGAGTAACCTCTCCGTGTATTTCGGAAAGGTTTCCGAGTATTTCGGAAAGGTTAACGAGTAACCTTTCCGAGTTTTTCAGAAAAAAGTAACATGCACTAGATTAAGCGTTTCGAGTATCTTAATCTAGATGGCAGCACCAAACTCTGTCGGAAGGAGCGGTGTAGGACTAGCGACCAGAGCCAGAGTCGAACGCTGGACCCACGCATTCTGAAGAAAGCACGGTACCACGGCGCTACGGTTTTCTTGCTGAAATTTGCTTTAAAAGTAAACTGACTGCTGCAAAAGTTATTTGTGGTACGGCTTGTTTTGGAAACTTAAAATTTTTTTGAAGTATTTTGTAAATGGAGAGAAAAAACCATAATTAATAAATATAAATTAAAATTCTTAAATCTTTTTTCTTCCACATAAATTATTTTCAGGAGATAATGTGCTACTTTATTTAAGTATTCATCCGGCGACGTCACCTGGCGACTGGTCACAAATAAACTTCACAGTGAAGTTACATCACTCACAAGTTACCAGACCCTTATTATCGCATGGGCAAATCGGTACTTTGCCCAGGGCCCCAGTTTCAAATGTTGTTCTGAAATGTTCTTTGATATGTCAAAATATTAGGAAAAAGAAAACAAATTTTATAGATGGGGACCCGAAATTCATCAATGCCCGGGGCCCCTGTTGGTCATAATCGGGCTGTGCAAGAAGTTACAATGTGACAGTTCTGTGACAATTGTGACCCTCTGTGACGTCACAGCGACTCTTTTGTGACCATCTGTGCTATTAGGGAAAACGCGTTCACTCTTATCCGTCTCTTGGCACTTGGCGCATGCGTTGGAAGTCCCAAATAAAGATTTCCTCTCCCCCGTAAATACTTTACCCCGAAATATGGGTTATGTTTCCGAAATCGTGAGTTCGAGTAGAGCATCGGTAGGTTACGCTATACTTTCGGAAACCTTTCCGCTATAAGTATGTAACGTTTCTGAAATTTTTTACAGTGTAGAAACAAAATTAAGATCTATGTGAGTCATAGACACTGACTACAAAATAAGACTATTTAAAGTCTTCCGAGCTTTCTTCTGAGTAAAAAGATCAATGACGTCAGAAAAGTCTAGTGTTGGCCAATTGATACTCAACTGCTAAATTGGTAAATGGTTAAGTCGATTTGGCCTATAGTGCTCCGTTGCGAAGTTTTGAAAGAGTTCGCCACTCTACTAAAAGACCTTTCAGCCGTACACACTGTACTCGAATAATCGTACAAAAATAAGTCTAATTGCAGGTACACAGGATCAAGAACATTGTTTTAAGATTTTATAAAAAATGGAGTTGAGAAACTTCGTTGGGGCCTTTTCGGATTGGGAGACTGTACGATATAAACGCTCTTCATGTGTAGAATTTCTTCTTTTCGTCCGCGATCGAACTTGGGACTTAAGGTTTGGGAGGCCAGCGTCCTAACCATTCAGCCGCGCTGCGCTCTCGCTGGCATGACTAAAGTTTGAAGTGACTGTTATGGTTATCACGCCGTTTTCTGGCGAGATTGATCAGTGGACGATGCCCTGTTTCTTTTATTTTTCGATGGGTTGAATCAAAATAAAAATAATGTTATGTGTGATTTATAGACTCCACTAATAGGGAAATAAGCATAATATAAACTTAAAAGCAGCACACGTTTAAAAACTTTCAATATCGCGACACTCATGTTGGGCAATACTGGCCAAAATCGAGACAAACGACTGATTTAGAAATCAATTTCGTAGTATAATTGTATTTTATTTTGAAGAATTTCCATATTTGGAAATATAGAATCTTTTTTTTTTAATTCTATGGTCAAGTACATTGATGACTGATGATAAATTATTTGTTATGCGGATGTGGCTTTCCAAACCAAGCAGTAATCAAGTTGTATTCAAGCTTGACAGTTCAAATGACTTCTCCAAGCTTGCTGCAAGCTTAAAATGAATTGAACTGTCAAGCTTGTATTAATTCGTCAAATTCAAGGAAATGTCAAGCTTGATTTAAGCTTATGTGCTGTCTGGGCTGGAGGCATTGGTCACTAGTAAGGCCGGATGTTGTGTTGAAAACACAACTATCGTAGAACCCTTATCGCTACCCTTCAATGTTTACAAACAGAACGTTTCCGTAACAGCGGAGAAGGATCCGGCGCTCCAGTCAGTTGACTGGGCAGCAGGGTGCGAATTGACGGGGGGGATGCCGGGGATCGTCCCCTGCTGAAGAATGTAATATCCCTGGCTAGAGAAATATTAATTGATCCCTGCCAGGGATACTATTTATCCCCTGCTCAAAAATATTAAACTGGTGAGTGAAGATTTTGGGATTGAAGTTAAGAAGTCAAAATGAAGGTGGTATGTTATCGTTTGTTACTGTACTCTAAGGCGACTGCCTTAAAATTTCGTCTCTTTTCTAAGCTAAAAACCCTCAAGGGTAGCTTCCAATACAGGTAAATTGTATGTAGCTTGCAGTGGCGGATCCACGGGGGGGCTCTGGGGGATAGAGCCCCCCAGAGCTAGAAATACACTATGAATAAGGAAGTTAAAAAAATTTGTAAATTTTCACATGAACTGAAATTTAAAAAAAAGTAGCACTGTATATACAGTTGACTCTCTGTTTAACGACGATCTCTTTCCAGAGACGATATTTCAAAGTCCCAGCAACTCCAACGTAAAAAATTTCTATTCAAAGACGATGTCGTTTCTGTTTAACAACGATTTTTTTTTCATCTTACGCTAAGGAACAGGGGAAAAATTTTTTAAGAGTTCGAAAAAAGTGTCGGGGAATGTCAAAAGTGCAATTCGCAAGACAATCTCAACTACCTGAGTGTATTTTCAAAGGTATTTTAGAAGCAAAGAGAAAATTCTTGAAGCAGCATAAAAATTTAGTTCGGGATCCAAATCCAAACGGCCGAAAATTCAATGTGGCCGATTGGAAGAGTTTGCCAAGGCACTTCTGCATGCAAATGGTTTCATTAAGCAAGAGCATCCAACATTCTAATTTCTGGGCCCCACCATGGCCGAGTGGATAAGACACGCGACATGGTAGACGACTGAAGTGTGAAGGTCCCGCTTTTGAGCCTACCGCGCGGCTGTCGATCTAACTATCTGGAGTTTTCCCAGATGGTTTTCTCCAGATTTAATGTGAATACACATTAGAACCTCTGAAAAAATCATCTGACTAAGGCAACCGCCCCCGAATGCAGATGCCTCTAGTATAGGCTTGCCACTTAACAACACATAACTCCAATTTCTGGAGGCCCGACGAGGTGCTGAGCGCATAGCGCTCGCAACTGGGAGAAGAAAACTGCCTGGTTCAAACTCAGGTCGCGTCCGTCAATCTAGCCGTTCGGAGTCGTACGCAGTTTTTCCCGAAACTTCTCATACATACGGATTAAGACACCTTAGAAAAAACCCCACGTAGGGCACCCCGTACTCGGCATAGATCCCTCATGTAGATAATTGTACGTATTACCAAAATAAAATAAAATCAAGCAATTAATGCAGTGCTGTTATTCTGGCAGAAAAATTTGGAAAGCAAATTTTCAGGCTTCGTCTTGTTAACTAGAAAAATTCATTTGGAAAAAGGGAAGCTGACGCATTTCACATTTGAGAAAATCTGGAAGAAAGAATAACGGGAACGCGAAAAATGAAACAACTCACTCATTTTGATTTTCTTGAAACCTAATTTTATTGTATTGCTTGTTTTTACTACCTTTTTTAAAGGTAACTTAAAATAATTTTTTGTGGATAATAAAATAATATAATGATAATAAAAGTAACATCTTTAAACACGCCAATATATCAAGAAAAATATTCACAGTCCTAAGAATGTAAAGTGTAAAAGATTGGTGTTGGTGCTGTAGGATTACGGCCAATTATCTGCACTTGGAATCTAAGCCGATGGGTGGGGTGCACTCCATGGAGGTCTTTTTAAGGGGTTCTAACCCTTTTTTACTCTTAAGTTTCGGAGGAAAGCACGGAAAACTCCGAACAGTTAGGTCGGCGGACGCGAACTGGTTTTGAACCAGGCATCTTCCAAAGTCTAAAGGGAAAAGTTATTCTGTTACAAATTCTGTTTATGGAAAATCACTATTTAAAAACGATTTTTCACATTTTCACGGTTCCTTGAAAGTCGTTAAATAGAGAGCAAACTATATATATACATATACCAAGAATATTTACACCAATACTTATTGAATTCCTATGGACTAAACATAATTGCTCTATTTACAAAAATGATAGAGCTTTTATTTTTAAACAGAAGGAGGGACAAATTTTATTGACTCGCTATCGCCACAGTGAAGCACAGTTCCCAGTTTTATTTGTACAGTGGAACCTCTCTAATGGAACTACCCTTGGGAAGAACAAAACTGGTCCCCTTATAAAGACGATCACCTTACGAAGGTGGTAAAGTGTGATGGTTGTAAAGCGAAATTGCATTAAAGTTGTCACTATAGACAGACGATCACTTTACCAAGGTGGTCACTTTAGCAGGTTTGAATGGACGACGGCACACTGATACGGGGGGGGAAACTTCCGTTGCTCTCTCCATTTTTTAGGGGAGAGTTTGAGGTTTAGCGCAGAAATCTTTTATCGGTAAACCCCGAATTGCCATTAAAAAGTTGTAAAATTAGCGACGAGAATGCCCTCTTGCCCACTGCAGTCACGTTAGACGCAGCGGCAATCAGCATCGGCCTTAAGTGATGCTGAACCATAGATGAACAATCCAACCCTCCGGAATTTGTACAGCTTTCATTCTTTCAACTGCTCTCATAAGTTGTACGTATGGTACAAATCCTCATTATAAAAGTAAAACATTCTAAGATATCAGACAAAGCGAGTACCTGGCAATGTATAGCTGGTCTGGTTTTAAAAAAGAAAGCTCAAATTGTAAATAGCAGGTAATAGTGATAATAGTTGTAAATAGCAATTGAGGTTGGTTTACTACAGTCCTCACAGAAAAGGATGGGACTTGCTTAATCTGGAAAACTTAATAACTTAATGCCATCCAAAAATGCTAAAATGTATGCTGTGAACACTGTATATTGCACGGTGTCTGTGAAATGGGTTAAATAATGCATTCGGCAATTATACTCTGTACACACTAAAATGTTAATGGGTAGGGCCGGCGAACAACAACATGAATAAAGGCCGTTGCTGATTAGCCACGTCTTGTCGTCACTACAGGGCATAGGCGTAGAGTTATATGGGCCCGTCGGGCTCGAGCCCCATTAATAAATTGTGAATAGGGGCTGAGCCCACCCAATAATTTACCACTAGAAGAAAACTAATTTATACTAACATAAAAAAAAAGTATTTCATGCCATTTACAAACGTGTAAAAAAAAAAAAAAAAAAAAAAAAAAACCTTTACTTGTACTTTTAAAAATTTTCATTTGATTTCAATCATGATTTAGCATTATTCATTGTGACACCACGTAACACACAATGTTACTACCCAGCAAACACACACAGGTTCTCTGAACGTCTGTTAGCGTTCAGAAGACGTTTTCTGAACGTTAATAGACGGTCAGAGAACCTGTGTGTGTTTGCTGGGTACAAGCTGCCCTCGCCAGGCTCTGGTTAATTAAAATCAGATTATGCAATGTAAAGTATGAAATGAAGAAAAGTTCAGTTGTGTATAAAATGCACTATCTCATCGAATTTTTTTTTTTTTTTTTTTTTTTTTTCTCTCCTTTAGATCTTTTACTTTTCTTCTATTTTTAACTTTTAACATGGTAGGAAGATACTAACATGGACACTTACCTTACATAGGTGTAGAATTCAAGGACCCATAGAGCTCGAGAGCCTCCAATAATTTACACTTATATATATTAAGTCATTGCTGCCAACTACTACGGAATATAATTAACCATTTTTTGTAAACAGTATATTTTTTAATTATTTTTTTTCAAAATAGTAACAAAAATTTTACTATATTTTAAGCCGAAAATTCATGTAGAAAAAGTGGTTAATTATATTCCGTAGTAGTTGGCAGCTATGAGTAAGTTATATGTACGTGAATCAGTGGCGTAGCCAGAAATTTTTCATGGGGGGGGGGGGGTTACGACTTCTGCAACTCACATGTATGTATACGGTACGGGTGCATGATGGGAGTGAAGAATATATATTTTGTGTGGTTAAAAATTCCTCATGCGGGGCTGTCACTCCCCCTAACCCCCCCCTCCCTTGGCTACGCCACTGACGTTAATATATGTGGTTATGGGGCCCGGCCCCCCCAATAATTTTGAAAACTTTACGCTTATGCTACAGGGGTTAAGGCGACATTTTTCTGTCGAAATTTACGACCTTGTAATGACCAGTTGGGATCTATAGCAACAAAAGATTCATGTGTTAAACTGAAAACATCGCCCCCCCTCCCACACACACAATGGAGAGAGGAACGGAACACTTTTTCCCGGTATCAGCCCCGACGGCCTTTGCAACGCATAAAACACGTGGCTTATGAGCATCAGCCTTAACTTGATCGGTATAGGGCGCACGTTGCCCCCCCCCCTTTCCGAGTTTTCTTTCGACGGCTCTTACAGCAAACAACATATTTATTTAGTTGTGATATACCATGTCTAATTATACACTGGGAGAAAAAGTATTCGGAAATCAATGTATCATCCTAATGAAAAACGGAGCCCCCCCCCCCAGATGGCTTCTCTGGATCCGCCCCTGGTAGCTTGTGTATCTGTGATTCCATAGAACAAATAATCTATAGTCGAGTTCGTAAACGTCCGACGGTTTGCACTAAGTAAACCGTCGGAAACGTCAACAAACCTGTTTAGTGCACTTAGTTGCAGTTGGCGTTTCCGAACGGCTTCGGTTTATTTAGTTTCGTTGCCTGGGTGATGTAAACAAACAAGACGTCTGTGGCTGTGTTTTATAAAAAAATGTAAACTACGCCATAAATAGATGTTTTAATAAAAACTGAATGTATATTTCTAAATGTTAGTGCTGTTTATTATTTAATTCTTTCGTTATACACATATTTACAATTAAGCAGTTACAATTAAATGGATTAATTTAGTAAATTAGAAGTAATTTAGTCTGTATTTTATGTGGTTATTTATGTAGACGATAAGGACCTTAAAATGCTTATTTTGATATGTAATTACGAATATTTTATTTTATTTATTATATTTTAGAAACACTTGCAGTGAATAAAATTAAGTTGAGCATAATTTTAATAAAATATTCATGGCCGTGGAAGCCCGATAGAAGTGTAGAACTCTCGGTTAACGGATTGATTCGAATTCGAATCATGGATGACCAAAAACCACCTTCGGAAAAATCACTCAAAATACTGGTGTTAAATGTTAAAATAAATAAAAACTTTGTGAAAAAACACACATAAAAAGTTACTTACAAGAAGATACGATCGTTCCGACCGAAAATCTGGCCTAATTTCATCAGTCTTCCTCAGAAGACTGATGAAATTCAAATTCAAAGCACTTCGTCTCACAAAACAGAGGGAACTGAAAAACATAAGCAAACAAGCATGTTGCCCTGTTTTGTGAGACAAAGGGCTTTGAACTAAACTGAAAAAATTTTCAGTCGAAACGATCGTATCTTCTTATAAGAAACATTTTATGTGTTTTTTTCACAAAGTTATTATTTATTTCAAAAACCACCTTCTGCATGCAGTGGACGAATGTGCATGTTGAATCTGTGGGCCCAACAGTCAACATCCATGCTCAGGAGATCTCAAGGGCGGGATTAAAGAGGGGCAAAAGGGGGCGACTGCCCCCCCCGAGAGTAAAGAAATTGATGTAAAATATCCAATTTTACTTCTAAAGAATGGACGTATATGTCAATCTTCAAACCTACCCCCCCCTTACAAAATAACATTAATCTGCCATTGTGGGATCCTGGAGGCTGATGTTTTTGTTTATAGATTTAAAGAGTTCAGTCTGGTTCTAAAACAGTTCACATCCGCCGACCTAACTGTTTGGAGTTTTCCGTGGTTTTCTCCAAAACTTCGTATAAATACGGGTTAGGATTCCTTAAAAAGTCCTCCAGGGAGGGCAATCCCCCTCGGGCTAGATTCCTCGCACAGATAATTGGCCATTATACCGCATTTTTAAAGAGTTCAGTACAGCTAATCTGTCAATCTTCGGCAATGTTGACGCCTAGCAACGATCATTTGTGACGTTGTAATTGCTAATTAATAATGCTGTTGTGGCAACACTTGTTTTAAGAACTCTAAAAATTTAATTTTGACACAATTCGATGTAATTAATGGACGTCTCATTTCGGAGCGTAATATTGGTAAAAATTTCGCTAGTAAATTTCGTTGATATTTTAATAGTTGTTGTAATTTAAATACAGTCCACAAATCTGCCAAAACAGGCAATAAATCAGAGTTTTAAAATAATTATTTAGTTGCAGTTTGAAAACAAATAGCAAAAACAAATTTATGATTACAAAATAAATTGGAATTTACAACATTCATATAAGAAGTAAAACTTCCCAATTTTTAAGTATACATTAAAAACATAAATACACAAAAAACATTTTTAATATAGGAAATCCTAGCTGAATTTTTATTCATAATACCTATATGATATTTACAGTGATTAATTGTTGAGAATAAAATAGTATTCAAGCAAAATGGAAATAAAAAGAAATTTAGATAGCAGTTTCATTTTAACAAGTAGGGGCCAAGGCCCTCAGACTCGCTACGCTCGCTTTTCGTATGAGGCATTCGGCCCCTAAAAAAGAAAAAAATTCTAACAGACAAAACCCGAAGATTGGATCAGATCGAATGTTACTGAGCTACATATTGCTTGGTTCTTGCATGTTCATTGGTACATAAAAATTTAAACTTCACACTACAGTAGACCCCCTCCCCCTCATAACACGGAAGATATTTTGTTATGGGAATCCGTGTTGTACGGGTCCTAGAGTGCGGACTCCGCTTATAATCGCTGGAAAAATTAGTTGCACTCCTCAGAAACTGATATTTAATGTTGCCATTCAAAAGTTATATTAATTAGGAGCTAAAGCGAAATAAAATCAGAACGTCTGTTTCAGCTGCATTTTTAATAATGTAAAACCTATTGGACACCTTGCGAATTTGCCACCCAAGGCGATTTTTCATTATTTGGCGACTTGCGTACATGTAAAGTTAATAAAAGCTACGGAACAGATAGTATAGCTTGCCACCAATGGCGACTTTTCATTATTTGGCAATTTACACATGCTCACAACCTATAATTACTGTTAATTTAAGGTTAACGGAAAACCGTTATCCATAAATTCATTTACATAATCGTTTGCAGATTGGCGTACTTAGCACCACGAATTATACCATCTTGTTGCGCTAGCAAATATCCAAAGTGTACTGTGCTATAATGGCACAGTTAACGCCGCCAAATATTTCTACTGGTAGCAAATAATCCAGCTGGACCGAGGCGGCTTTAAAATAATCTGCATTTTAATTATTTTTCATTTTCAAGATATTAGTTATTCTGTTTTGGAAAAACGAATAATCGCTAATTCTAAACTATTGTTGTCTAAGCAAACTTACTATTTGAAAATTGTCAACTTAGTGTAACACATTTTGAGTTACTTATTTCATAGTTTTTATTTTGGCGTAAAATGGGCATAATTCTAACTCATGTTTGTAAATTTCACGCGATTCTAGATACTTGGAAACGCTTTGTTGCATAGGAATGAATGATTTTATGCCAAATCTGGCAACCTTTCTGTTTATTTTTTCAGTTTTTTATTAATATATTCTAAAGTAATTCGATTTTGGAAATTTAAGTCAGCTTAGCAGGTTCCTCGGAATTTTTCGAATCTGTGGGCACCTTAGTCGAAATTCAAATCCCCACGGTTTAGGAGGAGATAGGCCAACAAGCTTTCACAGCGCCAGCTGCCTTTACTTTTTTTTAGAATAGAGAGATACAGAAGTAATGCTTCAGAAAAATTATACTAAAAATTCAACAAAATTAACTTTACCTGAACATTTAATAAATAAAAAACTTTTGTGCAATGACATAAAAGGCATGTAACATAGGGGGAACAAAATGTCCCCTATTGTAGATAATACCATTTTCAAATAGACAATATCTTTATTTCCTTGAATTTTAAGGGCGCCAATCCCCCCGCGCCTCCTTGACATTAGTAAGTTACGCTTATACTTTCATGGTTATTGCAGAGGTCGCGCTGTTGATCGCCAATGCCGCAAATTGCGAAAATAAAATTAGTTTGGCGAAAGAAAATACATTTTGGCAAAAATATTGACAATTGCTTTGCTTAATGATGTCCGGAAAAATCTAATTTGGCGAATGAATTGGCGAAATGTTAAAAAGAGCCAGCGCAAGCCCTGTTATTGTATCAACAAACATTCATTCTAAAATTCATTAAATTGTTCCTTGTATAGATAAATGTGAATAAATTTCAAGAATTATTGTTTACGAAATTAATATTGGTTTTGAGGAATGTAGGTCTAGGTGATGATTACATTTATGGAAGACTTCTGAAAAGGATTCGACTCATGTTCATACTCCTCAAAGTTTTTATGCTACACTGTCATGGAAAATCAATTTTATTTATTGTTAAATAAGAAGAGGTAGAACTGATAATCAAATAAGTGGTAACTTTATACACCGGAACTGAAATTTTAGTAGTAGGAATGAAAAATGTATGAAATCATTTTCAAAAGCTCCATTATGTTGTGTATTATTGGAATGGATGGTGCGTTAAAGCAGTGCTACATATGGAACTATTTCATTCACAGTGAATTTCCTTTTTAATTCCCAATATACTATGCATTTTAATGATTAAATTGTTATTTCATGCTATTCAATCATCAATTTGATCACATACTGGTATTATTCCCTTATCAGTGCACACTAATTATCACCAAGCATAACTGATTAACTTTTAAAAGTATAAAACATGTTTTGGGTTAAAAAAACATCGGCAAGCAATTTTTTGCCAAGATAAATGCCAGACACACGAAATTATTGATGGTTCGGAATATGATTAGCAACAGTTTGCCAGCACATTTAACGAAAAAATAGTTTGGCGAGAATGACCGCCAGGATATTACGTAAGTACCAAACAATCTTTCCTGAACTTCACTTTAATTCTTTACTGAATATTTATGGAACTTTACTGAATTTTCTAATGAAAGCAGACAATATTGAAATAAAAATATATAGGCATGAGAGACAGTTTAATGCATGACTTTTCATGATTAGGTTTTTGCCACTTGTAAAATTCATTTAAATTTCCAATAAATAAATAAATAAGCTGTAAAGAAAAACATACTAAAATACCTAATAAAATAGTTAAATTTCCTTATTGTAATTGTCACAAACATAAATTAAAAAAACTCCTTTGAAATTGTACTAAGATTTGGCAGGTTTTGCCAGGATACATTTTTATGAGTCATTAATTACATTTTATTAGGAACATAAAGCACTCATTATGAATTATTTGAAAGGTTATAAAGTTTATTCTTCGACTGATTACACATTAAACATACAGCATTGAGACATAAAGGACTCTTAGAAGAAAAAGAAAATAAAGGACAATAAAAAGAAAAGTAAAACCTTTCTTAAGCAAACCTATCAGATATTGGAAACATGTTTTACATGAAAATATTTTCAGATATTATGAATATCTGGCCTACTAATTAAACTTACATTCATTGGAAACTTACTTCCAGCAAGGAGCTCTCATAATTCAAGAGAGGCTTTCCCATAGCATAAATTTAAAATAGCTGTAACTGAGAGTGAGTCTCATCACACAGCTAAAATGTATAATCTAAATATAGAAGGCAATTTAATTTTTAAAAAACATCTATTTGATTTTGCATCCTTAAAAAAAAAAAAAAAAAAAAAAAAAAAAAAAAAAACACTTGTGTGTAAGTTAAACATTCTATACCGGACTCACAAACAATTACCCTTCCAGAAAACTGCATCAGATAAAATGAAATAGAATTCTGCAATTTTTGATTAAAATTGAGTGAATTTTTGAAATAATAGAAAAATTTATTGATGTGGAAGAGCGAAAAATTTCATTTAAAAATCTACAAATAATTTTTAAGAACCAATCATTAGAGACATTTGTAAAGATCAATACAGTATTAAAATCAAGTTAATCACCCTAACTATAAAGCACTAAAGGATCAATATTTCTGAAAAACGAAATTTGCATGCTAATGTGACCAGCTGCACACTTAATGCCGCCAACTCAAACACTGTTCGTACCGAATTTCTATTGTTTTAAAAAATGAAGGATTTTGATTATGACTATGTAGTTAAAAGAGATGCAAAAGTGTGCCTGAGATGAGAAACTGAATGTTAGTCAAATATAAATCATGTTAGCTACTATGTATCTGTGACCATACTACATAAATTAATACTTTTTCCTGACTCGAATTCACAAGTTTTATATATGATAAAGTGTCCTCTAAAAAAATGGCCACCAGATAAGAAAGTTATAAACTATTTGTCTGACATTTTTAAAATTAAGAACCATTTTGGTGGTCATCTGTCCAACATTTCTAACAATTAGTGTAAAATTTAAGCTGTTTAAAAAGTATACACTGTAAAAACAGTGCAACATAGAGTCTTTGAGAGAAGGTTTTTGAAAGGTAAAACACAATTTTAATATGTAACTGCATAAAAAAAACTAATATTATAAGAAGTAAGGTAGTCCTTTCTAAAAAAATTAAATGCAATGTGAGAAAAAAATATTGCCTGTGCATTGCAACTATTACATAACACAAATTTAAATAAACAATGCTACTCAATTGATTAAACAAGTTTCAAAATCCATGTCACATTAATGAAATATGCAAAGAATATACTAGTAAAATATATCCTGCATTTTTTACTGCAATTTAACATAAGCAGGTAGAATCAAGTATAATTAAATAAACATCATCTTTATTAAATATAAATATTAAATATTTTGAGCCCGAAAACTTACATTTTTGAAGATTACAGGAATAGCATCTAGCAAACCTATCGAGAAGACAGAAGTACCAAAACTGCTGCCATTCTCAACAAGTCAACTGGAATTGCTATAAATATTTCCCATGCTGAAGACAGATTAAATTTTCATGTAAAATACTGCAGTGCTTCCTGTTTACAGGAAATTTGACATACACCTCAGCTGTCTCATTCTTCTCCAAGTTTGGACAAAATCTATGTATGAACTCACCCACTCCTAGAATTTAAGAAATAATTTGATTAGTAACACAGATTTTTTTTGCTAGGGTCCATAAAAAATGAAGTTCATATCATTTGTACAATAATGCAAACTGTTACCTGTATGCAAATTCTTTGAGGAGAGAGTTGGATGAAGCACTCTCGCCCTTAGATTCACAACTCCCTGTAAACAAGAGATCTACTTAAAATACATTACACAAAATATATAACTACATATTCACCCCAATGATAAATAAAAATCACCAAACTAAAATTTTACGTAATTAGAGCTGCTCTTGATTAATTTAATGGGTCAGGGTTCGTACTCATTTTTCAAAATGAAATTTCCAGAGTTTTCCTGGTGATTTTTCAAGAATTTCCAGGCTTTCATAAAAAATAAACAATACGATAAGTGCTGAGTAACTACTTTTAATTTATATGCCCTACTCTAAGGTAATGAGATTATGAAAGCATGTGGTAACCAAAATTATGCTCCCTCTAAATTATAGCATAAACAATGGATTACATGATTTATATCAAAACATGGTTTCTTATTCAATTTCACCTATAAAAAATCAGGAAATATGTATGAGCTTTAAAAGAGTAAAAAAATAATTTTCTCCTCCACTTCACTGTTTGACAGTTCCAAGACAATTTTTTTAATACTATTGTCAGTACACAAGGCTATTGGTAAAAATTTCTATATTTAGAACTAAGTAAAACCCAGCAATCCCATGCTTGTATAAGCAATGAAATATTTACGATGAAATATGAAATGGGCAGTCATAAGTGATACATAATTTATCTAGTATGCATCTATTTCTGATTGCATGTGTGCATCATTAGGGAAGTAGTTTACCATTGAATAGGGTGAAGGCCATAAAAATAAAGAGAGGGGGGTATATTTTCTTAAAATTCCAGGTTGAAGCTTAATTTTCCAGGTTTTTAAAGGAAAATTCTATTTTTCCATGAGATTTCCCTGAGTTTTTCAGGTTTCCCTGTGGGTACTCATATCAGTACTTTTGAGTTAGGAAGTGATCTTGCGCTTTTACAAGAAACAAACTTTAAAAATGTTCTCTGTACCAAATGTTATGAAGCTTTTTCTGCATGTGCGTTCAAGTCTGACAAATAACTGTACATATAACAGTAAATCATGCCTTAGTGTTATTATTTTGATACAATCTTGTACAACTCCTATGCATAAAACTAAATTTAATTCTAGTGTTTATAAAATAGTGATTTTAAGGTGGAAAAATTAGTACAACCATTAAAAAAAAACTGTTTCATTCATTTCCTATAATCGAATAACACTAATATTTAATTAGACAACCAATAACTTAAAGGAATAAAATATATTACCGGAGTTATTTTTGAGCTATAAATAAACGTTCGAATTCAATTAGATTCATAAATTAATAGCGTCGTTTATAGACCTTAATCACGTCAACTTGGCCACAAGAAAACGTAAACTAGAAATCATTTAAAGAATCTCTCCCAGAAAAACTCTTTGGTAAAAAACAAAAATTATCATGAAATTAATCATGTATCAGTTTTAAATACAAACGATTGAATCATTTTACCAAAATTAATTTAATGTCGCTGATTCTGGGTAGGTAAACATTAATTTTAACAGCATCTCATAATTTTATCGGGCTAAAAGAAAAGAAAATACCTTCGATAATTTTTCTGGATAACTCCACAGTTTTTTACAACTTTGAAAATGTCGGCTAAGCAATAATATCATCTTTTCAAGAGAAAACAGATTTTCAGCTTTCATACATAAACACATTGTAGCCAAACGCCGCCATCTTTAATTTACAAGTCAAACGAAGTAAACCAGCTCTCCGGACGGTCGGTTTACTTTAAAATCTGAGAGCACTTCGTTTGCCTTTCCGAACGGTAAAGTGTAAACGGTTTACACCGAATCGGACTATCCGAACGGCTTGGAGTGCTGTTAATGTAAACGGTTTAAACCGTCGGCCGTTTACGAACTCGACCTATGACTTTTGTTTGAATATAAGTCAGTTTCCACACGTGTCGGCGACTGCATTTGTCAAGTAATATCAAAGACATTAAAATATACTCGTAGACTAGACACCCCTATGCTTTTCGCTGTTACCAAAATGATCGGGAGCTGGTAGGAGTGGCGATGAGTCGCACGTGGTCCCGAATAAGGCGATTGGAGAATTCACCCCTCTTCCTTCCGGGGGGGGGGGGGTCACACTGCCTCCCGTTCCCCGTAGAAACGAAGAGTTCAGAGTTCAGACCTTTTGTTCATGAACTTGTAAGACAGCGTGCGTTAAAATAAATTCACGCATTCATCATCAAATGCAACGTAAATTATATAGATTATAGATTACGAACTATTCACACGTTTGCGAAATAAATTTCCTAAAATTTATAATTATTCATGCTGGCAGGAAATAGACTTAAAAAAAAAACAACATAAGAAAAAAATATAAATGGGGGTTTTTCAACAACTATGCTTTTTTTAACATTCGTGTCCAACATTTTTTTTTTTAATAAGACTATTTCATCTATGTGTACATAAGTTACTTTCATAAAATCTCAAAAATATGTATTTTCTCGAGTTTTTCGAGGAAAATCAGCCTTTTGCTTTTCTTTAATTAATCTCGTTTTACTAAAATAAAATATGTTATGTCATTTACTTTGCTTTCGCACAATCAAAAATAATTTTTATGTTTATCTTTCTTTATCAAGTAGACCATTTTAGTACTTACAAAGCCATTGATTCCGTTACTGGTAAGTAAAAGTCACAACTAAAAACTGGATAAATAAGTAAAATTAAAATTAAATCTCTTGCAAAAACACAAAAATGGAAGTAGAAAAGTGACACATATATTTCGATTTTAAATTGTATTTATTCATTCCATTTGTCTCAGTGAAATAAAAGATACACAGTTTTTTGAACAATTTTTGAAGGTTCTCTGTTGTGAAGAATATTTCAACCGCTGAAAATATCTAGCATGATGATGATACGATAATAATAATGTAAAAAAGCATTCTTGAAAACAATGTTAAATGAGCAGAAATAATAACAATGATAGCAAGTTATAGAAAGGCATCGAAGTACTTCAAGGATTAAGTGTAAGGAATATTCAAGCATTCTTAAAAACACTGATAAAATGAGTAGAAATAATAATAATGATAGTAAATTGTAGAAAGGCATCAAAGTATCTCATGGATTAAATGCATAGAATATTCAAGGTTACAAAAAAAACAAAAAAAAAACCTATAACCCAAATAACTTTATATAAAGTTAGAAATATATATTTTATAATATTGACTAGAGTTTCACATCGGATATTTCGCGGATATATATAAGTAATTAGTAATAAATAGTATTAGTAATGATTATGTAAAATTTAATTTAATTAAATATATAGGGTTCGTACGCCGCTAGTTACTGAGAAGTTCTTAAAATGTTTAAAAATGTTTACTTACTTTTAACAAAAGCACCTTGCGACTGTAAGGAAGCCTCATTACGTCAATTACCATAAATTAAAATAAGAAGTTCAAATGAATCCCAAGCCATTTTTTAGGAATTGGGATATTAGGAATAACGATAGTTAGTGAAAAGAGTTAGTGAATTGATCAGATAATACAGGCACATTTAAATAAAGTGTAGCTAATCTATACGTATACATATAATGCACACAAACACGCATGTTTAGGTGTGGTTAGTGTGCTTTTAATTTGGGTTATTGTTTTTTTTTTTCCAGTAAAATAAACGAAATCCCGCCTTGAATGTAAAGTAGGTATTTAACAACAGCTTTAATCTATTGTTACAATAGCTTATTCTATTGTTACAATATTTCGTAAGCTGTAGAATATGCTTCACATGTATTTTTCTATAAATAGGTTACAATCATGAAATTTCAACAGCTTAAGAAAATTGTTGAGTATTAAATTGTTTTTCCTTTTTTTTTTTTTAATTGTTCAAATCCTCCTGAATTCTGTATCACTCAATAAACAAATGACATAGTTAATTAATATCGTTTTAATATGGCAATAATGAAACTAAAAAATTAGGGGGGGGGGTCCCCCTGACGAGGCTCGAACAGCCGAGTTAGTTTAAATATATATAATTTCATGGTTACGTATTATATCTGTTATTAAGTGCTTTCAGTTAATATTTCTCTTGGGATTCCATATTACGTAAGTTAAGCTATTTTATATTATATTATATTATATATATATCTCTCTCTCTCTATATATATATATATACACCACTGGCCAAAAGTATTGCAAGTTTGAGAAATCTAATCATCGTTTCAAGCCCAGAAAAAATGGACAGGAAATTTGCCACATATAAATACTTTTGAGAATTTATGTAGTATAATGGAAAGAATACATCTGAATATCACCAAGAAACAAAATGAGAGCTTCGGGAGCCTATAATTTAAGTTGCCGCCATGAAACACCGAAGGAAGTGTTGTGAAACATTGTGGATTCCATATCTAAAAGAGTGGCTGTTGTGATCTAAGTCAAGGCTGCTCAGCAACTTAATAAATGATCTTTAATTTAATTGCATTCATTTATTATCCTCTTTTTGCAGAATAACTTGAAATTAATTCTTTATTTAATTTTATTTTGGCGACCCAAAATGGATTAGGATTTCTATTATAACCTATGTATTTTTATGCTATTTTTTTAATAAATTAAATAATTATTTTTGTTCTTTGACTTAATGCTATGTTGTCTTTGAAGTAACTAATTTAACATGTTGAGATTAAAAAATATCAATTATATTTATTTTTTACGGGGGAGACGGGGCTTAATCTTGAAAAGGGTTAGATTTCTGAAACTTGCAATACTTTTGGGCAGCAGTGTGTATATATATATACACTGCTGGCCATCGTAAATGCAACACCCTGAAGGAAGCATGCAAATAATATGAAATTTACAACATGCATTAGCTGAGGTGAGATATGCAAATGATTAGAATTTCAGCGCAGACGCACATCAAGCGCGCCTGTGGCGCCACCTCAAAGCGCTATTTAAGGCTTGGAGATTTCGACGGTTTCAAGTACAGCAATTGTGTTTTTCTTGCTTTTTTTTCAAAAAAACGATAAATTATGCCTCGTAGGAAACAACGATCATCTTTTGATCAAGTATCCGAGTTTGACAGAGGAAGGATAGTGGCATACCGAGATTGTGGGTTATCTTTCAGGGAAATCGGTCGTCGTATTGGACGAAACCAAACAACTGTGATGCGGATATGTGATCGTTGGGTGCAGGAGGGTACGACGGACAGACGTGATCGACCGCATCGACCTCAGTGCACCACGTCACGTGATGACAGGCAGATTGTACGCATGGCAGTGACGGACCGCTCAGTCACATCACGAACCATATCACAGCAGATTCAGTCTGTAACGCATCATCCAGTGTCTGCGCGTACCATTCGACGTCGTTTACAGCAGAATGGTCTGTCCGCAAGACGTCCGTTGCTTTGTCTACCTCTGACGCGGAACCACAGACGTCTCCGCCGCCAATGGTGCGATGAAAGAAGGATGTGGACGACAGAATGGAATGAAATTCTCTTTACTGACGAGTCACGCTTCTGTATGCAACACCACGACGGTCGGATTCGAGTCTGGAGACACCGTGGAGAGAGGATGCTGAACAGCTGCATTATGCACCGTCACACTGGTCCTGCACCGGGTATTATGGTATGGGGCGGTATCGGATATCTCTCTCGCACTCCTCTAGTACGCATTGCCGGTACTTTAACCAGCCAGCGCTACATCTCCGAGGTGTTGGAGCCAGTTGTCCTTTCTTACCTTCAGGGCTTGCCAACAGCCATATTTCAGCAGGATAATGCACGGCCACACGTGGCACGCATTGTCCAAGGGTTCTTCGTCAATCACCAGATTGAATTGCTTCCCTGGCCGGCGCGCTCTCCGGATCTTTCGCCGATAGAAAACATGTGGTCCATGGTTGCTCAACGACTGACCCAGAGTTCATCCCCAGCTGTCACACCAGATCAACTTTGGCAACGTGTGGAAGCTGCTTGGTCTGCTGTACCCCTAGAACACATTCAAAGTCTCTTTGAATCAATGCCGAGGCATGTGGCAGCTGTGATCTCCAACAACGGCGGCTACTCTGGGTACTGATTTTGGCAGGAACCACGCTTCATAGAATGCTGTAAATTTAATCATTTGTTACTTGGTCAACATGTTATCTACACAATAAATTTTGTTGTGATATCTCTTGTTTTTCTTGGTGTTGCAATTTGGGTGGCCAGCAGTGTATATATAAATTATCCGATTCAGAAATGAAATATCTCAGCAGCTTTACAATGCATCTAGGTTTTTAGATGCGATTTAATTACTAATTAGACTTATGGGTATAGTAAATATTAGAAAACTGTGTAAAGAAATTAAAAAACAAATGCTTGAAACAGACCCAACGAATAATCACATACATTAGTTAAAAGTAGTCATTGTACCATTGTACATAAAAAAAAAAAATTAATATCATTAACTTTGGGGGTAATGCACGACCGGAAGATTATGATAAATTTAAATAATGTTAATCAGTAAGACTTTTTTGTGTGCGGTTTGAACACACATGAATATCAGCTATTACATTTAGATACAGCATGATAATTTAGAAATGTTAAAAATAAACGTAAAAACGTGAAATTTTTAAAATTTCAGCAAATTTTAGAGCAGATGTGCGATCAGAAGATATAAACCAATTTCGTTTCTTTTTTCACATATTTTTCGTCACCTAAATTCACAACTTTTCCGCGTTAGTATGAGTTGAAGAAAAAAAAAAATGCTTGTATCGCCCCACTCTATTAGTTACAGAATGCACATGTTATGTTTCGGCACATGTTCAACTGTTTCGCATATACCTAAACTGAAACTAAAAGCAACTTGTAATGGTAAGACAATTCTCTACCACATTAGTGTTGATTAGTAATGATCATGGTTTCAAAAACCATTAATACTCGATTTTGTCAAGTTCCAATCAAACACTGCATTAGAAAAGATAAATAAATAAATAAATAAAAAAAAGCCATTAGCTAAGCATAGTAAAAGAAAAATAATATAAAAGATGAAAAGCTTAAACAGTCATTTTTGTGGATTTTTCGTGACACCGTCCCCCACCCCCAATAAGGAAATACAAAAAATGGAAAATAATTTTCTGGATGAAGTAATCTGATACATTGGAAATTTTAAAGTACTTCTCGGAAAAGAAAAAAAAAATAATGAACAAATGATCAAAATCTACACCAGCATTGTTAAAGTACACTTTCCTGATACTATTTTGTGAAATTACCTAATATTGCGATATATAGTACATTCGATTTTTCAAGCTCTTCAACAAAATCGTGTTCTATTTAAAACCAAAATTTCTTTTTAAATCTCGTAACTGCAGCAAACTGGACAGAAAAATAAAATTTCTTCCCAAGTTAGCATATATATTTATTCAAGAGTATGAAATGAACAACATAACTGAAAAATAAAAAGAGAACGAAAAAAGAAAAAAACCTTGGGATTCATTTAAATTCCTTATTTTTATTTATAGTATTTGACATAATGAGTCTTTATTACTATTGCAACATGACATTGTATTCATGAACAAAAGATTCCGAGAGATCTTCGCTTAGGAGCAGGAGAAAGGAGAACGCGCGGCAGTTTGACCCCCCAGAAGGAAGAGGGGGGAATTCGCCAATCGCCTTATTCGGGACCACGTGCGACTCATCGCCACTCCTACCAGCTCCGGATCATTTTGGTAACAGCGAAAGCATAGGGGTGTCTAGTAGGGTGGAGCGAAAAATTAAATTTTGCCAAATTGTTTTTTAATAGCTATAAGAATATGACCCAACCTTTCAAAAAGCATATCCTAAAATATTTTTTACTTATTTTGAGTCTATCTACCCGCGCATTTGATTTGAATTTTGCAACGTTCGCTAATGAAAATGCTCAAAAGAAAGAAGAGTTGCGAAAGAAGAACAATTTTTTCTGACGAATCAGAGGACTGACAGGAAAATGGTTATTGGTGGTATAGACGTTTCACAAACGAAAAAAATAGAAAAGCGAAATGATAGAAATCAAAAACTAGAACAATATTGTGCTTCTCTGACATATGAGGATAAACAGGAGGATAGAGTTGAACTTTCCCCACGAGCCCCTCTTATATTGGATGAGTCAGAAGATACTGAAGAAATAGACTATGGCTTAGAACTATGTTCTTCAAAGCACCAAGAGTCCAAGAAAAAGCCAAAACTCAGCTTGCCATCTTTGCCAAAAACATGTGACCGATATGGCGTATCTGATAGAGCTGTTGCAGCAATCGCATCAGCAGTTCTTCATGACATTAAGTCAGATGTGTAAATAATAGATAGATCAAAATTGCACCGTGGAAGATCAAAAGGACGCAAAGAAATATTAGCTAAAAATAGAGTTGTCAGTGTTATAGCTATATACTTTGATAGCAGAAAAGATGAAGTTTTAAATGTAGTAAAAAAGGGAGTCAAAAAATACCGCCAACTTATTGTAGAAGAACACATTTATGTTATCAAGGAACCTGACTCTGTTTATGTCGGCTACGCTGTCCCAAGTACTGGGAAGGCCAAGAGCATAGAACGTGCTATGTATGACTTGTTCTCTTCTGAAAACGTTTCATTGAGAGAAACTGTAGCTGTTGGTTGTGATGGAACAGCAACAAACACAGGGGAAAATGGTGGTGTAAAACGGTTGTTAGAAAAACCTTTACAATGGATCATATGCCTTTTACACACGAATGAATTGCCTTTAAAACACCTTTTTTCATTCTTAGATGGGGCAACTACTGGGCCAAGTTCCTATTCTGGTACTATTGGAAGATTGCTAGAAAAATGTGAAGAAAATCCTATAGTACGGTATGAAAAGCTAGAAAGCGCTTAGCCGGATATTTTGGCCGATATCAACAAAGACCTAAGTTCTGACCACCGTTACTTGTACGATATTACATCAGCTGTAATTAGTGGCGATTATCCTCCCGATCTAGCACACAGAGCTCCAGAGAAAATGTCGCATGTTCGAAGGTTGGATATTAAGGCTATATACTTCCACAAGTAAACCATCTGAAAACCTTAATCATCTTGCCACGTTTATTGTTAGAGTTTACGCTCCTGTTTGGTTCCAAATTAAAACTCATCCGTCATGCAAAGATGGATCTTGAAATTTTTGGAAATTGGTTTCGAATTCTCGATACCTTCCATTTAAACTAAAAAAAGTAGTCGACCCTGTCATTGAGCGGAACAGTTTCTTTGCGCATCCTGAAAATCTTCTGTTGTCGATGATCTCAGATCCTGAGGAACACATTCGTGAACTTGCTGCTAGAAGGATTATAAAAGCAAGAGAAGGGACTAATTCTGAAAAGGTCCCTCATATTTTTGAGGTCCCTAAAATTAAGCTTAATGCCAAATCATACACAGACCTTATAGATTGGCAACAAAAATATTTTCAACCTCCCATCCTTAGAGTAAAATTTTAAAGTAACCCATGCTACTCTTCATTTAGAAGCAATAATTAATTTATGAAATGAATTGGTATATGTGTGTCTATAATTAATTTAGGTACTGAACTGGTATATTTTTGTGTAAATGTAATTGTACAATTAACTTATGAAGTGAATTGGTATATTTATGTGTATGAAGTTAATTGGTATATCTATGTGTACAATGTTTCTCAATAGTAATGTTTTAGGGTGCAATTTCAAATGCAACTATTAAAATATTGAACCTTGCAAATAACTAATACTATAATTAAAGAAAATATTTCTTACTGACATATGCTAAATTAATTTATTAGGCGGTTTCAAATTATATGATTGTGTTTCATTATGGCTCCTTCACTAGCTAATTCTATTCCCACATTCTCGGGGTCAGAAAACATAGAATTTTTCATTAATACATTCAATGAAATGGCTCGAATTGAAAAATGGTCAAATGATAAACAGATCCTATTGTTTAGAATTAATCTCAAATTAAAAGCTCTTGAATATATCTCGAACCATTCTCTAGCTTCAAACACAAAACAAATAGAAAGTCTACAAAAAATACTTTGTGATAAATTCTCAAAAACAAACTTTTCAAGAGGTCCAAAGCAAATTTGCGAAAATAAGCCAGGGTGTAAATCAGTCAATTAGTGACCTTGCTGAGCAGATTGAATCTGCAGCTACAAAGTATGCCAATCCAGAGGGTTCAAATGATCCCCAACTTCTAAGACTGACAGCAGACCTTAAGCTATCAAAATTTCTAGAAGCTTTGAGACCTGATCTCCAATTTGAGGTAAAAAAAATAGGTCCTCAATCATTCGAAGCTGCAATAAACATTGCAAAAAATGTAGAAAGGGATTTTCAGGATTCTGCTTATTCTGTTAATGCATTAAAATCCTCCAACAATAACTCTGATATTGAAATTCTATTACACCAACAGCTGGAAAATAATAAGCAAATTTTAGAGCTAAGCAACCAATTAAGGGAATTAAAAAATGCAAATAATACACACTTACCATCCACTTCCACAGAACAGGATGTATCATATGTCTGCCACTTATGCAGTGGGCCTCACATAATCATGAGCTGTGAGCGATATCCTCAGAATTTGAATACTTCAGCAAACAATGCTCAAAGAAATCAGAATAATTCTAACTTCAGAGGTAGAAATAATTTTGAAAGGTACAGAAGTGCCAATAGAGGCCAAAACAATTTCAGAGCTCATCGAAGAAATTACCCCGGCAATAGATACAACACTCACCCATACTATAGACAAAATAGAAATAATTTAAACTAAATTGGGGTTCTTACCATCAGCAAAAACTAAAATCGGTAGGAACCCAGTCTCAAATCAGTAGGTCGAAGAAAAATACTACTAACATTAAGTATACAAAGGAAAACTCAAAAAGTAGTAAAAAGACTGCCAGAAAGAAAAGGAGTGAGGAAACAAAATTAACTACTTGCGAAACTGATAAGACCAATGAACACTCTGAAATTACACACAAACTTTTAATGTCAAGCACTACTAATGATAACTGCCTACCCATTATTGAAATAAAATGCGGAAATATTTTTCATGCACTTTTGGATACTGGAGCTAACGTCTCATTAATACAACCTCAGGTCATCGATGAAATCAAATTGCATTCCAAAATTAATTTTGTTTCTCGAGCTTTAAGAATCCAAACGCTCGACAATAACAACATTCCCTATAAGTCAGCTGTAGAGATCAAATTTAAGATTAACAACAAATGGTTCTCCAATTTATTTTTTGTGACTGAGAACATGCGGTCTTCAAAATATAATGTGATTCAGGGATATGATTTTTTACACAGGAACAGGATACTTTTGGACACAGTCCACAAACAACTAATTGTTGACAACATTAAATTTCCATATCATGAAACCACTCCAGTAATCAATCAGCTTGCTCCAAATTCTACCCACGAAATGGACTTCAATTCTACCCACAATACACAGCAGTCATTTAAAGTGAAAATTTCAAATAACATTACTTTAACACCAGGCCAACATGAGATTATATCCCTGAAAATCCCTGATGAACTCAAAAATTCTGAAATTTTATTCTCACCTGGCTCCAATAAATTATTCTCAATAAATCATTCCTTACATGACACTGCTGATAGCAACTTCATAACTACAGTTATTGAAAACAACACTGCAAAAAAAAAAAGTGGTGAGAAAAAACACCAATTTAGGCAGTGTATCAAAATTTGATAGGAACGACTTGCATTCACCTTCTGAGAGCACTATTTTGTCAAGTAAATAACCTCAATTTAAAAGAAATTCACAAACTCAGAAAGGAAGAAATCAAGCCAGCGGACTTTAATTTAGATCACCTTAGTGCTATTGACAAACAAAACATGCAAAATCTTCTTCTAAAAAATTTCAAGGTCTTCTCCAAGTCATATAAGACATAAGGTTGTACTTCAGAGATAGTACCAGAATTCAACTTGCTTTACCCCTTTCCTATACAAACCAAGCCCTACCCGATCCCAAAAATTGCGAAAGATTTTGCAAAAACTGAGATCAATAAATTACTCGAAGCAAACATAATTGAAAATACTTCTTCCAATTACAGCTTTCCGGTTTTTTTCGTAAAGAAAAAACCACTTCCTGGAGAATCTGATGATAAATTAAAATTCCGAATGGTAGTCGATTACCGGTTGTTGAACAGTATAACAGAACCTTTCAAAATTTGCTTGCCTAAAATATCGGAAATTGTACACTCTATTGCAGGAAGGAAACTGTATTGTGTTCTGGATCTCAAATCTGCATTTTTTCAAATTCTTTTGAAAGAGTCGGATAGAGATAAGTTAGCTTTTTGCTCAGAACTTGGCAATATGAGGCCTCTGAGATTACCCTTTGGAGCTCGAAGCAATACTTCTTACTTTCACACCTTGATAGCTAAATGCTTGGGTGACTTAAAAGGTCGTAATGTGCAATTCTTTTTCGATGATATAATCATAGCTGCTGACAACATGAATGAAATCATGCATACACCACAACAAGTTTTTGATAAATTAATACAATTCAATTTGACTCTTGACCCATCCAAACTTCAATTATGCAAAAACAATATCACTTATCTAGGTTTTAATTTGAATCAAGATGGATTTTCTCCTTCGGAGCAAAATATTTCTAAAGTTTCCAAATTCCCAATTCCAAAGAATCCAAAACAAGTACAATAATTTTTAGGGATTGTAAATTATTTCAGGCATATGATATATGGGTAAGCTGATGTTGTTCACCCTATTGTTAATTTAACCAAAAAGAAGGTACCTTTTATCTGGTCTGAAGAATGTCAACAAGCTTTTGACACCATCCAAGAAATCATTTTGCACAGACCAACTTTGAAAAGTATTGATCCAAAAAAGGAGTTTTACTAAGTGACTGATGCGAGTCTCATTGGGATCTCTGGTATTCTTATGCAACAGCATAACAACCAATTCTTCCCATTGGAATATTTTTCTAGGCAATTAACATCTGCCGAATCTAGGTATCCTTCCATCCGCAGAGAACTTTTAGCAATGTATGCTTCAGTCAAACACTTTCATGAGCTATTATATGGAAATTCATTCACGTTACTCACTGATGCAAGATCCCTAACCTTTCACCTCCAACTGGACACTCAACCTGATATTGTTGCACGATGGCTTAAATATTTAGATCAATTCCATTATAGAACTGAATGCATTCCTGGTTTAAAAAATCCCGCAGACTATCTATCAAGGACAATGAATTCACAATAGTAAACATTAACAACAACATAGGCATTTTTCAACCACCCAACAACATTTCTAATAAAACCATTTTACAACATCAATCTAACGATGAGGAATGTCAGAAAATTCAAGCAGGCTTATCCAATAATGAGGAAATTGCTCTCTCACAATACTTCATTGACCAAAACACTCAGCTTGTTATGAGAAAAATATTTCCCAGAAAAGGCAAAACAAAGAACAAGCAGTTAGTGAACAAAATCTTAGTTCCTAGGTCTCTGATCAAAGCTCTAATTGAGAATGCACACATTCCTCATTTTGGCATCACAAAAACTTAATGATTTTTTATACAACAGGTATCACTGGAAAGGCATGTATTCAGATGTAAAAAACTTTGTAGAAAATTGTGAGAGGTGTCTAAAGAACAAATCAAAACCAAAAATCACAATCACTGAGTCAATCCCAAAAAGCAATTTATTGCCAGGAAATCAAATTTCACTTGACATTGTTGGCCCGTTGCCTAGATCACATGACAACAAACACTTTGCGTTAACTGTTGTGGACCAATACTCAAGATTTTTGCAGGTTTTTCCTCTTACCAACATCAAAGCATCCACCATAGTCACATGTCTCAACCAATATTTTTCACGCTTTGGGATTCCAAAAGTCATCATTCACGATAACGGTCCAAATTTTGTTGCTAATGAATGCAAGGATTTTTTTTAATCACTTAACATTGACGACAGAAAAACATCAATATATTACCCACAAAGTAACGGTCTTTTAGAACGCCTTCATAAAACGATGAAACAAAGCATAGCTTCATTATGTGATAATACTTTTGAATGGTCTGACAGACTATTAACATTCAAACTTCATTACAACAACTCGACTCACAAGGCAACAGGTTTTACACCATCTGAACTATTTCTAGGCAGAAAACTAAACGTTTCCATAGACATTTACAACATGCCAGCCGAATCTGAAAGTTACTCTACCTATCACAAAAAAATAATTGATCTCTTTAGAGCAACAAAGGAACTCCTAAAAAAATGAGGAGGAGTATTTTACTTCTTCAAATAAGCATGTGAAGGGTCGAAAGAAACCCAATCTAAAATTAGGCGACAAAGTATTTGTGCAGACATTCCAACGCCCCAACACATTTCAGGCAAAGTATGAAGGTCCTTTTGTAATAACTAAAAAATTCAGGAATAATAATTTCCTGTTAAAAAATATCAATGAGCCTGAAGCCAGACAAATGAAATTGCACATAAGTAAATTATTTAAGCAAGCTGAGTTAAGACCTAATTTAAGAAATCTAAATGAGAACAATGCGAATGAAGAGATAATAAGTGAAAATGAGGCAGAAGTTTAATAAGATTGAATTTTTTTTTTTCTTTTAACGTTGGAAAATGAAATGCATTTCATCATTGTGAGTATCCTCTCCTGATCACAAACACACTTTGAAATCAAATTCACCTCATTAAATAAGTTTGGGATGCGCAACCAAGCTATTTTGTGTAATTATTGCTGGCTGGTCCGAATAATTTCACTCAAAATTAATCGATTTGATTTGGCTTCAAAAGAAAGAAAGTTAAAAAAAAAAAAAATCCCTTTGTAGCACACAACTACAAGTTTGTGATGAAAGGACATATGCTCACATGAGTTGCTTGCAGATCATTTGACGCGGTAAAGAAAGTTTCAAGTCATCATATAAACTGCCAGAAATTAATATTTTTCTTGAAAATTTAAAATAATTAAATAGTGCATAAAGTATGGAACAACTAAAAGGTATCAAGTATTAAATTACAAAACACTAATTCGTTGAAATATAAGTGAAAGGTTCTGACAACTAACATAACGAGGTAAATTGCATTTTGGAATATTTTGTATAAATTTGAGATAGGTGTGTGACAATTATATGTCTTGTGCAATATTTATATTATGTATTTGTGTTTTTTTTTTCTTTTTTCTTCTTTTTTCTTTTCTCACATACATTGGTGAACTATAGAACTGACTTCACATTTTTCATTCACGAACAATTTTGAAAACTTAGTAACAATTGAATAAGTCAATGGAGCATTTCACCATTTCTAGATCACATACAATTCTTCTTTCGCCTCAAATATTTCGTACAGCACTTCAGCAAGATCCGAGAGGACTTCACCGACATTGATGAGTAACCATTTGACCGACTGGAATGGGTCAGATTAGGCTGCTGACAAGTTTGTTCCCTTTCTTTTTTTCTTTCTTTTTCTGTGAGGGGTGAGAGATGTTGTGTTGAAAACACAACTATCGCAGAGCCCTTATTGCTACCCTTCAATGTTGACAAACAGAACGTTTCCGTAACAGCGGAGAAGGATCCGGCGCTCCAGTCAGTTGACTGGGCAGCCGCCGCAATGTGAAATGATCCCTTTTCTAGCACTCCATCCGGTCAACTGGGTAGCCGCTGCAGCCTGGAGCTAATTTGTTTCAATGAACTCTCTTCTCTTTTTTTGTGTGGCAACAGTTGGATGAGCGGGAGAGGCAGCAGCCAGCGAGAGTGGGGACTTTCTTCTGAAAGTTTTCTCCCCCACGTTTTGCTGTGCTGCAGCCATTTTTTACAGTTAAACATGTAAATCTAATATCAAAAAAAAAAGGAAAGAAGGAAAGAATTGTTCGCGTATTAGCTGAAAGAAGAAATTTTAAACTCATTTTCATGATGTCAAAGACCGATGTAAAAAGGTTGAGCCAAGATGATGTGTGTGTGAATACTTAGAAATCGGTGATCTCCGTTTTTTCCCTCACCCAATTTGCATCTGATGTTGTGTGTGAAATTCGCGTATTAACTGAAAGAAGAAATTTTTAACTCATTTTCATGATGCCAAAGACCGATGTAAAAAGATTGAGCCAAGATGATGTTGTGTGTGAATAATTAGAATTCGGTGATCTCCGTTTTTTCCCTCTCCCAATTTGCATCTGATCTTGTGTGTGAATAATGATGAATCAGTGATATCGTCATAAGAATACCGGGTTTTCGTTCACCGAAATCTGTAATTGGGAAGTGTCTTCGAGCTAGTGAGATAACGTGAACATGGGCGTTTCACGTATGTGATTTCTCACGTTTTTTTTTTCTACGAAGCTGATTAAATCATGCAATCCGGTATGTGTCAGTGAATTCTGCTAAATGTTTTTTTGTTTTTTTGTTTTGTATCAAGGCATCTGTACTTTTGTTGTGATTTCAAATATGTCATATCCCTTTCATCATAAATTTTAACGTGTTCAAGTATATTATATCTTAGTAATAATTAATTTTAATCAGTCTCTAACATAGAAATTCAACAATAATGTTTGTTGGTCGAAGTGAGAAATGCTTTGATTCCACATGCCATTTTAAGTATTTTAATGTATTGTGCACACTTTTATTCACTTTTATTTTAAGAATTAAATATGTTAACCCAGAATGCTAAACTCAGTTTATTTGTTTATTTGCATGTACGATTTCCAGATTAGAGTCCACTTAGTTAGTTAGCGCAATTACTCGCCTTATCCAGCAAAACCACTATACTTTCACATCCCCCAACACCGGAGTTGTTGGTCTCTTTATTATGGAGTCACCTAGTTGGTGGACCAACGTCGCTCCCTATGTAGGGACAGACACAATGACAACCACGCCCAGTCGGGGATGGAATCCCGACCGCCGTTAGTAGAACCGGAAACCGTAATACTGTGCTTTATCCACCATGCAATCTGGTCTGCTCAACTAAGATGTCAGAATTTTCAAAGTTTGAAACAGAGACGGATTAATGCAATTTTTTTGTGTGTGGAGCGGCTAGTTGAAATTTATATCCATTGTATAGAAGGAATATACTGTCACGTACACTTTTTATGTAATTCCTTTTATCTTGGCGGGGGTGGTCGTTCCCTTGCCCTCCACCTTTATGTTAATCAGCTAGTGGTCGGATGGATATTTTGAGACAAGAGCTTGCAGTTCATCATTTTATAAGTCCGTGAAAACAAAACTGGAGAAAACATATGACAAATCTGTTCACAGCTCAAAAATATTGTTTTCAAATCTGTCAAGAAAAGTTGTAAAAAAAAAGAGAGAGAGAGAGAAAGCGGGGGGGGTGGTCATTTTCGTTTTCCACACCCAGAGTAACGTGATCGGATCGGATTTTGTGTGCTGAGGTAGCTACTGTCGTTATTAATAGCACTTTCTTCAGATTCAATGTCGTGTCTAGTTTTGACTTTCTCTGAAACTTGTAGGTGAAGAGGTAAAAATCAGCGAGTCTTGCGGCGTGCGCTAATACACAAACCACTTCAGCCAACACAAGCAATGACAATAAGTACCACTACCCATTTTATTAAACTTTTATAATAAACTGTTTATCATAAGTCTACGCTTTAAATTTTAAGCTATAGGTTAGCTGTAGAAACTTGTAAAATTTCATTAGACGTAATAAAAAAAGAAATCAAAATACTCCTTTCTAGTTTGTATTAAATTATAATTATAAAACAGTTAAATTATGTAGGGCTGCAACCGCCCTCCAACTCACGCCCGGGTCTTGGACCCAGGGATCCACCAGCCCTATTTTTGTGGTGCCCATGCAGATATATGAAAAAGGCCACCTGAACCCCTTGGTTAAAATTAAGGGCCCGATTCAAACGAAACAGAGTTCTATCGTTTTCCGTTGCGATCGCGGAAATTTTCGACTGATTCCTATGTTTCCTATTCAAGTGAAACCTGTCTATCGCTTTTGGATCACGTGACACTGCGATCGGTGTTTTGCTATCGCTTTTTCAAAAGCGATCTTTTTCAAGAACATGGCGGATCGATCGGCGGATGGTTGATAAGAAGATTACAACAACAACGAAGACTCGTTATTTAAAATTACGAAGCAATCCGTTGGAATTATCACACAGGGAATTCTGCAAAAGATTTAGGGCTGCGGAAAGCTGAATTTTCTCGCAGAATAGAATTTCTGTAGGGTTTATTTTCTGTCGGCCTTTGAGTTCCACTTTAGCAGACACTACGATGCAGGGGCCATCTATAGTCCTTATTTTAAATCGTTTATTGCTCGTTAAATATGATGTTTGAAACAGCGCGAAAAAATACATGAATAACGAATAATTTCTCGCTAAAATAAGCATCCTAGCAACCCTCCTAAACAAATACAAATATTCATACCATTATATTAAGGATGTCTTTCATTGTTAATTATATATCAGAACAAAAAATAAATAGTAATTCTACCCCTCCATTATAATTATAAACAGCTTCTCTGCTACAGAAAAATAAAATGTAGGCAAACTAGAGAACAATTATTATTCGATAATTCGAACAATTCGACATGATAATTATGACGAACAATATTATTATTAATAATTTTCTAAAAAAAATCTTCATAAATTAAAAATGTATTTCCATGATTATAAACATACAAAAAATATTAACCTAAACCAGTTAAAATTTTAAAACATTAACCTACCTTTATGTGGAATCCTCGAGAAATAGACTGTTCTGGGAGCTTCTTGTAGTTTCTGCCTCTTCTATAAATACAAGCGCGCGCTGCCCCGATAGTTCAGAGTGTGAGTGAGCTCTCGTCGAGAGTGAACCGAGCGTCGGAGGAGTACGGCGCTTTGCTCTGTGATAGAAGCAGTGTTTCCGCATGCGTTTTTGGTGCTTTGTTCTTAAGTGCTGTGTGTAAATTCTTCATTGTTGAGTCTTGAGGGAGTGTTAGTATTATCCCTCGTATATTTCCACTGAATTTTACCTGTGGAAGTGTTTTATTTTGTGTGAGAATTACAGCACTTGTAAGAGCTTCTGCTCTGAGCGGACTGTTAAAAGCACATTACTGTTAGATTGTGCTTGTGTGAATCTTGTACAGTTAATTGTTTGACTTAGAAGCAATAAAGTTGTGTTCCATCCTGACAAATCGAGTCTTTACGAGAACTTTCTACACCAACTAGACTTTAGAACGACGAACCCAGGAAACAAGCGGAGTTTTCTGCAACAAAACGTAAAAATATTTTGCTGAATCAACAAAAATTTTGTTGAATCAGCAAAATCATCTGGTTGAAGTAGCGCTAACAAAACTTTTGTTAAATTAAAAAAATAATTTTAATAAATTAATTTTATTATTTCAACAAAACATTTTGTCAGTTTAACCAAAGAGTTTCCTTAGAATAAACAAACGTTTTATTAATTTAACCAAACTATTTTGTTAAATGGTTTATTTGGTTAAAGTCATCCAAAATATTTGTTTGAATCAACAAAATTTCTTTGCTTACTGGTATGTTCATGGCTCATATAACAAAATTATTTCGTTGATTTTGCTTTGTAATCTTTTTTAGCCCACAAACATTTCGTTGAAAGTTTCAAAAGTATAACTAATTAATTATCTATTCATAAAAATTTACATTTTTTGTTTTAGTGTTTTTTTATATCTGCAAGTTTAATTTTAACAACTTCAACTCCAGTTTTTTTTTTCCTCCGCATAAAAAAAGTAAGACAGTCAGATTATTCAAAATTCATGATAGGTGTGTTTTCTGTTAGGCAATCACATTAAAAATAATTTAATGCCAAAATTAGGATCAATGTTTAACACTTGCACATGAAAACAATAAAATACATCGGAAAGAGAAGCATTTCTTCTGAGAAGTCAAAATAACCATCTGCTGTAAATATATGTATGCACTATTTTAAATAAGCGAAACATTGCTTATACATACTGAATATATTAATACAGCGTTTCTCAACCTGTGGGGCGCGACCCCCAAGGGGTAGAGCTGAAGCAAACCGCATGTATTCGGTACTAAGATACGGATAATCACTCGGACTCGAAGTAACGAATTGTTACTTTTCGGTTGATATCGTTACTCGATCCGAAGGTTTCGGATCGAGCAGCATCGAGTACTAATATCTTCTGTTATTTGTTACTGGCAGTTACTGGATATCGGATCGCGGTTTCAAGGGGGAAAATGACTTTCGAGTGTGCATTTCGGATCGACCAGGTTCGAACTTCGAATACAAGACTGCGGGAGGGAGAAAATGAATTTCGGTATTTGAGTAATAGTATGTTCCGTTCCTTTACTAGATACCGGAAGTATTATGGATTCTCGCTGTTTGAAGGGAAAAATCAGTTTCGGTATTTGAGTAGTAGTATGTTCTGGTTGCAATTCGTTTGTGCCGAGCCGGATGGTATCGTTTTGATGAGGTTTGGAAGAATCCGTATGTATCGTTACAGTTATGGAGATGGATATACTATCTGCTGCTCTATTGATATGGGTCGTACAATGGGGGGATAGGATCCGGTGTATAGCATGTTCTTATGCGCAGTTGAACTTTTTTTGCGGGGGGGGGGGAAGGGGGTGTTCTTATAATTGTAGAGGAGCAATACACATAAGAGAAGCATGTTAGTAAGGGGTGCTAATTTCGGGCTTTCTAACATTTTGGTACTAAATAGTGGTGCAATCAGAATTCTTTATTTCAGGGTGATTCCGAAGCAGGATTGCGAACTTAACTTTTTCTTTTTTTTTTAGCTAGAATCGAAATATGAGTAATAAATAACAAATTATTTAAATACACCTTTTAAAAAATATATTTTTATAAAGTAAACGAATTCACACATTTTTATTATTTAAAATATTATTTGGAACAAAAAAAAAATATTTAGCATGGAAACCTAAACACATTTTTTAAGTATGTAATTCTCATTGAATAAAACAATTTTAATTTAAAATATGGTAATTTTTAATTTACTTCGAAAAATGGTCCAGCAAAAGAAGTTTTTGATATGAAATAAGAACTCACAAATAATAAAGATATTATGCTTTTAGAGACGCAAAGTAGTTGATATCATACTGAGATCCCCTGCCCTGTGAATTTTATATATGTGGCCCAATCCCTGGATCTCAGTATTCGAGAACCCGCTCTCAGAAAAAACACGAGTCACAAGCTTTCCTTTACACTTTTATGATAAGAATGAACAGGTTAAACCAGCGTTCAGAATTAAAAAAAGGGGGGGTTGAGAAAAAAAAAAGTATGGCATATGTCTTTGGAAGATTTCTATGTGCACTCAGTAATTCGGATAATTTAGCATTGTATAAAACCATAAATGTGTATAAAAACAATCTGTAAATCAGAGAAAATAAGCTCTAAATACAACTTTGTACAACTTCGCTAAAAAAAATTCTTTTTGGTTATAGGTTTATGTATGGGCGGCATATATCCATAACAACACTGTCCCGGATGTGTTGTTATGGGGCACTATATAACACCCTATTACCGATTCTATTAGTAGTAACGAAAGTAACGAGTAACGAATACTTAGTAACGAATAGCGAACATCTAAGTAACAAATACATACGGATACTCATTTTGTCGTTACTTTTACAGCACTACCAAGGGGGTCGCAGAGCGTTTGCAGGGGGGGCACGAGAAAAACCAAAGAACAAGTAGTGATGCACGTTTTTAAAAAATTCATCTTATTTATTCTCCTTTTTACTCAAAAATGTATCCATTTTCGCTTAACATGTTCGTTCAAACTTTACTGATAACATTATTTTGTATAAAATTCGGTAAATATTCATTGTTAAAGATTTAAAAAACTGAATGTATACTGAAACATGTGGGGGGGGCGCCACCGCAAGTTAGCCTTTGTTGGGGAGGCGCGACGTTAGAAGGTTGAGAACCGCTGCATTAATAGATAAATTAAGCAAAGTTAAAAATACTTTATGTCTAAGAATATGAAAAATGTGTAATATGTTGAGAGTAATATTATTTAAATACAAGCGCTTCCCAAATTTTGTTGTTAATAATAATAATGTACACTGTGTCAAACTTATTCCATGTTGTCCTATAATGCTGTTTTCGCGCTTATATTGCATGTGTGGTATACGTAATGTGACCATTTATTTTTTCCTTCAAAACGGGACATCTACTACTTTTTTGGCAATAGTGTATTTATTTTCTTCCTCAAAACGGGACTCTACTGTTTTTAAGGTAATAGTGTAGGTAGACTGAATTTACCGGTCTGGGTATCTTTTAGTTGTCAAGAAAACGCGCAAACAAGCTTGTATTAATGCTAATATCAAAATAAAATGAAAAACAAAACTTTGTTAAAACACACATATATTGTAAAAAATAGTGCAAGACATGCGTTTCGGGTGGTACAAGGGGTAGGCCCTTCTTCGACTTCAAAACCACCATCCGACACAGGATGGTAAGAAAGTGAGAAATGTAAACAAAAGGACACTCAGAAAAAAGAAAGTTGTCATTCGGAAGGGGAAACAAATTCTTAGAAAACCAGAGTGAAGAGAGAAAATAAAGTGGAGATTGGGGGAGGGGGAGGAATAAGCAAAAGAGGAACATGACTTTAAAAAAAGAAATAAAAATTAAATAAATTGAAATAGTTGACAAAAAAAGAACAAACACAAAAACAATACATCCCACCCCGGCGTTTTCTTTGCGTCTCGAGAGGGGAGGGAGGTCAGATTTTTTTTATTTTTTTATTTTTTTTTTATTTTTTTTTTACAGACACTGACATTGGATGATTTTAGATTTTTAGATGCCTTTATTGAAATCGTTACCTCTCTTTCTAAAAACGGGACATTGAAGGGGACATTTTCTAAAAACGGGACATTACGGTGTCCTAAAGCTGTGCTTGGGGACAACGGGACAAGCCACCTAAAAACGGGACTGTCCCGTTCAAAACGGGACGTATGGTCACCTTAGGTATACTTGATAAGTTATTACTTTGTTTCGGTGTATAGCGTAAGATTTTATACTAATTACAAGAGCAACGAATCACGAAAAATATTTCAACTATGAGAAAACACGGAACAGTTTTTATTTTAATAAGGCATACTCCGATATTAAGCAGCTGGGGCCATTTTGGGGGAGAATCAAGCAAACAATCTGGAACTAAAAATAAAACAGATCACTCGGGATACGCGCAAAATGAATGAAGTACATGGGTATCAAAAAGTCCGTAAAAACTTTAAAAAATCATTAAAAAAAGAACAAATAATGATAGAAAATTGCGATCTGCATAGATAGGTTTAGAGGGTTATTGGATTATTTAATGACAAGAAAGGTTTTACTTCCAAATGTTAGAGTTATGTGGCGCTGATATGTACAATGGGAAGCAAGTTTCAAAAAAAAAAAAAAAAAAAAAAAAAAAAAAAAACGAAATCTCTGTAATCTTATCCATGTAAGCCGCAATTTTGCATCGTTATTTGTTCTTTTTAAATGAATTTTTAAACTTTGTCACACCCAGGATGCGTCAAAAGCTCGTGAAAGCTTCAAAAATTCATCAAAAAAGAACAAATCATGATACAAAATTGCAGTTGCTTGGAATGGATTAGAACGATTTCGAAATTTTTTATCGGAAACTTGCTTCCCATAGTGCATGTAAGCGCCACCTATCGGTAACATTTGGATCTAAAACCGTTCTTGTCATTTAAAAAAATCCGTTCACCCTCTAAACCTATTTGTACAAACTGCAATTTTCCATCATTATTTGTTTTTTTAATGGATTTTTAAAGATTTACGGACTTTTTTATCACCCTGTATATAGTAGTGCAAAAACTGAAATCAAATAAGCATTTCTTAATCTGGGCTATCAATTTTGATTATATATTTATTTTATCACGAAGACAGATGCGATTCTGGCGCTTTACTTTGTATGAAAAATCTGGCATTGAGTTGTTTTTAACTATGTAGATAGAGATAAAAGAATTAAAATAAAAATGTAAATTTTAATGAATAGGTAAAATAATTAGACTTACTTCAGAAACTTTCGATTAACTCAGTAAGCCCCTAGTCGATTAGTATATTTTGTAGTTGCTGTTTTTGTGTGGTCTGGAATTTCTAGCTTCGTTCAGGTGAATGGCTCTGTACTTCTGAATATCCGTGGTACGGTGGAATTAGCTGGCTTGAATTGCAAAACACATTGCAACGGAGTTAAATCTATGAATCTGTCAAAAGTATTGAGGTCGCAAAACATCAAGGGGGGGGGGGGTCCGGAACGACCCTCAGGAAAAGACGCCAGGGCTTATTAGCGAACAGTGTCCATGATAAAGGAGATTTTACATAACCTATATTAAGAAAATGGACGTTACTAACTATTTTTGAAAAGTATAATCTTTCATCTGCTTCGCACCGCCCATTGACACATGCGTAAATAGACTGTTGAAAGGTTCTGATTGGTCCAATTTCAACCAAACATTTTGCTAAAATTAAAAGCATTTTGTTAAATCGATCAGCAAACTTTAGTAAAATCAGCAAAACAGAACTACGAAACTCTTTAACCAAACAAATTTTGTTAAATTAAACAAAACACTTTTTAGCGTGTAATTACTAATTTATACTATTGAGAAATTTTATAGGAAACTTTCGGACAGAAAAATATTTCAAACTGGCTGAAAATTTTTGCCAGCAGCTATATGTGTTCGTGTACATTTTTTGTTGTGTTACTATAAATTATATATAAACGCTTCCTACTTCGCCTGACTAATCGGTATTTCTTTCTTTTCAGAGCAATGTCACATGTTCATCATCAACTACAAAAACACAGTGCAGCAATTGCAGCAGTGGCTGCACCAGCATTGGTGAATGGTTCTTTGCAGAATGGACTTTACGCCGCTGCACATGGCCACAGGTTGGCACCTTCCTCTGTGGTACCACTTCTCGGTGCACATCCAACATCCCTCTTAAACGGCGCAGTGAGCATGAGTAGTGCCTCGTCGGATTTATATTCCGAGAGTTTGAAAAGGAGGAAAGTACATCGGTGTGATTTTGAAGGTTGCGAGAAGGTTTACACTAAAAGTTCACATCTTAAAGCACACAAAAGAACCCACACTGGTAAGTGAATAAAGTTAAGAGACATTCCAGAATGCTGGTATTAAAAACAAATAAAGGTTTATAACTCAAATCATGGCAAACACATCTATTCTTTTCTTTTTCCCAGAATTTGCTCTTCCCATCACGCATTCGGTCGAAGTATTGGCCATTTCATTATGAAGGCACATAGTAGACGGCCCACATTATCCCTTATGAAGGGATGAGCAACCCAGACAGCACATAAGCTTAAATAAAGCTTGACATTTCTTTGAATTTGACGAATTAATACAATATTGATAGTTCAATTCATTTTAAGCTTGCAGCAAGCATTTGAACTGTCAAGCTTGAATACAACTTGATTACTGCTTGATTTGGAAAGCCGCATCCACATAACAAATAACTTATCATCAGTCATAGATGTACTTGACCATAGAATTAAAACAAAAGGTTCTATATTTCTAAATATGGAAATTCTTTAAAATAAAATACAATTATACAACGAAATTGATTTCAAAATCAGTCGTTTGTCTCGATTTTGGCCAGTATTGCCCAACATGAGTGTCGCGATATTGAAAGTTTTAAAACGTGCGCTGCTTTTAAGTTTATATTATGCTTATTTCCCTATTAGTAGAGCCTCTAAATCACACATAACATTATTTTAATTTTGATTCATCCCATGGAAAAATTAAAGAAACAGATCGGCATCGGCCAATACTGATCGATCTCGCGAGAAAACGGCGTGGCAACCATAACAGTCACTTCAAACTTTAGTCATGCCAGCGCGAGGCAGATTGGCGGAATGGTTAGGACTCTGGCTTCTAAACCTTTAGGTCCCGAGTTCGATCCCAGCCGCGGACGCTTGATGGAAACAGATTAAATTAACTTGAAATTTCAGCATAGAGGGGGAAATGCGTGGAAAAATAAGATATGTGGGGCGAGTTCGCCGGCGGACGCCCCGTGTATTTAAGATATTTTTTTTTTAGGAAAATTTTTTAAGCTTGAAATTAAGCTTGCTATGTTAAGCTTAATGCAATCTGGGCAAGTGTAAACTTGAACACTTGATTCAAGCTTACATTAAGCTTACACGCTTGAAATTTTCAAGCTTAATTCAAGTTTATTGACTTGATAAATCAAGCTTGCTGCAAGTTTGGTGTACTGTCTGGGAAGTTAACACTCAAACTCCTGCCGGGAATGTATCCTGGACCCAAGTTGTGATAGAACGGTTCGTTAACCGCTATACCACCTGGGCGGATGTTCGTTGATTATAAAAGTAGTAGATGAAAAATATGAGTGTTCACCACTACTCCGTTTGCGCTCCCCAGCCCTCATGTATCATGCGCAACCCTCAGTCGCGTACTCCTTACTCCGCAGCTCATTGCTTGCATCCTCAGCCAGTATATTTCTGAATCGTTCGATAGAGAATTTTTCACCGTCTTTCACAACCGCTGGATAAGGGGACTTAGAAAAAAATTTTTTAGGGTGATTGTAAGATTCGAACTCTGTATAGATGAGAGATTAGGGACAATAAGCATTCCTTTAGATTGTTTTTTAGATAACTGGGCATATGAAAAAGAGTGAACTTTTGGTGTCTACTATTCTTAAAAAGATAAATGCGTTTTCGTTTTTTTTTTATTTATTATGGTAAAATTATGTTTAATAATGGAACTTAGAAAAATATTTTAGTGAAAACGGAATCTACTAAATGGGTTTGAACTTACAACCTGAAATTTACCTTAACAGCACAATTGTTGACTTAACAGATATGCTGTAAAGATGTAACTATATTATTCTTATAAGTGTAAAAATAAGTATCAGAAGTGCCGCCGTACAACCGGTACCACCTTATTGTTTTAATCATGCAAACTTTTAAAGAATAGTAGAAATAATTATGCTTAATGTCTTCTGTCAATTAATGGACTGTTTTCCGTGAAGTTTTTCTCTGTTCTTAATTGCAAATGTGACTTACATGTAACATTTCAACCTCTATCAATTTTAATAATCGATTTATACAACTTGTTTCGGACAAATTTTAATCATTAGTGGAATATTACAATAATTAAAGTCGCTACATTTTAAAATTTACAAAGCTTATCAAAAATATCGCAATTTTTTGTAATTTTTAAAGGATTTCCGTGATTGTGTGGAAGATTTTTTCTGAAAATATAAATACATTTTTCTTCTTATTTCTCTGTTAACTTTACAACATAGCATTAAAATAGTATAGCATAAAAAAGTACGCGAGCAAAATCAAAAAAATGTTACTAAAAACTGTGAAATTTTTCATTTTTAGCGCTATAGTGACATTATTTTCAAACCTGGAAAATGTAAAGAAATTTTTGATTAGTATTTTTAAATTCTTTTTTACAATTCTGTAATTAGTTCTGTAAGAAAGACTTAGGAGCGGCAGACTCCAGTCTGCGTCTTTACAAAATATTTAAAAAAATTTTGTCTACTGTCATGGTTGTTTAATTTAAACGTTACTTTTTTAAGCACTTGGTTTAAACAACTTTTCTCATTTTCAATCTGTTGTACTGGTTTTAAATACTTCCTGGATATTAAGGTTTCTTTAAAACTTTATTTATTTATTATTTAATGCAGTACAAAATATTTTGTGCAAAAGAAGTTTTTTTTGGTGAATAAAAGTGAATAATATTTTCCCTTTTCATATTTAAATAACTTTCACATGTTTACATTAAGTTATATTAATTGATATTATACATTTATTGTTATCCTTTTTTTCTTATTGCCTTTTAATCATATATGAAGTTCAAAATTTGTTATTTACCTTTATAATTGTTATATCGTCATTCTCGCGTGTTTCAGCATGTTTTTTAAAAGCTTGCTATTAAAAATGATTAATTGTTTTATAATGAAGAGAAAGCTTTATATAAGAGGCAAATTTATCTTATAAAGCTTTAAAAAGCATTTCTTTAATCGAATACCTTTACGTCATAATTACTTTTTACTAATTTCATGAAAATTTGGTAAACGGCTGAAGTGTGTAAGTCCAGGGTTTTGGGCTATCCCGCGGCTGTTTTCTCCAGGTGTAACGTGAATACGCGTTCGAACCACTCACTTCCCGGATATTAAGGTTTCTTTAAAACTTTTATTTATTTATTACTTTAATTTTTTAATGCAATACAAAATATTTTGTGCAAAAGAAGTTTTTTTTGGTGAATAAAAGTGAATAATATTTTCCCTTTTCATATTTAAATAACTTTCACATGTTTACATTTAGTTATATTATTTGATATTATACATTTATTGTTATCCTTTTTTTCTTATTGTCTTTTAATCATATATGAAGTTCAATATTTGTTATTTACCTTTATAATTGTTATATCGTCATTCTCGCGTGTTTCAGCATGTTTTTTAAAAGCTTGCTATTAAAAAAAATTAATAGTTTTATAATGAAGAGAAAGCTTTATATAAGATGCAAGTTTATCTTATAAAGCTTTAAAAAGCATTTCTTTAATCGAATACCTTTACGTCATAGTATAATTACTTTTTACTAATTTCATGAAAATTTGGTAAACGGCTGAAGTGTGTAAGTACCGGGTTTTGAGCTATCCCGCGGCTGTTTTCTCCAGGTGTAACGTGAATACGCGTTCGAACCACTCAAAAGTCCTCCATCCAAGGCATCCCTTAAGAAGCAGACAGCCCTCGTGTAGATCTGCCTTAACCACAAAACCAAAATAACTTTCATGATAATTTACATTTTTCGTAAATATTTTTACATTTTTAGTATTAAATAAAAATGCCTCACCATGGCACTGTGGTGAAAATTTGTTTAAAAACATTACATATTACACTAAAATTTGATTTAAAGAGCTTTTTTTTAAAGTTATTTCTGATTGACTAATTTAGTTCTGGGAAAATTATATTATGTATATATTTGCCTCATTAAAGTAACAGTAGTAATGTTTAACTTGAATATTTTCAAAAATAAAAATATATATGTAAATTTATTGTTATAAATCATTCATTATTCTAATAATTATTATTTCAAACCGAAGAACTATCAAGATAAATTACCATGAATCAGAATAAACCCTTACACTTATAAAAAGAAAACCAGTAATCATAAGCAATTTTTTATTGGGAATTAGACTAAAAGTCAGAGTAATTATGGCGAACGTGCATGTTAAATGTGTGGGTCGTATATTCTGTTTTTGGGTTGTTTGGTAGGTGAGAGATGGTACTTAAGATTTTCGAAACTGCTTCAATTTGTTGCTGAATGACTAGTTGCGGTCCTTTTTTTAAGAATCCAAATAAATTAAACGATCAATTAATTAAATTAATAATTAAGTAATTCAATTATTTCTTTATTTTATTGTTTTCAGCAGAAGGTCCACAATTTGTGCATAAATAAAGAAAAAATTTTGTTTTTGTGTGTGTGTTCTATGGCAAGCCTACACGAAGAGCATCTGCCCCATCTGCCTACATTTGGGGGGAGAGTTGTGCCTTGGGCGGAGGACAAGGACAAATTCTTCTTGTGCAAGGCTGTCAACTTAACTAAATTCATCTGTACAGTAAAAGATCATGTATTACCTGTGTGAATATTTTTTACTGTGAGAAATTCTGTTGTACATTGATTTAAAAAGGTAAATAATAGCTCCCCCACCCCAGTTTTTTTCTTTTTCTTCTTTTTTCTTTTTTTTTTTGGGGGGGGGGAGGAAGGAAGTGTTTCTAAGAATTTGAAATCCCGTATATTTTTAAAGTCTCACCTTTAAAAAAGCAGACCCCCTCCCCGGAAAACAAAATGTGTGGGCATTATTTTATACATAACTATTCGCAAATATAAGATTACATTCAAAATTAAGTCAATAAAAGGCGCATGGCACATAGCTCTCATTTACTGAATATTTTGATACTATTTTATCTTTTTTTGTACTGTCATTTATACAATTCAATACTATTTAGATGTCAGATAAAACTAGGAAACAAAAATTATTTAAATATTTTAGCGGAAAGAAATCAATTGATTACGACTTTAAATTTCATTAAAATTTAAATAAATCGCTTGATATCAATTAAGTTTCTATTAAGCCCTTAAAAATTTCCTTTCAAATAATTTAGAATATTTGGTTAAAAAAAATCTCGATAAAAGGTTTGTATCTTTTCTAAACAGAAAAATTGTTATAAAAATTAATTTTTAAAAAGTCTGATAAAACGTATTTATTATAGCATAACTTTGAAATGTTTTTGCTGGATATAATATATTTTTAAATGTAAAATGTGTGTAGATGTATTTTGTGAGTTTCTTCGTTGAATAGGGCTTCCGATCTCAAAAAACCCTCTGTTTTGCCTCCCTCACACTATCTCCAACCATAGAGTCCTTGCGTTCTGTCCGAGGATTCTCCCCGTCTAATTCATGGAAGTTACCGACCTCCATGACCTTGACATGTGGCTTGAAAGCACGGAGGAACTTAAACGGCCAAAAGTATTTTTTTTTAATTTAATTCTGTCATTTTTCGTGATTATATGATAACAGATCAAAATTGTGAGATTCTCAAAATATAAAAAGTGGCTCCTTTACTTCAAAACAAAAGAATTTTGGGGCAAGTCTACATTTGATTGAATACCATTCTCACATTTAATACAAAACTAAATAAGTTTATGTTCAATACATAAATAAAAATTATTGTTGTGAGAGAAGGGGGGGGGGTTCTTTTTTTCTGGTAGGCGGTAGGCGTTTTTACCATTCGCGTTTTTTCCGTTCGCGATTTCTTCCTACATTCTTATGAAAGATTTTTTTTTTCCGTGCTATAGTGAGGTAACAAAATTTCATATAACATTTCAGTTATTAAAACTTTCATTAAAGACCAGTAGAACATTAACTTCTTTACTCATTAACTTTCCACAGATGCCTAAAATTTTGGATGCATTATAAAGTAAAATCCCTAAAGAATGTGAATGTCTACCGTAAGCATTCGTCTAAGTAAAGCTCGTGTCATTACGAACCGTATGCTCCCTGAGTTAAAACGATATGACTTGCTTCGTAAAATTCTCATTGTTTTCGAGTATTGAACACTGATTTAATTCTCCTTCTCAGAACCATCGCGCCTGGGTACTTAATTTATTAGAAGGGGACTCTTTGCATCCTAAACACCAAGTCGTGATCACAAAGTCCGCCATCTTGTCACGATGCGCAAAGCCTAATTACAAGGCCTACTAATTGCCAAAGCCTTGCAGGCGACCTTTTTTGTCCTTTTTTACTATTAGAATCTAGCTCAGGCCAGAAGATTGTGTGGGGTCTTGGAACAGAATGTTGATGTAAATTACACAGCTTCTTTTGTTTTCTTTCCAAGTAGATTTTGTTACTGATGATGATACTTGTATTTAATAAGCGGGAAAACGTCATTCTTTAGTTTGGGTTTTCACGTTAGTTCGACCTCTTTTGCATTCTTTCTTCCTTGGAAGATATCGAGATGAGTATTTTCATTTGACAGACAAAAATATTTGAAAAACTGATTTCTAATAAATATTGTTTTCAAAACAATGCAACCTTTCAAACTGATCTATTTGTTTTTCCATCAACATTCAAATATGCCAGTTTCGCTAACTGTCAAAATTTGTTAATAGCAGGTTTAACTAAAGGGTTACTTAAGTCTCGAGCTAGTAATTATTGAATAATATGATCTGTATTTTTTGTTTCTAACATAATAGTTAAAGTACAAATAAAAACTAAAATACTTTCATTAAATAAGTTTTGACAGGGACATAATTTCTTAAGATTTGAAAACAACAAACAAATGTGTGAATAATGAAAGTAAAATATTTACTTTTCAGAATTAATTTCAACGGCATTTACAATGTTTCAAACCTCAGCCTCTCAATGTTCTTTTTTCATTGAGAGGCTATCTTCAGTTCTCAATGTCCCTTATCCAATGATATAGGAATAAAATTACTTTATATATTTTTTAAAAGTTTTGAAAGTGCTTCATTTGCGCTCTGAAAAAATAAATTTTTGGTAAAACTTTTGTAATTAAAACTTTTATGTTTAAATATTTTAATTGGTTTGCTTTCGCAACTTCATTCTTACTATGTGTACAGTAATATCGTACTTATTTTATGTACTTATTTTTTAAATTTATGTGTGTTACTTACAAATTTCTTTATTAATTTTAATATCGTACGCTTCTGTATTCTCTATTTTCTATATGTTTTGAATTTTACTGTGTACAGAATGTCCAGATTTTTTGTAAAAATTAAAAAAGTCAAACTTTTGATATTTTTAATTAGTTAGTTAAAATTTTTAAACGGTTCCTATAATCAGAGCCAACTAAAGGCGTAATCAATTTTTAATTTTTATTTCATAAGAGCTATGAGAACTAAGTTTGATTAAGGATGGACGCGAGAATCCCGCATTGTCTCACGTTCTCGTCTCGTCGCGCGGGACGAGACAGGCAATATTTTGCGAGACAAGACGCGAGACGTGCAAAGACATATTTTGCGAGACGAGACAGTCTTGTCTCGCGCGAGATTTCTCGCGAGAATTTTCCGTCTCGCATAAATTTACGATACGAATTACTTTACTTTTCAATCAGAATAGCAGTGCTGCATTTAAGGAGATATGCTATCCTGGAAAGGGACACTTTGCCTGAAATCTCTACAGTTTAACGTGCGTCTCCTGCGTACCGTTTAACCTTTTACTTCCTGGTATACCATCAGCGCTCTACAATACACACAAACACGTAACATTTAAAATTAGGAAGTACAAGAGATAAACAAAATACACAAAGTTAGGAAGTACAAGCGATATACAAAATACACAAAGGATAGAAAAAAGAGAGAAACGGAAAAAAAGAAAGAACACAGAGAAGATTAGGAGACAGAAAAATAAGAAGTAAACAGAGGAACGGCGGCACGGTATGTCCAAAGCCTGACCATATTTAGATTTGTCCCCGGAGCCCTAACTTTGGGGCCCACTATCACAAGCTTTTTGACGGCTGTTGACTTTTCGCAACATGAAGCTCTTTTAAGATTTCCAAAATTAAATTTTAAAATTACTTATACATATATTTGATCAAGATTATACATTTAAAAATTATTTATTTTAGTTTTAATATTTGTAACCCATTTGTATCATTAGCTCATATGGAAGCTAAGTCAGGGACGGCTATTACATGACACACGAGTCAAGTTTCCTAGAAAATTTTCCTGTACCAACAAAATATTTTTTATTTCCTTTTCTTCTTTAAAACATAAAACGCAAAGCAGTAGTACTCGAAAATTGCATTTCAGTTAACTGTAGATTTTGTACTTTAGTCAAATCGTTTTTATCACCCTAAAAATATGTCTCTAACTTGATCTAGTGATAGACAATTAGATAATAGCCATTACAGGGGAAATTCAGTCCCCTCCCCCAATTACTATTTTAGTACATATGAATTTATAATATAGACAATCGAAATATATGGGGGCCCCCTTTTTCTTCAGGGACACCGGGCTACTGCCCCTCTTGCCCGTGTGATATTCGGGCTCTGCACGGTAAAAAAAAATTCGGAAACGTTACCCCAAAAAATGGGGTAGCTCTTGTAGTTCAAAATTGTTTTCAATTGTCAATTGTTCAAACGTTTCCGAACCATGCGGGTAAAGTATTTAGAAACGTTTCTGCATATGTCGGAAACATATTTACCTATTTTCCTGCATTTTAGGTAAGGTTTCTGGAAAAGATGGGTAACGTTTCTGTATATTTTGGTTAAATATTCAGTAACCTCTCCGTGTATTCGGAAAGGTTTCCGAATTAACGAGTAACCTTTCCGAGTTTTTCAGAAAAAAGTAACATGCACTAGATGAAGCGTTTCGAGTATCTTAATGGCAGCACCAAACTCTGTCGGAAGGAGCGGTGAGGACTAGCGACCAGAGCCAGAATCGAACGCTGGACCTACGCAATCGGAAGAAAGCACGGTACCACGAGGCTGCGGTTTTCTTGCCGAATTTTGCTTTAAAAGTAAACTGACTGCTGCAAAAGTTATTTGTGGTACGGCTTGTTTTGGAAACTTAAAATTTTTTTGAAGTATTTTGTAAATGGAGAGAAAATAACATAATTAATAAATATAAATTAAAAATCTTCAATCTTTTTTCTTCCACATAAATTATTTTCAGGAGATAATGTGCTGTTTTATTTAAGTATTCACCCGTTTTATTTAAGTATTCATCCGGCTACGTCACCTGGTGACTGGTCACAAATAAACTTCACAGTGACCACACAGTGAAGTTACATCACTCACAAGTTACCAGACCCTTATTATCGCTTGGGCAAATCGGGACTTTGCCCAGGTCCCCCAGTTTCAAATGTTGTTCTGAAATATTCCTTTATATGTCAAAATATTATGAAAAAGAAAACAAATTTTATAGATTGGGACCCCCAAATTCATCAATGCCCGGGGCACATGTTGGTCATAATCGGGCTGTGCAAGAAGTTACAATGTGACAGTCCTGTGACAATTGTGACCCTCTGTGACGTCACAGCAACTCTTTTGTGTGCTATTAGGGAAAACGCGTTCACTCTTATCCGTCTCTTGGCACTTGGCGCATGCGCGCGAAGTCCCAAATAAAGATTTCCTCTCCCCGGTAAATACTTTACCCCGAAATATGGGTTATGTTTCCGAAATCGTGAGTTCGAGTAGAGCATCGGTAGGTTACGCTATACTTTCGGAAACCTTTCCGCTATAAGTATGTAACGTTTCCGAATTTTTTTACTGTGTGGGTATATCAGAGAAAGGTTAGAAGTAGAGCAATTTACATTTGCATTGATGCCTAGTCTGAGTAGTGTGATACTCGAGCATGTATTTGCCCCGTACGCCCCAACACGTGGCTGAAATGAATCATGGAAAAAAGCGCACAATATTGAATGGGTTTGTTTTTTGAGTGGAGAAGGGGGGGGGGCGTGAAATAAAAAAATGGGAGAAACTAGTAGGCGTCCAAAAGGGCATAAACAGAGCTACATTAGTGTATTTAGTATTTATCTCTATTGAAAATTGCCATTCAGAAAACTTTTCCAAGGACAGTGGCCTGATTTGTAAGTACACAGTATGCACAGTAGTCCCATGGCCGTCCGAAACGCCTCATTGCCCTTTAACTTATGAGTACCAGGTTACCGAGCCATGCTCAGAATCTAAAGGCTCCTTAAGTGTAAAATAATGAGTGCGTAAATGCCTTGGCACGTATCAATGATCTTCATGGTTGCCAAAGATTTTCATCGCTGTCGGATCACTCATACATTATCAGGTAAGCTTTGGTCGGCATTCAATGTTACAATGGCATATACTTTGTTTTGAAGAGGGATGCTAAATATTCGATGGTCGGTGCCATCAGAGTTCAGCAAAAAGTAGTTTAACGTAAGATGCCTCCTTTCCTTTTGTAGCAGATCAGCGAGGGTATCAGCGAAGATCTTGGGCAATGCATTCACTAACAGCGTCTTCATTACTTCAGAAATATATCTGTCCATATTGAGGACGTTCAAATTCAGCATCAAGAATTTGAGTAGCTTGAACTGTCAGATGAATGAGTTTATAAAAAAATTCATCAAGTCTGTTATACACTGTTCGCAACGTAGCAGTACACACCAAAATCGTTAATAGTTTCTCTCGTCATATACTGTGAACAAAGCCATTGTAAAGTATGCTTTCAAATTTCGAATTATTTTATGAAATTCTTTGAAATGTGGGTGACATCGAAGAAACAACCACACCAATTCATTAGGAAATTCGGAATGTCCTACATCAATCTTACAGTCCCCAAAATGGTTTCGGTTAATTTTTGTTTTTACTCTTCAGAAAAATGCAAAGCTCCAGGGTGAATGCAATCCATGTTAAAAAGTTTTAAACTATGATAATAAGTACCCACATTTGTGGCAGCTTTGTACATACTTAGACTGTTTACCCGAAGTATTTGTCAACGTCTAGCTGTTCTATGTCGTTCTCCTTCCAAATACTAATCATCTCTTTCATCTGCTTGTGTTTGAACTGCACGTTCACACATTTGGGCTAAGTGCTGCTGTCGGTGATCGTATGTTTCCACAGCTCGTTTTTGAGCTACACTTTCATGCATTTACGTCTTTATAATACATCTATGATGATAATTCTTTACGATTGAAATTGTAAATTTCTCTATAGTGCTTCAATTCAAACATAAAATACTTATTTTTTTCTAATTCAAAGAAAATACATCTTGCATAAACAAATTCTACAAACGTAAATTCAATCTTAGAGATACATAAATATAGATGCCATAAAAGTATAATCTTACATAAATATGCTTTAAACATAGTTTTATTTTATAAACTCACGCTTAAGAAAAGAAAAAGTATAACGCAATTTAAATTATTAGTACAAAAGGACACTTCGAAATCATGAAATCAAAAACAGAATAGATCAAAAATATTGTTTTATAATTACCCTAACAACTACTTAAACGTTGACAATAATAGAACAAACGGATGGACTGAAGAAAATGGACTTCTAACCTCGAATAAATCAAAAATACATCGCTCCTATATAGTTACGCTGCTCCCTGACTCTGTCACAATTCCAGTTCAACCACTCAAAATAAAACTTTTACCATCCAAACAGATTAAAAATGTATTGTCTAATAACTTAAAATTTACACGGTTCGATGGTGCGATCAGCCTGAAAATTATCATAATTATGTAAAAAAGAAAGAAAAAAAAAAGAAAAAATCTGATAATCTGATAAACCCGGATTTTTAAGCTCTATTTCATTTAAGAGAATAAAAAAAGCTAATCATTTGAGTGTCAGAATCATCTATTGCAAGTGACATTGACGTTACATTGAAGTCACGGTTATCAGGCTTTGGAGGAAAAATTACGATTCCAATGCGCTTAAGATAGCTTTTCTAAATTACTACTCAGTTTAACTTTTTTTTCAAAAATAAAACGGTTTTCTATGCATTAAGCATGGATATAGGAGAGGATGTTGATACCAAACGAAATGTTTCGAATACGAAATGTTTCTGCAGATTATACAATTCGAATTTCGATGTATAATAAAAATTGAATATGAAGTTATTTGATTTTAAGTGGGTAAATATTAAATATTCTGAGTGTAGACATTCTATCACCCGCTGTAATTGTCTCCACAAAGGGCTTTATCCTTTAGTTTAAAGGTAGTACACAACACAAAACAACACAGTCTAATCCACGTCTAAATAAGAATTGAAAATTTATTAGAAAAAAATCTTAGTAACCAGATTTCAGCCTCCCAATTTACTGCTTCCACATAAAACAACTCCCAGTCTGCGGCCGGATGGGGCCCGCCATGGCTTTTGGACCGGTTTAGTCTCACTCTCCGCGCAGCCAAACCGCCAACCTGTCAAAAACTACTTTCCCCTTTATGCCCCCCTGATTTCTTCCCGAATCTCCCATTCCTCTCAGAGCTCTTTTTGGGCAACAAAAATCCTATAGATGGTCCCTTATACAGGAGGCAGAAAATCCACCCAGCATGTGGAGGGGTCAAGTTTGGGGGTCATGCACGGCTATTGTTAAATCGAAGCAGTTTCTCTTAAAAAAGAGATTTCCGTTGAATGTGTTTTCTTCCGGAAGAAAACTCTTATTTACGCATTTACGCGTTCTTTTCTTCGAGTATGGAGATCCAAATCTATTTCAAAACGAGATTTCGTTTACCACAAGTAGAGCATCGAAGTCAAATAAATATTATTTTATCATTCATAAAACCTACATGCATGCTTTCTGTCATCATTTACAAGGTAGTCTATTTTTAAGCAAGTTATTGAAAAGATATATTTATCAAAGTCGATACATATATCGACTAAAATGCTAAATAAATATACGTTTAGTCGATACATGTATCTATTAAAGTAGGATTTAAACTTTAAAATAACGATAAGAGTTTTTATGATTTTGATACATGTTTATGAAGGTACATAATAGTATTTAACTGAACCTTTCGGATTTGCCTATACATATTACACTAAATTTCATTTGAAAATAATTTTAATCGAAAATTAAATAGGGTATAGATGAAATTAAGTTTTATTGTTATACGATAAAACTTGTCTTAAATAGAAAGACATACTTTTGTTTAAGACTTTCTGTTTACTTCATTTTCCGTTGAATAAAAATTATATAGAAATAGACTAAGTGTTCACTGGACCAAGAAATATTTTCTTAAATAATAAATTTATGCTTAGTTAAGGGTTTACTTAAGGCAGGTTTTATTCTGTAACGGTCCTGCCATATGGGCGAGTGGATAGCACAGTCAATATGGTAGATGCATGAAGCGTATAGAACCAAGGTTCTTGTCTACTCGCGGGTGTCGATCTGACGGCCTACATTTTTGGGCGGTTTTCTCGAAATATAACGTGAATGCGCGTTAGAACCCCTTAAAAGTGACCTCGCTCAAGGCATCCTCTCCAAGAACAGACAATGTTGATTTTTCCTGATTTTTCCTTCATGTTTTTTTTTTTTTTTTTTTTTTTTTAAGTTTTTAGTTACTGTCTCTTGAAAAATGTTATTAACGGTGCCCATTATATTAAATATTTCGTTATGAGAGAATTTAAGACTTTCCATGATAAAGTTCTATACAAATTTCAAAAACAAACTTAGTTTAGTGCGATACACAATGTTACTATACAAGCTCTACTCTCGGACAAGCCAATAGGTATATACTGAGTAAGTTTAAGAAAACACTTTGAGAAGCACAGAAATTGCATGACAAATTATTCTGATTCATCTTTCATTTCAAAAGACCTTTAAAAATATTGCATTTTTAAGATTTTTACTGAATGTTCTTTAGCTCTCGCTGAATGTTCTTTAGGTCTGGTTGTTATAATAATGTTAATACGTCTTATGAGTGGACATTCTCAATTTTTTTGTTGTTACTTGATTCTTTTAAACTTTTACAGTCCAATGTTCCTAACTGGGAACATCAAATTAAAAATTTATTCAAGAATGAAACTTTATCAGTATTGATTTGAAAAAATTAGCAGATAAAGTTAAAAATTGACTTGATTTTTTTAAATAGAAGTTGCATTTCTATCATGAGTGGGAAACTTGAAAAAAAATCATGAAAATAGCCATTTTCATAGATATTTACAGAGCTACCTTCATACACCTTCTCCTCCTTCAAACTTAATTCATATCTTTACTGAAATTTAAATATAAATCTTTTATTAAGTCTCAATATTTCATTTATTACTTAAACTACCCATCAGTGTATTCAGTTTTTGAAACCAATGTAAACTGTAGTCGAAAATAAATCACGGAAAAAAAGCGCACAATATTGAATGGGTTTGTATATTTAGAAGATAAGGGGGGGGGGCATGAATTAAAAACAAAATGGGAGAAACAAGTGGGCGTCCAAAAGGGCGTTAACATAGGTACTTTAGTGTATTCTGTATTTATCTCTATTGAAAATTGCCATTCAGATAATTTTTCCAGTAGCCTCATGGCCGTCCGAAACGCCCCATTGCCCTTTAGCTTTTGATAAACTTTTGTTTTTTTTTTTATTCAAAATCAAGTGATATGAAATTATGTAAATAAGAAAGAAAAACATTTTTAAAAACACTGAAACACTTATCTTTAGCATAGTTTTTCTTTCCATGTAATTAATTTATTCTGTGTAACATTCAGTTATATTGATGGAATTCAATTACATTGACAAATGTAAGTTTATAGAGTGCTCACATGCAAGCTTTCTAGCTTTTTTAAAATGTTAATAATTTTCTCATTGTTATTATTAAATGGTATGGTCAATTGATAAATGAACAAATTAAGTAAAATTAAACTTTTTTTTAAGTTGAACTACACAAAAGTGTCAATATTTAATTAGCTATGTCTGAAAAGGAACTCCATATAAGACTTGATGGACTAAGAAAAAAAAAAAAAAAAAGGTCTAACACATTTACTCTGACCTAAAGTCCGTTTTTAAATAGTCTAAACTAAAAAAAAAAAAAAAAAAAAAAAAAAAAAAAAAAAAAAAATCCGTCTCTAAAGTCCGTTTTAAATAGTGATCAAAGTAGCAGGTCCATTCTCTGTCAATTCAACAGCAAAAACCCAAATTCGACAATCACTATCTCGGATTTTAATGAAATTTAATTCACTTGTTCTCTTAATGGCTTTTGATTAAAATTTTTGATTCAACAAAATTTATCATTGAATCTGTAGTATTTTTAAACAGAAAAATTATTTAAAAAATCATTCTCAATACCTTTTTTTTTTAATAGAAATTTTTACACAGTTTGAAACAATTTAAATAATATTCACACCTACACTCTAAATTTATATTAACTACTTGAAAAACAAATCTTATATAGCAAATATATATTAATGACTATGTCATTTTATCTCTCAACCCCTTTATTGAAAATTGTCCGAAAAATCTGTCACAAAAGTGCGACATAAAAGTATGCGACATAATTTAACATATATTTAAATACTATTGGTTCACAACAGCTTTAATCTATTGTTACAATATTTCGTAAGCTGTAAAATATGCAACACATGTATTTTTTACATATATTTAAATACTATTAGTTCACAACAGCTTTAATTTATTGTTGCAATATTTCGTAAGCTGTAGAATATGCATCACATCTTCATCAGGCACCACCAACAGCGTGCAATAAAAAAAGGGGGGAGGGGGTATATTATTATATTGAGGGATTGGCTATGATATTTCCGTAAAGAAGTGATATCCTACCTCTGAAAACATAGGATACCAAACAATATCAAGAGTTATATATTTCATGTCTGTGTGAAATCCAGCCCAAAATCTCAAAGCCTTAGCAGTGTTACGAAAATGTGTACAAACTATTGAAAACAATAATCCAATTTTTATTTTACTTAAAAAAATAACATCTACATATATTTGTATCCCCAACAGTTCTTATAATGAATGATCTATATCTAGTATATCGTCTACCTTATTTGAGGATAGGTGGTAGTCTTGTGGAAAAATAAGATAGAAAAACATTTATAGCGGTATCCACCGCTTGTTTAAAAATATTTCCTTATTTAGAACAAAATGAAACAAACCAAATAAAAAGTTGCTCACAAAACGCACGAGAGATTGATAAAACTGATTTAAATTAAGGGTGATATTTTTTGTGCATTATTCATTTATTATTTTTGCAGTATATCAGGTTATTCTTGCTATTTTCGAATTATAACTATATGTATATTTAAAATATAGACTGAGAGACTAACTTAGGGTATTCAACTTAATTATAAGACTGAGTATGTATGCCATAAGAAAAATTTATATATATAAATGATTATTTAATGCTACAAAAAGTTGTATAACTGTAATGATGTTTTAACTATTTTGGGCATTGATTCTTTCGTTTGTTAAATTTTTAAAAAATGAATGAGAAATCGAAATTACTACACAAACACACGCACAAAAAAAGACAAAAAAAAAGAAGAAAATTTTGAATAACCGAACAAATTTCAATCTCTCAGAATACTATATTTAACAATATAAGTATTTAATAAGCATGTACTATTTCTCTGAAAATCTAACGGAATATTGCTTTGGTGAATAAAAAATTTCGTTTTCCAGTATTCTAAAATTCTGAAATTATAATTCTTCCTGTCCTATAAAATTTCTGCTCACTTGATGTATTTCTATGAATTGCAGAAACAAAAGTACTTATACATTCCACAACCAACTATGTAAAAAAATATCTCACGGATTTGCTGATTTTTCATCATTTAAAATTCTCCGGGATTCCTTGTGTTGAAAAAAAAAGTGATCCGATCAGAGATACTACATTAAAACTTTATTGATTTAAAATATTAAAACTATTTAAATATTTATATCACGAGCTTTTAAAAACAGCGCAACTTGATACATCCAATAAAGCACTGTTAAATTTGTAAAATGCATTATAAAATATTAACAATTAAATAATTGATGAACATTTTCAGATGGCTGAAGCATGAAGGCCCAGAGTTCCGGCTTACTGCGCAGTTGTCGATCTGGAGTTTTGGGAGGTTTTTCCCCAGATGTAACATAGATACTCGTTAGGCCTCCTTAAAAAGTGCTCGCTCAATACATTTTCCTCTTTGGAAGATAGCCCTAGAATGCTCTGCCTGAACAAAACAACAATATTAAATAATTGCGGTGATATTGTTTCTTTATTGTAGAAGAGGAAAAGAAATCACCCATCAACATCTTGTTTTCTTCCAGCACTTTTCAAAGTTACTGCAATTCACTTTATTTATGAATTTAACTTTGAAATCACCAAAATAAAATAAAAATGTTTAAATAAAAAATGTTAAGAAATGCAAGTTTATTCCGGGTATAAGTTTGAATTCGAGCATTTATTTTAAATGCATAATTCATTTGATGAAACTTATCGTAATCAGTATTTTGTTTTGAAGTTTGTGTACAGTTAAAGGAAGTCAAAATTTATAGTTTATTCCAAGGAAAATACATTCTTGAAAAAACTTTTCGCTATACGATATCTGCAAAAACCTTTTAATTAATATCTCTAAAAATGTAATTTCTACTTACATTAATAATTCATATGTATTTGTATCAAATTGTCTCCTTAGAGTATTTATTATTAAAGCGGACTACAATCGAGGTTTTTTCTTCTTTTTTTTGGGGGGGGGGGGACGGATGGGGGACATTATTTGTTGATAAAAAAATTCTTATAATATTTTTCATTGTATATTCATTAATTTTCTTTTCATAAGAATGAGTATGATTTAAAATTCCCCAAAAAAAGTTTGGTTCATATTGAACCATTCTCCCATCCCATTTCGCTTTTGTATTTTGAACGGGTTCTTATAGAACTGATAAGAGAGTGTAAAAGCAAGTGTGTGTGTGTGTGTGGGGGGGGGGGGATGAGGGACTATCGCTCAGTTGAATTCTGCAATCCCACGATCTCGTTACCGACCTTGAAGGAGAGAGAATATTCTCTCTCTCTGCTCATCCCCACTATTTTCCACCCCACTTTGGGGTTACCGCGGATTCTGGGACTACACCTTTTGGACCAGCCCGCAGAACAAGTCAAAATGGAATTTTCATGTTACGTCACAGGATCAGTTTCTTACTGTGAATGACTGAAAAGGGTGTCATTTTCGTTTAAATTATTCGGCTAAGCTGAAACTTTTATGCACTTTTGAAATTCACATCATATGGATCAATAAAATACATGAAAAATCTTTGTTTTAGTATATACGCGAAAATACATTTAGCTTTACGTTAGTTACAAAAGAATAATTGTAATAAATTCAGGCAATTTTTCACATAAGATTTACGAATAGTTTTGTATTACTAACTATGAATTAAGAATAATTAAATTATTTACATATATTCCATCAAGGTGCTTGCGGGGATGGCAACGAAGACTCTTTTCTCTTTTTCTTTCGCTGGTTGCTAGGATATTTTGAAATAAAAATAACTTTTAATTCTAAACAAATTTATGTAGCTGAATGGTGTAATATATCTAGTTACTAAAAAATTTATTTATCTGTGTACTGAATATCAAGTTCCATTTATTTTGTTTCTTTGCGAAATTAGTTTTTACTATTATATATCGATGGCGTGTATTTTTTAATCCGCCCCAAACTTATTTGAGCGTCCCTTTTAGGAAGATTGCATCAAGTGTGTTTTTCAAATGCTCAATAGATGGCGCTACCGTCCAAAAATTTTAAATTTAAAATTTTGAGCGTTTTAGAGTTTTTTCAATAAATTGACCTAGCTCAATCGTTTCAGGGGCCCAAAAAACCCCCAGGTACGAAATTTAAAAAGAATCCTTAGAGCAGTTTTCGAGATCGTTCGGACATACACACACACCCACAAACATTCCTCGTTTAATATAAGAGCAGATGAAGTTTTTTTGTATCTGTTTTATAGTAAAATTTTTCATACTCTGAATGATCCTCCTCCCCATTCCCTCCCTATCGAATTTAAGAGCAGAAAAGGGAATTTTAAAACAAATGTTTGTTTAAAAGATTTTGAGAGGAAGTTGGGAGGCAAAAGGGATAACTGCCCCTGTCCTGCGTCCCCCCCCAAAGCAAAGCCTGTGATTCATATGCATTATACGCTTAGAAAAACCTAATAACAATAGCTTCCTGTAGGTCAGGGAGCTTATCACTGCTCCCTGAGCTACTGAAATTTTGCAGGAGCACAGGGAAAATTTGAGGGGGGTACATATCAAATATAAGAGCAGAAATCTAAAGTTTTTTCAAATTTTCAAACAAATGTTTATTTAACAAATTTTTTGATACGAAGTTGGGGGAGGCATGGTCGGAGGGGCACGTGACCCCTTGTGCTCCTTCCAATCTTCCCAGAGATCGGCAATGGTAAACCTAAAGTTTATTGCTTTTCTCCCCCTCATCCCCCGTTGTTTAGAGAGGGGGAGTACAGTTTCACTTAGAGGACGTTCCCTCATACTCTCTCCAGTGCAGAGTCCCCTCTTCTACTCCCCTCCGTTGGAAATAAAAATAATTTCTGCTTGCTCTGCAATGCTCTTTGAAAGCAGCTATAGAAGCAGAGTTGGGCAAAATACATGAAAAAATGTATTTTCGATGCAAAATACAAATTACATTTATTCAAACACAAAAAATTACAAAATACAAAATGCTTTCTAAATTCTACAGAATCTGGACTAAATTCTACAGAAATTCTAAATTCTACAGAATCTGTTCTACAGAAACTTCTAGTTTATTTTATTCCAGTGTATTTTAAGATGAACAAACAAATGTAATAGTAACTTTTTTTTTTTTTTTTTTTTTTTTTTTTTACATATACATGAATTTTTCCTGGAATAAATTGCATCTTAAAAGGCATGAAAGCAAAAAATGTGTGACAAGTATTTATTCACCGTTATTTTTAAGTGATAATGAATGGAATTGAAATATAAAATTAAATATATTTCTAAACGAAGATGAGTTGAATTATATTTCTACTTTAAGATACATTTATAGCCTTACCATCGCACAGTAGTTATATGTCACTGAAAATGGTAGACGGCCGAAGAGTGAAGGTCCCGGGATCGGGTCCCATCGAGCAGCTGTCGATCTAACAGTCTGGATTTTTGGTACGTTTTTTCCAGATGTAACGTGAATACGCTTTAAAACCCATTAGAAAGTTCTCCTACCTAGGCACCCCCCCTATCCTTGGCAGATTGCCCTAGTATAGCGTTGCCATAATCACGCAAACACAAGATGCATTCATATATTACTACAAAAGATTATATTACTACAAGATTGTGATGGAGGAGTGGAACAATATCAGCCTTGGTGTTTTAAGAAAAGGACTTTCATCTTTGAAATCAAGATGTAATATAATGGTTCAAAGAAAGGGCTATCAGACTGAACACATTAGAAAATAAAATTCTTATATTTATTTCTATATATATCTTTGCAAAATCGTTACAAAAAATGTGTGAACACCCTCTTTAAAACCCCTTAGAAAGGGGGGGGGCCTTGTGGGAAACCTTGAAAAAAAAAATTATTGTGGAATATTACTTAAATGAAATGAATTTACGTTTCACAAATCACCCGCGCATGAAGATTTTCTTAACATTAAACTTTTAAACGCCTCTGTCACATTGCTCAAGAGTTCTTTAGGGGAATTGCAAAAAATATTTAACATGAATTTAAGAAAATGCTTTTAAAAAATTTAACAGTTTTTTTTTTAATTTTAGTTTTACAATGTTCTATATACGGTTAATGGGTCAAATATTTCAGGCTCTACAAATACTCAAGAGAACACATTAAATTACGATATATGTTTCCGAAAAAAAAAAAAAAATATCTGATTTTCTCTTTTCTCTGACCAAAAGTTTAAATTTTAGAATGTCTAAAACTTTAGAGGATTTTGTCGAACTACTTATTAGTTATCAGATATTATTAAATTTATACATTTATGCATAACTTGCAACTATCTTTATAAAATAAGAAAATAAATGTCAATTTATGAAACTAAACTCTTCGAATAATTTGTTGGATTCAATTAAAATATTCAGATAATTTACTTTGATTTTCAGGTCGAAATTAAACCTTCATAATGTGTGAAAGATTATTTTAGTACGTGTTTTGATACTATCTGTGCAGTTTCTAGGACAACTATAAAATGGAAGCGCCATGTCACGTGCTCCGAATACCCAGCCTAAAATAAGATCCTGCGTCCACAACTAAAACGAATAACTAAATTTTCAGGTAAATATATGTAAATAGTTAACGCAATTTTCTTCCTTCAAATTTCCCTTCTTTTCTTTTTTCCTGAGACAGCGAGCGCACGCATTTTAAATTAAAATTAGTGAATTTTAAAAATCGTAAAAAAAAATAATAAAATATTACAATTTTTGTTTTTTTTTTAAAAAAAAACGATAGTAAGTGCGATGCTTCTAGCGTTTTAAAATATTTTTTTAAAGACAAGTTTTAATTATTGCTGCTGATAAGGGAACGCTTATTATACCCTTGCTAGACATCTCCGATATCAATACACGAAATTCATTGCAAAATACTGTACTTCAAAGCGTTGCATGTACCACACATGGATTTCACAATGACACTGGCTGGAGTAATTTATGGGTTGCTATCTTCCCGCTTTTGCTATCCCCTCTTTAGAACGGGGGCCATCCTCGTGATATTTCCCGTGAGTCTAGATCTGCGGGGTCACTGACTGACCCTTCTTGAAAAGGGGGTGAAATTGTTGGCGATCTCTTGGCGTGCCGATGTGTGGGAAGTAACCGTGCTCCTTTCCCGACGTTTTTGCTATGGTTCATATGTTATCTGCTTAGGAAAACCTTATAAGAATAGCTAAGAGGTGTACAATAAATGGTTACTTCCCACACATCGGCACGCCAAGAGATCGCCAACAATTTCACCCCCTTTTCAAGAAGGATCAGTGGGTGACCCCGCAGATCTAGACTCACGGAAAATATCACGAGGGTTGCCCCCGTTCTAAAGAGGGGATGGCAAAAGCGAGAAGATAGTAACCCATAAATTACTCCAGCCAGTGTCATTGTGAAATCCGTGTGTGGTACATGCAACGCTTTGAAGTACAGTATTTTGCAATAAATTTCGTGTATTGATATCTGAGATGTCTAGCAAGGGTATAATAAGAGTTCCTTTATCAGCAGCAATAATTAAAACTTGTCTTTAGAAAAATATTTTAAAACGCTAGAAGCATCGCACTTACTATCGCTTGTTTTGAAAATTTTTTTTTAAATATTTCATTCTTTTTTTTCACGATTTTAAAATTCGCTAATTTTAATTTAAAATGCGTGCGCTCGCTGTCTCAGGAAGGAAGGAAAAAAAAAGAAAAAAAAAAAAAAAAAAGAAAAGAAAGGAAATTTGAAGGAAGAAAATTGCGTTGACTATTTACATATATTTACCTCAAAATTTACTTATTCGTTTTAGTTGTGGACGCAGGATCTTATTTTAGGCTGGGTATTCGGAGCGCGTGACATGGCTCTTCCATTTTATAGTTGTCCTAGAAACTGCACAAATAGTATCAAAACACGTACTAAAATAATCTTTCACACATTATGAAGGTTTAATTTCTACCCGAAAATCAAAGTAAATTATCTGAATATTTTAATTGAATGCAACAAATTATTCGAAGAGTTTAGTTTCATAAATTGACATTTATTTTCTTATTTTATAAAGATAGTTGCAAGTTATGCATAAATGTATAAATTTAATAATATCTGATGCTGATAACTAATAAGTAGTTCGACAAAATCCTCTAAAGTTTTAGACATTCTAAAATTTAAACTTTTGGTCAGAGAAAAGAGAAAATCAGTTTTTTTTTTTTTTTTTTTTTTGGGGGGGGGGGAACATATATCGTAATTTAATGTGTTCTAATGAGTATTTGTAGAGCCTGAAATATTTGACCCATTAACCGTATATAGAACATTGTAAAACTAAAAATTAAAACAAAAAAAAAACCTGTTAAATTTTTTTAAAGCATTTCCTTACATTCATGTTAAATATTTTTTGCTATTCCCCTAAAGAACTCTTGAGCAATGTGGCAGAGGCGTTTAAAAGTTTAATGTTAAGAAAATCTTCATGCACGGGTGATTTGTAAAACGTAAATTAATTTCATTTAAGTATTATTCCGCAATAATTTTTTTTTCAGGGTTTCCCGCAAGTACCCTACAGAGGGTGTTCACACATTTTTGTAACGATTTTGCAAAGATATATATAGAAATAAATATAAGAATTTTATTTTCTAATGTGTTCAGTCTGATAGCCCTTTCTTTGAACCATTATATTACATCTTGATTTCAAAGATGAAAGTCCTTTTCTTAAAACATCAAGGCTGATATTGTTCCACTCCTCCATCACAATCTTGTTGTAATATAATCTTTTGTAGTAATATATGAATGCATCTTGTGTTTGTGTGATTATGGCAACGCTATACAAGGGCAATCTGCCAAGGATGGGGGGTGCCTAGGTAGGAGAACTTTCTAAGGGGTTCTAAAGCGTATTCACGTTACATCTGGAAAAAACCTTCCAAAAATCCAGACTGTTAGATCGACAGCTGCTCGATGGGACCCGATCTCGGGACCTTCACTCTTCGGCCGTCTACCATTTTCAGTGACATAACTAATGTGCGATGGTAAGGCTATAAATGTATCTTAAAGTAGAAATATAATTCAACTCATCTTCGTTTAGAAATATATTTAATTTTATATTTCAATTCCATTCATTATCACTGAAAAATAACGTTCAATAAATACTTGTCACACAATTTTGCTTTCATGCCTTATAAGATGCAATTTATTCCAGGAAAAATTCATGTATATGTAAAAAAAAAAAAAAGTTACTATTATATTTGTTTGTTCATCTTAAAATACACTGGAATAAAATAAACTAGAAGTTTCTGTAGAAAATTTTACTTAATTGAAGTTTTAGACGTATTTCGTATTTTGTGTGTATTAAGAAAATACATGTATTTTGTATTTTTTTAATTTAGAAAGCATTTTGTATTTTGTAATTTTTTGTGTTTGAATAAATGTAATTTGTATTTTGCATCGAAAATACATTTATTTATGTATTTTGCCCAACTCTGCTTCTGTAGTTGCTTTCAAAGAGCATTGCAGAGCAAGCAGTAATTATTTTTATTTCCAACAGAGCCCCCCCCCCTCCGTTGCACTGGAGAGAGTACACATGTAGAGTACATGAGGGAACGTCCTCTAAGTGAAACTGTACTCCCCCTCTCTAAACAACGGGGATGAGGGGGAGAAAAGCAATAAACTTTAGGTTTACCACTGCCGATCTCTGGGAAGATAGGACAATAAATGTTGTGAAGGTTGATGCGGGTGCGAGGTAAAGTATTCAAAATAAAATGAGAATAAGTTGATGCGTTTTTAATACATTTTTAATTACTCAAACAGCGTGCCCCTGAGGGCAAAGCGAGAAGCGAAGATTGACGAATGATCGGGTTACATTAAAGAGGCGCTCACAAACTGCGCCAAGAACGGTGCCAAATAAATTCACGCCAAATGCGTGGGTAGGGATACGTAAACCATTTAGGACTCAACATACCCCCCCCCGACATTGAAGGGTTCAAATACTTCAATAATAAACAATTAACATAAAATATTTGCCATTACAGATAAACAATGTTACAACAAAAACAATACAGTGAATAACAAAATACAATAAGGTGAAACAATGGTTATACAATGCGTAGACTGTTGAATAAAAATATATATAGGCAAAATATGAAAATACATACATTCAGCAATTTCTTATCAAGGTTCAAGTGGCAAAATTGCTAATTTGGTAATTGGCCTTTTCAAAATACCCGTCTTGGTCTTCACAAGGCACACTCTTACCTTCTCGTCCTTACCCAGAATTAGCCTTTCAATTTTACCTAATAGCCAAGTTGCAGTGGGCATATTGTCTTCTTTAACCAGGACTACCGTGCCCTCCCGAATGTTGTTTTTTGAAAAATACCACTTGTGTCTTTGTTGAAGGTGATTAAGATAATCACGTTGCCACCTCTTCCATATGATTGGAAGAAATTTTGTGATTTTTTGCCACCTTGAAAGTCTCTTTTCATTTATAGATGCGAGATCTGGCTCTGGGATAGAAGTGATAGAACGTCCGATTAAAAAATGAGCGGAAGTACTTCGAATTCATTCAAATCGGACGATAAGGGAGTCAATGGACTTGAATTCAATATCCCTTCGATTTGTATAATGAGTGTTAAAAACTCCTCTAATGTCACTCGTGAATTTCCTAAGGTTCTTTTGAGATGGTATTTAAAGGATTTCACCCCAGCTTCCCATAAGCCACCGAAATTGGGTGCACGAGGTGGGATGAATTTCCAAGTGATTGATTCAGATGTTAATCAATCATCGTATTATCTGGTTTCTCAACCAATGCTTGTGACCTATTTAACTCGACATTTGCACCAACAAAATTAGTTGCGTTATCAGATATTAGAGTTGAACTTTTGCCTCGCCTTGCAAAGAATCGTTTGAGAGTAGCTATGAAGGATTCAGAAGTAAGGTCAGAAACAACTTCTAAATGAATCGCTTTTGTAGCGAGACAAACACTGCTACATACACCTTGTTATAAACACCCTTCCTTTGGTTCCTATATTTTATGAGAAAAGGGCCACAAAAATCCACCCCAGAATTAGAAAAAGGTGGGCTAGGCGACACCCTTTCCGAAGGAAGATTACCTATAATTTGGCTGTTGACTTGCGGTTTGTTTTTAAAACAAACGACGCATCTATGAACTATTTTCCTGGCAAGTGATCTGCCGTTGACAATCCAATATTTTTGTCTAACATGATGTAGAAGGGACTGAGGTCCTAAATGTAGGAAATTTTTATGTTAATACTCAAAAATCATTTCACTCAACTTATGATTACTTGGAAGTACTATAGGATGTTTGCTATTATAACTTATGTTCGCATTATTTAGCCTACCACCTACTCTAAGGATACCGTTTGAGTCCAAAAATGGATTCAAAAATTTCAATTTACTATTAACAGGGATGGTCTTACCTTTTTCTAAATTCATCATCTCCTGAGAAAATGTCACATACTGTACCTGTTTAATCAACAAAATTTCTGCAGATTTGAGTTCGGAACTGGTTAAGGGTCCCCTGATTTTTTTGGTTGAATTCTTACAATTACAGATAAACCTGCAAATAAAACTAAATATGAGTATTAACTTAATGAAACTATTAGTTAAATTAAAGATTTTGACATAGAAATCTTCAGACAATGAACATAATGCAGCTTCTGAATGTTCAAAAATGTTCACTAAATTTGTCCCACTAGTTGGAGTGACTATGGTTGGAACATCTTTCATCTCCTTGCACAAGTCCTCTTCCTTGGGTGATAGAATTGGATTTTCAGACATTAAGAGGTCAGTCTGTTTGCGAAGAAAGTTTGGTCCATACCACCAGAGATCATTCTCACGGAGTTTGTCGAAGTTCAGTCCTCGAGAAACAAAGTCTGCTGGATTTTCATCTGAACGCACATGGTTCCATTGGCATGTTTGAGTCAGCTCTTGGATTTTTGTCACTCTGTTGGCAACAAAAGTTTTGAGCAAATGCGGCGGAGTTTGAATCCATGCTAAAACTATGGTCGAGTCACACCACAAAAATATCTTACTGATTTTTATGTTCAATAAAGTTACCACCCTTGTTACAAGCTGCGATAACAATACAGTTGCACATAGTTCCAAGCGTGGCACTGTAAGCTTTTTCAGCGGGGATACTCTGGACTTACTACAAAGCAAATTTGCGGATGAATTTCTGTCATCTTTACAACGTAAGTAAATTGCTGCCCCGTACGCACGTTCCGACGCATCTGAAAACCCATGAATTTGAACTTCTGAAAATTCGTCTTTCAAAACATATCTGCTCACTTGTAAGTCGTTGATCGAACGCCGTGAAAAGCTCCCACTCCTTAACTGTATTTTCGGGTAGCGGATCGTTCCAGTCAAGCTTCAAAAGCCAAAGTTCTTGGATGAAGATTTTTTCCTTTGTTACTCCTGGTCAGAGCAATCCTAATGGATCGTATATGCGAGCAATGTTAGATAGTACTGTTCTTTTCGTGTAAGTAGTTGGCTCCTTGATTGCCGATTTGAAAGAGAAACAATCGACTCTTGTGTTCCACAGTAATCCTAAAGTCTTGATGCTCTGATTGTCATCTGAGTTATTGAATGAATAATCTTCTTGTCCACCTGGGAACTGTAAAAGATTCCTGTGATTTGCACACCATCTATGCAGAAGCATTCCTCCGCGTGATAGTAATCCAATCAATTGTGACTGTGCTTCTTGGACCTCTATTAAAGTATGAGCTCCTGTCAATACGTCATCGACGTAAAAGTCTCTTTGTACTATTTGCGCTGCTAATGGAAAGTCGTTCCTTTCGTCATCTGCTAGTTGATTGAGTGTGCGTGTTGCGAGATATGGCGCGTTCGAAGTACCGTAAGTTATAGTCTTCAATATGTAAATTTTAACCGGTTCTTCTTCGCGACTCCTCCATAAGATACGTAATAAGTCTCGTTGATTCTCCTTAATTTTAATCTGACGATACATTTTAATATTGTCTGCTGTGAAGGCATATTTTTGAGTACGAAATCTGCAAATAATATCAAATAGTTCATCTTGAACTGTCCCTCCATTTAGTAAAACATCATTTAGTGAAACTCCCGTAGTCGTAGGAGCAGAAGCGTCGAACACTACCCTGAGTTTTGTGCTAGGTTTGTCGGGTCTATAAACGCCATGATGAGGCAGGTAATATGAATAACTAGAATTGTCCCCTTCAGAAATTTCTTCTGAATGATCTAATTGATTATACTCCGTAACGAAATCTTCATATAAAGGTTTCATATCGGGATTGCGAGCAAAACGTTTATGCAAATAATTCAATCGTTTATTAGCGTTCTCCTTAGATTCGCCTAAAAGTAGAAGTCCTTCCGCTTTAATCGGCATCTCTACGACATATCTACCGTCATCTTGTCTACAGTGTGTGCGGAGGAAATGTTGCTCACAAAATTCCTCCTCCTGACTCTTTAACTTTTTTGTTTCATGAACGCTTTCAATCTCCCAAAACTTTTTCATAATATCAGATAAATCATCTACAGTTTCTACAAACCCACAGTAATCATCAAAACTGTCTTGTTGCGGCATGCATACAGACCCACTGACAATGTATCCGAAGACTGACTGCTGCAAGATCAGCCCCTGCATACTTATTCTATAGGTCTTCAGAAAATAAAAAAATACTTCATTTGACAACAAAATGTGTATTGGACCTGGTTTATGAAACTCTGGGTCAGCTAAATCAACTGGTTGTAACTGTTTAAGATCTGGTATATTTAAATATTTAGCAGGGGTTATGCGAGTTATTTTTGGAACAACATAAAAATTTAAAGTACGCATAAAACTCTTATCTGCGTTAGAAACACTTGCAATCACGCTTTCTCTAATGTTCATATTGATTCCGCTTAGTCCTGAGACGGAGGCGAATATTTTCTTTCCTCGTAAATTCAATAATTGTACACACTCTTTAGTCATGAAATTATTTTGACTCCCACTGTCTAACAGTGCGCGACAAGCTAAAAACTCCCCATTAGCACTCTTCAAATAAATTATAGCTGTGGAGAGTAAGACTTGTTTATTAGCCGTGGATGAACTAGTCAAAGCAGAAGAGTTTTGAGGCGAACGATGTTTATCCTCAGAGGCGACAGAATGAATCACCTCTTCTGAAGGAAAGAATGCGTTTGCATCTGCGGACAGCTGGTTAGTTTTATCAGGCGTTATTTTGTTTACATTATCATCTCGTGTTCCCTTTTCAAAATGTAATAAAGTATGGTGCTTTTTTACTAATGGCAAGCATTTTCTACATGAATTAGTACTGTTACAGGAATTAATTACATGTAATGAAGACAAACAATTCAAACAAAGATTTTTTGCCTTTACGAAATTAAATCGCTTTTTAGCGGTCACATTTAAAAACTGATCACATGTAAAAATACAATGTCGGGCCAGACAGTACGGGCAAGAATTCGAGTGATTTTCGGAAACAGATGTCAGTGTCCTTGAATTATGTGGACGTTTCACTTCGCGAACTAGAGGTTTGTTGTGTTGTAAAGTACGCGAATGTTCTTTTAAAAAGGATGTTAACTGCGTTATCGTTCCTATTTCGTCCTTTTTAAGAGATCTTTCCCACCAGCTTCTAGTATTTTTGTCGAGTTTTTCGACTAATATATATAGAATTAGCGTATCGCTGAAACCATTCACATTTTGTTCTAGGACTGACAAGGATCTAATACATTCATTAATGTTATCCACAAATTTTAAAAGCGACGGAGCTGCGTCATATGTTTGTGGTAAGGCAAGCAACTTTTTAATAACAGAGTTTATCAAATCTTTCTTATTTGAATAGCGTTCGACCAATAAATTCCAGGCGATGTCGTAATTTGCGTCAGAAATTGATATGGAGTGAATGATCTCTAAAGCGTCTGATGTACACAAACTTTTGAGGTATTGAAGCTTCTGAGCGTTAGTTAATTTACTGTTTTTATGAACAGCTGCGGAAAATAAGTCTTCGAATTCTATCCACTCCTCAATTTTCCCACTAAAAATGGGAAGCGAAAGCTTCGGCAATTTTATTTCTGAAGAAACAGAACTAGGTGAAATGTTCTCACTGACGTTTGTTTTGTCAGCAGTAAGCGTTAAAAGTTTCCGTTTAAAGATCAAATTAATTTCATCTAATGAGTCAATTATAGTTTCTTTTTCTGCTATGAAATCATTGATTTCTTTCTCATCACAAAGCGCAAATATACAGTCAAACACTTGTTTTAATTCTGTATGGAAACTTGCAACTTTCGCTTCATACAACTGAAGCAAGGCGAAATCTGCTTTTTCAATGTTTGTATTCACCTTATCTTTGAATTCTGTAATGTTTGATTTTATACATTTTTTGTTAGTTTTCGCAGATTTCATTTCTGCCATATTGACAAGTAAGTCAAGGTAAGTCAAAATGTACTTACCAACAATGAACTGCGTAGTTTATTTTTAAAATTCCAATATATCCATAAGTCTTTAGAGTCCGCCGGCTCGAAGGTCCAAGAAATGTCCAATAAATGTTGTGAAGGTTGATGCGGGTGCGAGGTAAAGTATTCAAAATAAAATGAGAATAAGTTTATGCGTTTTTAATAAATTTTTAATTACTCAAACTTCGTGCCGCTGAGGGCAAAGCGAGAAGCGAAGAGAGACGAATGATCGGGTTACATTAAAGAGGCGCTCACACAAACTGCGCCAAGGACAGTGCCAAATAAATTCACGCCAAATGCGTGGGTAGGGATACATAAACCATTTAGGACTCAACAAGAGGTTTACCACTCCCAGATCTACTGAACTGAATTTACCCCTTTACTCCAAAACAAAAGAAATTTGGATATAAGCTCCAATTACCTTTCTCATATATATTATAAAACAAAGAATGTTTATGTGCAATATTTAGTAAAAATTAATCATATGGGCGTTTTTACCATTCACGTATTTTCCGTTTGGCGTTTCTTCCGTTCGCGTTTTTAACTTTGGCGTTTTTCCCGTGGGCGTTTTTACCGTTCGTGTTTTTTCCGCACACCCTTTCATAAAGCACAACTGTTTACTAACTAGGAGAAGCCAGTAGACTGTATTAAATCACACTATGGCGTTTATTTTACTTCCCCCCCCCAAAAAAAATGACGCGTTTTCTTTAAATTAACGGATAGGTATGACCCGCTTTCCCAAAACTTTAGGCGTACTTCAAAACCTACTTTTGCTGTGAGTTCTCACTTTTACACAAATTCATTTATGTAAATGAACTTGCACTTGGGCATGCGCTTACATAACTATAAATAAAATAAGATTACCCATATATGTATCACGATTTCATTTAATTACTCAATATGAGAGAGACATTCGAGTGTACACAGCCAAAACTATTTGATATACACGGCCTGAATGACTTACGGATCGGTTGAAAAGGTAAAAAATAGAGGCGTTGGGATATTTTCAGAAATATTTGCGTTGTATATCTTTGGAGCCAAATGCCACACCGCTTAAATTTGAAGTGGAAGTTATTTGACTGGCTACTTACTCAACAATTGACAAGACTGGAAGACTTCAAAGACGTCGTTATACTCTGATTATCATAGCAATCAGGTAATTTCATCTCTGGATTATTCACTCTGAGAATCTTAAAAGTTGGAAAGAGAACATCGGGTTACTGCAAACTTTGAAAAAGAATATTTTGCTGTAGCAGAAGTCTTCACGTTGTGATATATATGAAAATGAGATGACTAATCTAGTGGGAAAATAAGCGACACGTATTTTACGATGTACGCTTGGACATGGACAGATCCCTTATTATCTGTAGTTCTTATTAAAAATATTTTTGATCATTCAATAAATGGAATGATCAAAAATATTTTTAATAAGAACTTTCAGACTAAACTAACTGAACATATTAGTGATTAAACTTAGAGATACTTGTATAGGTGCCTTCGTTATCCAGACGACATGCTGTTTCAATTCAAGCAACACTTTCGTCCGACTGTTTTCCACAACAGTTGGGTGAAAAACCTTGTGCGATACGCATGTTGAATACTCTCATCTTTTCCCAGCTGTTTCGGGAAAAATTGATGGAATACCTCCCCTCCCTTCATTCACACGAATAAATTAATTTCATTAGCTTCTGTGATTTATTATTACTTTTAATTATCTGATAGAATCTTTAAAAAAGGATACGGTTTTCGTTATCATTAATTTAAGTAACATTGAATTTCACTTATAAAAGATTTTTATTTTATAAAAATAAAGTATTTATTTATTTATTCATTTTTCCTAAAAGTCGTCTTGAGCGAATGAATTTAGAAAAGCTTTTAAAATAATTTAAACTTAAGAATTACTAAATTAAACTATCGTTCATTTTTATAGTAATAATTAACTTGTTTAAAAGCACAATCTTAAAAAATTGTTGTCAGTTTATGCTTGCCCTGTAAAATTTCATGAAGCATAGCACTATTTATGGAATTTTTTAATGATATAATATTTAATTAGCAACTTCATATTTATATATCTTAAAATTCATCAATATAAGATAAAACAACATGTATTATATTAGATGAAAATGCAGTATTTTAAATATAAAATGGATTGTCGGCTGATATCTGGAAAACAATAAGAAAGCTTTCAAATAATGAAAACCTAGAGCTATAAAAAAGGAAAAATAACTACTTATAAAAGCATCTCAGTTCTATTCGTGTTAACTGAAGGTCTAAGCTGCATAACCCAGAAACTTCTACAGTTCTTCGCTAATATGAACAAAAAAGTAGATTTTCCCCCCCAACTCAACTCCTTTTATTAAGCAAAACTTTCCCGAATAATTATAACATTCTGATACAATCTGTTAAAGCAAAATTAATTTATTGATTTACTTTCATTACTATCTACCATTCAATTTTATGTAAAAGGCTCGTTTTAAATTTTAAAAAATAAATCCTCATTAGTATATTTTTTGCACTACTTTTTATACTCGCCCGTGTTTCGCATGATACTTTTTGTAACTAATTTAATTGTGGCTTCATATTGCACTTTACTACTTAACGAAAAAGCGTATCAGCGTCAACGAATTATCTCATCTCGCCCATTCGAATCCTCTAACAGTCTGAACAAAGCTTTGCTAAACCTAGTCATAGCAATCCAACTCGCCCGCAAAACGAACACCCGGGCTACATCAGGCAAGTGAACATTTTTAAAGAGTCCTTCGTCCAAGGCATTTTCCCCCTTTGTCTGATAGCCTTAGCGTGCTTTGCCTTAACTGAACAACAAATACATCGGCTAGAAAACAAAGGCCTCCATTCTTTCCCTATTTGCAGTGACGTAACCTGGAAAGTTTTAGGCGATGGCGTAACAGAAAATCTTGATGAAGAAGTAAGTTTCAGAAAATCTCTTTTCTACAGTACACGGAAGCCCCTTGCCCAGGTCTATAGGTAATTCTGGACATCACCCGGCCAATGCCCTGGGACCCCGAGTTAGTAACGGAGAGCTAGTAAATGAGAGAAAAGGGAATCGCAATCAGAATAAATGTGGTTTAGCTGGGAAGAACTAGTAAAAGTTGGCTCCGTTAGATTTCTTGTAACAGTGCACACAAATTTCCAGTTACGAATCTGCCTTTTGTATCGGATCTTTAAACTTCCCACCGCATCCCCAGAGGTATAATCGTTATGCTAGTTGTTTGGAAAAAAATTTCCTATCTGGTTAATAATCTGTTCTAAACATAATAATAAGAGCTACAAGGATTAAAATACTTATAGCAGAGATTAATTCATTAATTGAAATACAGGATTCCCAAGTTAAAATTCATACTGGTATTTGTTTGCTAGACTAGCATTAAATGCTGTATCCCAGCAAGGAAAAAAAGCATGAACTACCATAAATAGTTGCTAGTTCCAGCAGAGTTACTAGCAAGTCATGGTGTGCATTGGGACACTTTGCTGGCCTAGCAGCAATCAATACCACTATTTGCTTGAAATTTATGCTATTCTAGCAGTAATTCACAACCAATAGGTGCTTTTTATTGCTTTTATTAAAATCTTACAAAATAAGGTAAAAAATAAAATTTAATAAAATGGTGTTCTTAATTAGAATTCTTGACTACTTATACATTATCTAACCGCAGACGCATATTAACACACATTTTTTAACATTTCCTTACTCTGCCCGAGTTGAAATCAAACCCTCAACATACGGAGCGGGAGGGATACTCGTAATCCCTGTCGGGCGACTTATGATTAGTTCTTCAGGGAATTTTAAACCCCTTTAGCCCTGATTCAATAATTTCTCTTTGAATTAAATAATTCTTTTCATAGTAACAGAGATTAAATTTGTAATTATAGAAACGAAATAAGAAATCCTGATTATCGAATGTTAGAAAAAAATTAGTTTTTCTTTAAATAATAATGTACAAATTAAGAAATTTTCATGTACGAAAGTATAGGTAATCTTTGTGTCCTCAGTTGTGGACACAGGATCTGAAAGGTTAAGATGAAGTAACAATTCAATTTTTAAACCAATTTTAATTCTCAAATATTTAAAAAATACTTAGCATTGTTATTTTTTAAAACACTTATGAGCTGGTGATAGAAGCGGTTTGCATTTCAATAAGGCAAACGATAGGATAAGGGTATGGGAGGAAGAGGGAGTAAAGTGGAGGTGAGAACCTACACGAAGATAATTTTTGTTGCAGAGGTAAAGGTGGAAAATGTCCACCCTAACAAATTACTGGAATGAACTAAAGTCAATGTCGGAGCCTGTTTCCTCTTTAAGGCTATTTCTTTTATCGGAAACATTTTATAATAGTGTCCCCTATTTACTGCCCTTTAAAAACCCATTAAAGTCCAATATGACAACCCCCTACGCGTTGTTATTGTTATTACCTCCGCAGCGAAAGTATAAGAGTGTATCCACCTAGCTAAGAGCAGAATTATATATTTGTTTTTAAGCATAGAAGTTTGAGAAAATTAATCGGTGTTTACGTCATGCTTATGACCTTTTGTATTGTGGACTATAAAACAGCATGTGTCATGCCATTGCAATGAGAGGATGGGAGTCGTTAATTAGACCACCGGCTACGTAAATTGGAAATAGTAGTGTTAAGGAAAACTGATAAGAAAATATATTTAAAAAAAGTTTAAATGCTTTTTTTTTAAATATCATGTACAATACTTTTTAATAAGAGTTAGAATCTTGTATATACAAATATATATACAGGGTGTCCAGTGCTAACGGTGCCCAATGACTATTTTCTAAACCGTTCGTCTGAGACACAGGGTCCCCCGAAATGGTTAGGCTTGCTTTTATTAAAATGTTCCAAAATAAGGTAAAAATAAAACATAATCTAAACGGTGTTCTTAAGTAGAATTCTTGACTAATTATACATCATCTAACTACAGACACATATTAACACACTTTTTTAACATTTCCTTACTTTACCCGAGCAGAAAATCGAGCCCTCAACCCACGGAACGGGAGACCGGCGCTCTAACCACTATACGCTATTCGACTTCTTTGGGTAAGACTAAAGATTGAAGTGAAGGTTATTTTAGTCTCAAAATCGGTCTTTGATGAAGGAATTGCTTTTCATGAAATTTACAACCGTCTGTATAAATAATTACAAGAAACAATGATGTGTGCTCATTTTGAAAATATTTTTATTGTTTTACATGTTTTGTTTGATATATAAAGAACAATTTAGTCAAACTTTCGGAACATCCAGAAAAATTTACGCCTGGCACATTTAAAAATATATTAATTAGCAGATTTTAATTAAAGTTGTAACTAATTATACTTGAATTTATTTTTACTTTTGTATTTTTCCCTCTATTAACAAGACTAAAAACATACAAAATTCAAAGAAAGGGACTTTAAATTGAAGAAAAATTTAACAAGCATAAAATTTCTCATTAAGATACCGTGTCGAGATTGGAAGAAGCCTTGTATAACAAATTAGCACTTTTTACTGACGCACAGCATGCCATGCTGCCTAAGTTGCTTACAAAGCACACTAGGGTAGCAAGCATAAAAAAGCGTATCCTATCTCATTAAGGTACCTACCTCCCATGATTTGAGAAAGCTTGTACAGCTAATTAGCACTTCCTGCTGGTATATAGCATTTCATGCTATTTCTGCTTGAGCAAGCTATACAACATATTAAGCTGGCAAGCATAAAAAAGTATATAATTGCTTGTTAAGGTACCTACCTCCCCATGCTTTGGAAGAAGCTTGTACAGCTAATTAGCACTTCTTGCTGGTATACAGCTTTCCATGCTATTTCTGCTTGAGCTAGCTATGCAGCATATTAAGCTGTCAAGCATAAAAAAGTATATAATAGCGTATTAAGGTACCTACCTCCCCATGCTACGAAGAAGCTTGCACAGCTAATAAGCATGAAATATTTGTATATAGCTAGTCATGCTATTGGTGTATAAGCTAAGTATAGCATATGATGCTAGCTAGCATTACAAAGCAAATAATAGCATGAAAATCTAGCAGGCATAGCAATAACTAGCTTATTTTTGCTGCTGGTACTAGCATGAATTTGAACTTGGGTTGTCATAAACTTCCACAATAAACATAATTTTACAGCTGAAACGTGTGAGCAGATTACCACCAAACTTGGCTTATGGACTGTGCACGAGATGCACCCAGAGAAGTTTTCGAAAAGTTTAGTTCAAAAAATTTCCACTAGGTAGTGCTTTGTGTGGTGAAAGCAGCTCAGAAAATGACCCAAACTAGTTAATAAATGCTCAAAAAGTTTTGAATAAATGTTGAAATTGTTTGTGCATTTTGAGTTAATCTTTCCATTGTTAAATTTGCTTGTAGCTGCGTTGCATTATAGCGTTTTCATTGCTAAACGCCACCTAGTGAACATTTTTTGAACTTTTTTCCCCTCCAAAATTCCTTGAGCGCATCTCATGTATAGTCAATGGAACAAATTTGGTTACAATGCGTACACCCGTTTTTGCAGTAGATTATTGTTTATTGGAGAAGTTTAATTATACTAACTGTGTATACCACTTAAACAGGGCTATGACTCAGGGCTCCGAGTTAGGGTGGAGCATAAACGAGATAATTGAACTATAAATATTATAATGGGGGTAAAAATTAGAAGAAATAATAAAGATCGAGTCCTTTAGATCGTGTCTTTATAGAGCCAGATTCTTCCACTCTCAATGTGGGGTTTGCATTGAGGTGTTACCGTTGCAGTGTTACCGTTGTACCGTTGTTTATTGCAGTGTTACCGTTCAGCTGTTTCAGGAAATATATTTCTATGACTAAAGTGCTTTTACATGCTCTCTCTAATTTTTAGAAACATCATTGTCAACACTGATGGACAAGACTAATTGTACAAATACAGTCTGTATTCTGTTTCATACTTATATAGTAGCAAAGTTAATAATAAAACATCTCTAAAACTTCTAAATAGACACTAAAATTTAAAACATATTAGCCCCTTAATTTTTTCCGACCCCTGAGCTCCTGAATTTTTTTGGAACCGGTTTGGATTTCCAAGAATAAAGCCTTTTTTAAAATAATTGAGTACCTCTGATCCCTAGTAGCACAACTAGTTCAAAAAACGTTGGAAACACGTTTTCCGACGTTAAAAAACGTGTTTTAAACGTCTTTTGGAGTAATTGTACTACTAGGGGACAAGAGTTGGACTATGTTCGAATTTATCAATTATTACAGTTAATCGATCATTTTGAAATTTAATTTTAAACGCATGACACTCTTTATCTCATTTAGATTTCTCTGATTATTATAGTTCCACATAAAAGTAATTACAGAAAAGAATACAGCAATAATGGAACAAAAATTAGTTGGAAGCTTATTTACCTACAATTTTGTCCAAAGTGTTGCAAAATTCAATTTGGTTTTATATTGGTCATTGTATTGTATTCCGGGCGGTACCAATATTCAGATGTTTCTCTTCTCTTCTAATCGTAATTTAAATTCTAAATAATTTAAATTACGGTGAATCAATGAAAATCTCTAGAATGCGTTTTTTGCACGTCCGTAGACCAGATTATAGTGTATTGAAATTGTTTCGCGCACGTATGAAAAAAATATTCTTATAATATACACCATTCTTAGTATTGTTTTATTTTGTATTGTCATCTATTCTCGATATGTTTGCAAAATTTTTAGGTAATTGAATATTGGTAAATTAGCAAATAATTGAAAACAATATTTGAACTCCACATAAGATCGAGACAGACAGTGTGAGTTGAGAGTTTAAAAAAACCTATGTGCCCTCAAGTGAAAAGCGATATTTACGTCTGTGAATTTGCATAGTATGTGATTAATGCTTAATCCAACAAAAATCCACAGCAAAGTTCTAGCGAGAATCGCAAGTACAAATTTTTTACGCAACGCGCTCCTCTTTTTCAAAGATTTAAAAAATGAATAAATAAATAAATAAAATTTTTCTGTATGCAAGTACTCAAAATAACTTAGCGCTTTCCTCAATATGTTCAACACTGCGTTAAAAATAATGAAAATTCTTGCATCCTGATCCCGAAGACCATTCAAAGTTATTCGGTCGAGGCTTCCAATATGAACCGTTCCATGTCTCATGTCTAGTAAAGAGAAAAATCTGAACAAAACATTTTTGTCCAAAGATTGGATTATTCACTGTCTGTTCTGCCTTTGTAAATCAGATTTCCGTACTTTCTGTTTGTTTATTTATTTATTTACCTTTTAGATATAAGATATCAAGATCAAAAATCTTTTTTCATATAACTGTTTTCAAATTGTTGCATGTGCATGATTCTAACAAAAGAAAAAAAAATCAACCGGAGAACATTTACAACCGAAAAAATAATGTACGTTGCTCTATTTACTGCTTAAAAAATTTCCTAAAGCTAATTGCAACCTATTACAAAAGAGAACCATTTAATTTCACTTTAAAATCTCGTCAAGCCGTCAGATTTCGCTCGCAATTTATTAAAAACTGTTCTCTTTAAGAAGCGATAACCCCAATATACGTACGTGACAAGACTTCGGGAGAAAAAAAGAATTTGTAATCATTCAGTTCGTTTCATCCCCCTGCCCCCTCTTCTAATAGTATCATACAGTGAGCATAAAACTTGGAAGGAAAGCGTGATTTACTTTCCTGTTTCTCACGTTATTTCTAATGTTTTCTCTCTGAATAGCACATGTGTGAATTATCTTGGGGATAGAGAAGCTAAAATTGAATGGAATTAAAATGACGGCCGTGACAATGACAGATTTGTGCAAAAGAAATGACCAAGAGATTACGTTACCAATTAAAAGAATGATAAATTGCGTCCAATTTTAGATTATGAAGTGCTTTCCAACATGAATGTCTGGTATTTGGACGCATAAAATTGCATTATGAATATGGAAACCAATTAGGTCAACATTATTAAAACGTTGCATTTAATTGCTATTGAGGACTGTATAAGGTAAAATTTTTATGTATTCTGAAGAATGAAGCAGAATTCTGAATTCTTTCATCATTAGCTGCTTTCATTTTCTTAAAGCTTCAGTATGGGATTTTTTAAGTAGCTGGGAAATTACTACATACCTACTTTTCTGTGTTTGTTCTTATCACTGTAGAGGTGGTTTTTGCAAAACAGAAACCCGAGTGAAATGGAAAGCCGAAACTGCGTTTTCAATCAGATTTTTTTTTTCATTATTGACTCAGACTGGTATTGCCTTTTTTAAATATATTAAAATATTTTTCTTTTATATTTAGGTGAGAAACCATATACCTGTACTTGGGAAGGCTGCACTTGGAAATTCGCTAGATCAGATGAACTTACTCGTCATTATCGAAAACATACTGGTCAAAAGCCATTTAAGTGCCAGCTGTGTCAGAGATCATTTTCAAGATCTGATCACTTATCACTGCATATGAAAAGACACTAAAAATAAAAATACCAGGTGAGAATCGAAAACCATTCCGACATACAGTGGCGCTCATAAGTTTCCGGCCAGTACTAATACATTGCAAAATTTGGGAATTACTTTTATATCTTCGGGTGCCTGGAATTAATACTTATATATAATTTTGGCTTTGTATAAAGGAATGTATTTTAAAGGAAGAAATACTTTTCTAAATATTTTTATTGGAAATGTTCATTTTTATAACAAATACACGTGTTCAAAACTATCCGACCACACTGGTCGATTATGGTAATAAATAGGTTTTATTAAATTCATAGTGTACAATCATATTATATACAGTCAGTATTTGGTAGACATACCTTTAGTAACAATAACAGCAGCACAGCGACGGGGCATGGATTCAATAAGTAGTTTAATATAGTCAAGAGTAAATTTGTTCCTTTCCTCGTGCAATTTTTGAAAAAAATCAGTGCCATTTGAGTACTTATGCACTCGCACACGTCAATTAAGTTCATTCCAAAGGTTTTCAATCGGGTTATTGTGAGGGCCACTTCATTGCATGTATTCTTTTTGAGGACATCCATGTCTTCACAATCGTGCACGTATGCTTCGGATCATAATCCTGCTGAAATACCCAATTTTTATTCAATTTCTCTCGCGTATATGGTAGTACATGACGTTGCAAAATGTCCTTGTACGTAACTCCGTTCATCTTGCCGGGGATTTGTACTAAAGGACCGACACCTTTTGCAGAAAATGCTCCCCAGACCATAACATGTCCTCCACAGTGTTTTATTGTAGGAACCTCAAGTCGGGCTGTCTTATTTTTTTTACTAATGAAAGGTTTTTTCACTGCAACTCAACCAAAGAGTCCTACATCATGCAGACGCCTTGAAACTGTCATACGGCAGACATCAGCAAGATTTTCTTCCCGTAATTCTTGGGCAATATCATTAGCAGTTTTACCTGAGTCAGCAGTTGACTTCCTTTTTATTAATATGTCTACTTGTATGGTGGTCTTCCGCGCTCTTCCACTTCGAGACATGTCATGAACTCGAAAATCAGCTCGATATTTTTTTTAAAAATATCGTTTACTGTGGATTTTCCCATCGACAGAAGTTCTCCTATCTCACGAGAGGATTTGCCTTTCTTGGATAAACTAATCACTCTTTTACACCAAATACTTTTCGAACTGGTTTTCAGATATGTTTCTTAAATAGAAAACGTTCAAACGGCCTTACTATAAATTAGAAAAAACCATCACTGAACTTACTGGTCGGAAACTTTTGAACGTATGATTGTTGAATTTCTCACTGCGCAGGTTTTATATTAATTCGCCAGTGTAGGCCAGCAGCGTCAAATTTCTTAATTTGCATATTCCTTGTTTTAAAACCAAATAAATTTGGTTCGTGCATAATTTTCTCTTAAAAATAACAATTTTTTTATCTGGCCGGAAACTTATGAGCGCCACTGTATATTCATTTTTTTTTTCTAATATTCCTGAACGGTTGGTGTACATACTGCAGGAGTATGCTAAAATCAGTAACACTATTGAGATAAACAGTATTGTGAGATAGACATGTGAGTAATATTGTCAGTAACAGCATTATTCACATGTTTATATCAGATATTTTGCTTTACTCTATTTCATTTTATTGTTTGTCGCATTTGCGTATTGCGTATAGTTATCTGCCCCAACAATTAAATTTAATCACATTCCAATAATTACATTAATCAGCAACGACTGAAATAATAAATTCGGAATTTTGTGGAAGGTTTGAATAAATTTGAAAACTTTTTAAAATGTTCATTTGCTTTTTTAGATTTTGTGAAAATTGTGCAAACGTTTCTTGAGACATAATGTTAAAATATGTACAGTGAATCAAACAAAATTTAGTTACAGATTAGGAATGACCTCTTGACTTCAAAAGCTCAGTCAACCAGAATAAAGCTTTAGTTTAAAAAAAAAAAGAACTTTTCACTATTGCCAAATTCCTCAGCACTTTGTTGCTCTCTAACCTGCAATCTTTTATTAGTACACAGAAGTGATAACTTTGCCTTCTATACGAATGCCAATATGTTAATTCCATTTTTTAAACTCCTACCATGCTGGCGAAAATTGAGGCTTTAATTGGAAATACTGAGCCAACGTCAACGATGGGTACTTGAGCTAGTATAATCCTAAAGTTACATCGTAATATGAAACATAAGTAGCCTAAAATACAAATACACCTTTAGGTCCCAATATAATACACGAACAGATTAAGCGACTTCCAAGATTGTGCCGTCACTTTGTCTCAATAGACAGGGAAAATGAAAGATCCACAGAAAAATTCTATTGCCACTTCTGTAATTGCCTCTAGCAAAAATTCTACAATTGCTTTTATTACAGAATATATATGGTACCATTTCAATAATACGAACGTGTTCTTAGGAAGGCAGTGATAACACCTGTTCAACCTACTTTCAGATTAGGACCCTACCATGGCCTAGTGGATAAGACAATGAACATGGTAGATGGCCGAAGTTTGAAGGTCGAGGAATCTGACCTACCGCGCTGCTGGCGTTCAAATGGTCTGGGCATTTTGGGCTGTTTTCTTCCTATGTAACTCAAATACGACTTAGAACTCCTTAAAAAGCCCAAGGCTCCCACTAGGCAGATATCTCTCACGTAGATTTGCCTTAACACAATACACGCATACACCTGCGTTCTGAAAAATGGCAAAAGACAACTGTATTTGAAATCGAATTTTCGATTATTGGGAGTACAAAGATTACGCTTTGTAAAAATTAAAAACTAAGCAGTAAATTTAATCAGCGCATTTGGAAAATTATGTAGGCCCTACTCTAGAGAAAGACTCATTAAACACGATTTCATATTAATTTTTTATTTACTATATGAATTTTTTATTTACTAAATTACTATATTAGTATTGGTAAAATTAATTCGGCGGAACAACGTGTTATTTCATCATTTGCGCTTGATTCGAAAAGAGTTAATTGAGTTGACGCTGACTCTAAGTTAATAATATTTACTGAAATTGATTTAAAATATTCGAATCAATTTATCGAATATTTTATTTAATATGACAAATTAAACTTTTTTCATTTGTTAAGATTACTATTATTCTTAATTGAGAATAAAAAATACATTTACTTTTCTTTAATTAGAATACGTGATTAGTTCATTTTTATTGTTGTGCCTCTGTTTTTACAGAAATATGTATCATTTTATTTCTATACATATATATGAAAGATATGAATACATATATGAAATATATCGTCCCTGGGAAGAGCAGGCCGCTCATTCGTAACTCTGGCTTTCGTTGGAAGATGACCGGTAGCCAGGAAAGCTCCGGTATTGTCAGCGCTGTAGTTGTTGACTCAAATGACACAACACGATTTAAGGCATGTTTTTATTAACTCCCACACATACATACTTACATGGCAATACCAATACACGAAAAAGCTCCTCTGTAAAGGATGCTCAGACTTATAAAATCCAGGGTCACGTGGTTTATACAGTAATGACATGTTCCAAAAAAGGCGCATTTATTGGCTGTTAAAATGCCCGGGTCTCATAGTCCCATAAAATTCTTGAGAAGTCTTGCGACTACGAGACGATAGAACGAGGCGGAAAGTATCAATTACGTTTATAATAATTTTAGATCTCTATAGATATCCTTTGTTTGAAAACGAAAGTTGCTACGGCCCAAAAGAATTTTGAAGGAAACTAATTTGAATTTTAAGAGGATATTTAATTTTATATGTTATATATATGTATACACTGTATGTATAATTTTCCTTTTTTCTTTTTCAGAGAGTCTATGTTATCTATCTGTTTCTTCAATTTTGGGACTATCATAGAAAAAAATATTCCCTGGTTTGATGCAATATGCTTAACTTGGATTTGCATCTCAGCGGAAATCCTAGAGACAGTTCTTCAGACAGTTCTATTTTTAAATGATCAAATACATTTTGAAAACTATTTTGGGTCTTTCAGAGGCCTCTTCACTGTTCGGTTAACTGAAATGCATTTGGAATTTTTATATGTACATATACAGTGGTGATATACTTTCATTTGTTAGTTACGAAGACTTGAAAAACTGCCAGTAGAACTTCCAACATTACACCAAAAGAGCACATATAGCGTTTGTTGTGCGACTATAAATTTTGCTTGCATTATAAAATAATTTAAAGAGATGATATATTGCAAGTTTTGTTGATAAAGATAGTGCATATAAGAGTTGGAAACTATTCTCTCAAACTCAACAAGGAAATCGAAAAATACTGTTACCAATCTACCATGACCATTTACCGGTTGTTTAGGCGTGGAACTTTTAAGTTATCAGTAATCCAAGAAATCTGAGCAGTCAACCTCTCTGTATCTTAATAATGAGTTTGAATGGAAATGGGTAAAGTGAAACTATACATTGATATTCTCTTTTGGTCGTAGAAATATTTATGAATTATCGTCAAAACGTGATAAAATGAACAATTTAAAAGTTCCTGACAGAATTATGTGCCTTGTTTAAATTACTGCTTATATTTGGATAAGTTATTTATAAATGATCATCGAAAATAAACGAAGGTATTGTGCAACTTATACATTTACAAAGATATGATCCTAATACGTAATTTGTATCACAGTTATTACTGCTATACTATTTTGTAATGAGTAAAGCAGGAGAATTGCTTTGTAAAAAGTGCTTATGCACCTATATCTTGATTTATTGAAAGACTTTTGTATAAGTTATTTTGTTTTTAAATATTAAAGTTTTAGAATGTGCTACAAGAACGATAGAATAGGTTTCGCTGTTAAAGCTGAGCACCGAATTTTCGATGTTGTTACATGTGCAATGAAACAATACTGAGAACAAAATTAGTATTATAAAATCTCATGAGTTGTGCCAAAAACAGAAACTACTAAAATATTTTTAAGAAGGTGCTGGCTGCCAACATTTATTGATATTTGTTTCATTTATAGAGTTTATTTCCTAGTAGAGAGAATATCTGACATTCCAGGTTATTTTAAATGTACCATAAAATGTAAATTCTACTTTAGTGTATGTACAGTAACTTATACATTTTTAATTATTTTACAGAGTAACCTGTATAAAGATATATTTATTGTAGGTTTAAAATAGGAGTTTTCTTGGAGTGCTCATTCATAAAAGTATAGTGACGTTTTACTTGAGTCGGAAATTGTTTCTTTATAGACTAATTTCCGAATGGCGCCCAACTGCAAAATTCAAAGCAAATATTTGCTTTGAATTTTTATACACCGTCCAGAGAAGTAAATTATTTTTCTCTAATTAAGTGATAGCATTAATGTGTAATATATTTCACATTTAGAATGTGAAAAATGTTCATGGATGCACAGAGAAATGTGTTGAAAACGAAGAAATTTTTCAAAAAGTAAAATAAAATTGTTACTTTTTATCTGAAATGAAAGTATCACTGTGATAGTAGATTAACGATCAGTTTTTAAAAAATTTACACAATAATACATTCCAGTGATTGAAAAGGGGTACATAAAATTAACTTATTTCATATTACAGAGGTCCTTCATAGAACTGTTTCGTGAACTTAAACTATGTGTTATTATGTTTATTTATCTGTGACAATGATTTCATCCTTAGTACTTTTAAGGGCATTATTTTACTCTGATTGAAGTTCCTTCTGTATCTGCTAAAGGCTAAGTATATTTTCTTCTTTGAATCTTAAGATTGAGCATTTCTAGGGAAGACACTGCCTCTCTAAAAAAAATACGTGTTTCTTTTTCCTTGAAGTATCTTTTTCTGAGGGAACACGCTTATAAAAAGGAACTAAATTACACTCCTGAGGAGCGAGGATGACTCCGAAGAATTGAAAATCGGGACAAGTTTTTCTCGATTTTCAGTAATTAGGAATAAATTTTTGTTCTTTTTTTTTTTTTAAGTGTGAAGTGAATGTCAAATTTCTTAAGAGATTGATAAAATTCTAATAATTTTTAAACTCTTTTTTCTCATTCTAATAAGCATCAAATTATGCATAGAAAATTTTAAAAATGTATCTTAGTAATTTAATGAAATTAGTGTAATTCTAAAATGTCATATTCGTTTATTTGTTATGAGTATTTTACAAAAATATGATTAAATGCCATGCACTTTTAAGGACTGGATCTGTAAAAGTATTTTTATTGAAAGACCAAATAAATTACATAGCTATAAAGCTGGAAATTGTTTGATTTACAGACTTTAAGTTTTACCATGCTCTTTCAAAATTTCACTTTTTAACTCAAATAGATTCTTTTAAAATAAAGGACTTATAACAATATATTGGCTAGTCTAAATTTCAAAGCTTGTTAATAAAACTACATAGTAAATAAGCTTATAATCTATGTTACGCGATATTTTAAAACTATTTTCTCACCTTATAAGTTCGTTGTAAGTGGCCATTATTATTCTTTATCAATAAATTACTTTATGTCAAAAACTATTTATTTTTTAGAATTAAGTTTAGACAATATCTTATACACTTTTTTCACACTTAACTGTGCGTTAGTATGAATTAATGCCTTAAATTTCAAATAATAAATCGATAGAAAAATGCTTATTATAGTGATATTATTTTACTGTTTCATGAGAGATTTTTATAATGCACGATTGAATCCTAGTATGTAGGAAGTCTAGTACAGATAGTGATTTTCTAAAGAAATCTGGATCATATTGATGTAGTATATACGGGAAAAAATTACTTCAAATTGTGGACAGTATTATCCAGGCATGGACTCCAGCTAAACAACGGTGCTGTCGGTTTTTCATTCTACAATGATAAAACTTATTTTTCCGTATTCCAACTTTTATCTTATAATATAAAACGAAGAAATTGGACGTAAAGAAAGAAATTGGACGTATTTAGAACTTATTTAATTTAATTGCACGGAACTTTTCGTAAAATTATTGGCAGAAACTGCTACTTTAAAAACAGTAAGCTGTAACTAGTCTTTTTATGTTCATATATCATTTTAACAAATATGAATTTTATTCTTAGAATAAGCATCACAGTTAAGAAATAGGCTTTTAATATATGTGTATAAAAATTCTACACTATTTTTTTACCTTGCGCAATAAGTGTTTTTGTTGAAAAGATGATCAATAATCAAATATATTTAATAATTTTGCGAAATTTACGAATTTTAAATATAGTTTAGAATAAACAAATTGCCTCTAAAACATACTCTTGACAGAAAGTAGACTTTTCATTTTGGTTTAATGAGCATTAAAATAATTTTTGTAATGTATTATTGCTGGCATGTTAATACAGGGAATAGCTTTACAGAGATAAATTATTTCAGTTTGTTATTGTATGGCCATCTGCCTTTAATTTACATTTGCAATTAGTATTTTGTCATACATTTAAATCAATATTACCAACTCTTTCGTCCAAACCATGTTCTTTTATTAGAAAAGGTAAAACTTGGACTAGTATATATTATTGACTGTGTTTTAACATTTACCACTGATGTCGTGATTGAAGAAAAAATTCATTTCTCTCACATTTGTAGTCTTAATACTATTTAGAGGCGTTCTAAGTCTTTATTTAAAAAGCAAAACTACTAAATCTTGTAAAATTACTTAGAAGTGCCTGTTAGGGTAGCATATTAAACTAAAAAAAATCTTCCCAGTATTAAGAAATGCTCTTTTCTGAAGAAATGTCATTTGGGCATTGAATATTTATACTCAAAAATACCAGAGTATATGCTAAATAAGACTATTTCTTGTTTGTTTGTTTTTTTTTGTGTGAATCTCTTCTTTGACAAATGTAATTCCTTAAATAATGTATTGTACTTTTATTTATTGAAAAATTATAGCTAATGAAAATACTAAGATTTTAGATGCTTAAAATAATAGCTTAGAAAAAAAAAATTAAATATTTATTAATGAAATGTTTATACTGTTAAATTCAGAATTTTAAAACGTATTCTGTGTTAAATATATTTACGCAAAGAAAATTTTATAACATTTTAAATATCGGTGTTCCATTCATATTTTAAATGTGTCATGTGTGATAAATAATAGCATTATATTATGACATATAAAAAATGTGACAGAAACTATTTTTTCATGCAATATGTCACTTTTCTTTTATTATATCTATTCTATCTACAAATTATCTAATATTATAAACTGATTAATTTTTTATAGATATATATCAGCGTATTGTAGTACTAATTCTTTAAAGAAATTTGCAAATGTTTATGAGAATAAAATTGTAATGTTCATAAAATACTGTGCTTTTCTAAAAAAGGCGACCGGAAAGAAATACACGTTTGATAAATATAAAATAACCACCAAAAATTTCGTAATCCACTTTTGATTTTCATATGTGCATGTATTAGACTATTTTTCTATATATTCGTTCCGAACAATTAATCATCTATCATACCGAATAACAAGCTTTTGTATCTTCATCGTGCACCTCCGCCGATAGTCCATTCAGGTGTGTAAGCGCTGCTGCTTTCCGCTCTTCATCATTTATTAGTTTCTTTTTTCATCCAAAATATCCGCAGGATAAGATTTTTGTCCAAAGGCGTGATCCTTTTGCACGATACCCGGCCATATTCCCCAGGGATGGCAAAACAATTTCTTCAAGATTTCAAGGGGGCACTTTTCAACTATCTACTCTGATACCTGGATTGGGCCTCCAGTGACTATCATCTTTTTACAAAATTAAAAGAATTTTTAGGAGGAAAAATCAAGTGACTCTGGAAGAGCTTAAGAAAACTGTGTTCACATTTCTGAATGTACTAGAGGCGGAGGTGTACAAAAACTTTACAATATAATAAGTGCTTAAATGTGAGGGTTGATTATACTGGAAAAATAGCCTAATGTACGTATATAAAAAAATTAAAAGTTTGTAACAAACACTTAAATGATTATTTTTTATTTGTCAAAAGGGCAATACTTTCCGAACACCCCTCGTAAATTTAAAAAATAAAAGGCGTTTCACTGTTTCATATTCCTTCCCTAAAGGAAATTCTAACGTAAATCATAATTTTTGCAACAATGCTCTAATAACTTTCATGAATTTTTTTTAAAAATAGCTTAATGAACTATGCATTATCAAAGTAACTGAATATTAGTTGAAATAATTTTTGAAGATGTCTTGAAAATATGCATTATTTGCTTTCACTAATAAAAATTTTGAGATAGAAAAGATTTAAAAACAAGTTTTCATACGCTTCTTAAGAAAATCTTTAAAAAATACCATTAAAATCATAGGTGTATTTAATCCACCTAACTTCTCATTTTAAGAATTATTTTTGTGACTTATCTACATTTAATGCAAAATTAAGATTCATAAACAAATTTTATCTTAGGGAGTAGACATATACGGTCAAATATCTATTTCTATTTTCTTTGCTATAAAACATGAATATTAACGCTGATTTTGTCAGACTCTCTATTCAAATTACAAATGCTTTTTACTATCCTGTAAAAAGAAACTAATTGCTTAAATGTCCAGCAATTAGAATCTGAAAATTATGCTTAATCTTTTGTACAGCGATTGTATTTAGATAGTAATAAACTCAAAATTTGTGACAAAATGTTAAAAAACGGATATTACTGGAAGTTTAAAATACAACCGTAACCACTTAGTACTGAGTAAAAGTAAATTATGTACACTTTGCAATGATAAAAATACATTCGCACCCATTAAGCATATTCCATCTGTTTTGCCTGTCGTGAGGTAACTAGCATGCTAAAATTTTTATCTTTCCACACTTGAAAAAATTTCATGTTATGTATATTAAGCTGTAGGAAAACTCCGAATTTCGATACTGGATTTCGAAGAAAAAATAAAGCCCCTCTATACTACGTTCTATCCCGAAGCTTAGTGAAAGTAAAGCTATGTACCAGATAATTACTTTGACTCAATAGAGAGGAGAGAAAACTCAAACATATATTTATACAGATGAGCGACCACCTCTATTAAGCGACCCCTCCCCAAACGACCCATTTTTTACTGCACCGATTTTTTAGCCTGTGTACTTAATGTTGAAAGATCCTCTAGAAGAGACCAAACAACCCTAAGCGACCGGATCAGGTTTTCTGTCCGAAAATTTTCTAGCCTTTTTCCGAAAGTAAAGAAAATAAAAACGACATTCCAAACCAGTCGTTCTACCCCAGGTTCAAGTACACGCACACATCACGTACAAATCTTGTAGATTAGTAAGAGTCTTGTCTAAGAAATGAGTGATTTTACTGTTGGAGCAGCTCATGGATGTGATCGCGTTCTACGGAAAAGGAAATTCGGAGAGGATGTTGGCGGTTGATTTTAATGTTGGGGAAACCCAAAAAGCAAAGAAATTTTATTATGACAAATTCAGAATGCATGGAGGATATCAGGATAAATGCTCTTTTGTCAGATGTAAAAAATACAGTAAAGTACTCTCGGGGAGAGAAAAAATAATGAAACAAGCTAAAATTCCTAAATATTTTATTAAAATATAAATTTTAAAAATATGTTTGTATGATTATTTTTTATTAGTACGCAATTTCATAAATTTCATAAACAATATTTTTAAGCATTTTTTTTTTCTACAAAATTTTTATACTTCTTTGAGCGACCACCTCTCTTGCTCGCCGAACTGAGGGTAGTCACTCCCGAGAAGTTTGGAAAATTAAATTAAAAAAATTTAAATTTAAATTTGTAATTATGGATTCGTTTATTGTTAGATGAAAGACATGAATATTCAAAAATTTTCGGTCTATTGGTTGAGAAAGCGGCGTGAAATTTTAATAAAAAATAATTTATTTCTCGGTATCAATCCCGCGGGACTAGTCCCGCAAATATTTGTGCTGGATCCCGCAGGATCCCGTTCCCGCGGGATCGGGATTGCATTCCCTAGTGCAAAGTTGTAGCATTGCAGTTAGGCCAGAAGCACTGAAGGGCCCTGACACTAAACTTTTAATTAAAAACTCTTAAAATAACTGGTGGTTAAAGTTAAATTAATTAAGTACTTCGAGAAATAACAATCAGAAAAAAATATATATATCCTGCCGGACGATTGTTTTCGATGGTACGAAATGTCCACGGAAAGAGTTAACATCGGCAAATGTGAAAAGACATATAAATCAAAGATTCTAATTCAGGTGTTTTTATATCTATACGGCCTTAATATATTATTAATGAATACCTGCAAATAAAGTTTACAGTAACTAAAAACTATATGCTAAAGTACTTGCAGACAATAAAGCATTTAGCAATCGCTCATACATACATATGCATAATTTTTATTTATATGAAACTTCATATGCAGAAAAAAAAGAGCATTGTTGCAAGTTTACAATATGAAATGAACAGTTCTTAAACTAAACACTAATAAAGTAAAGAGCTTTATACTGTTTCTAATAAGTGTATTTTGCTACATTCAACTATTTTTAAAAACACTAAAAAAGACATTTTGAAAAACCCTATAATATTTTAACTGTCTCATTCTTTTGTATTTTTACCAAATTCATATATTCCTGTTATTCATATCCAATTTTTTACATTCCTTTATCTCATGCATTTTGTGCATGGTTTCAGAATATTTGTTTTGTAAATGTTCTTACATAAGTGGTTATGTCTTTGAAGATTTAGATTTATTATGAGAGTAATTTATACATTTATGATATATTTTGTAATAGATGATGGTTTGCATTATGAATAAAAAGTCCTTTTAAAAACTTTTGTAGGCTCATAGTTTTATTTATTCAATTTTAGTATAACATTATTTTAATAAGACATGTATTAAGGTAAGTGCTCCAGTGGTGGGCCAAGTACCAGTAGCGGGCCATTTGAAATTTTAAGTTGAAAAACAAGAAATGCCAACTATCCATGGAGATAAGAGATCAACCTGTAATTGGCTGAGACCTTTATTAACTAAATGTCGGAGTTTCAGCCTTCATTTCCTGAGGTAAAAAATCACGTCGCATGATCGCATTTCAGGGGTCGTACAGATATTACGAAAGAAGATCTTTTCCCACTCTAACAAAAAACTTTTACATTTAAAATCATGTGTAACCCAGATCCTCTTTCTTTAAAGATATCGCTGCAACTTCATATGATGAAAGGCTCAAATCTGGTATATCACCTCATTAGTGAATGGGGCACATTTTACTAACTGGGAATGTTTTTGTACGGGGAACGTATAAAAACTTAAAAAGTGTAACTTTTTGAAAATTAACGAGAAGAATTTTTTCTTAACGGAGTATTATTTCCGACCTTATTGAGAACATTTTTTCAATTTACACTGTCCACTTATCTCTAAAGAACTAAAGACAGTTACCACCTTTTTGGAATACTATGTATAACGACATCATTCTATTTTCCTTAGCAATTTTCAAATCTAGGTGGCCCAATTTTGGTATGCCTACTACTTTCACATCAGAATTTTGCTATGCCCACTTCTGGTGCATAGAAGTAACCTAAGTTTTCATATTTTTTATTTTATTATATCGCAATTATTTTGCTATTTTAAATGATTATTACTTTAGATATGAGTTTGAACAATCATAAAAAAATATGAATTAACAAAACTTCTCTAAAGTTCAGATGATAATTGTGGAAATATCCTTTAGTGGCCCATTACTGAGCATTTACCTTATAGAATTAAGGATAGCTTTCTTGCTCGATTTGCCTTGCTTTTCTTTCCAGTTCAGCTATTTAAGGTATTTTAACTAACACATTTTAGAAAAATAAATAAACTATTTTCTGATTTTTTTTCTTCATATTTATAATTATTTTTTAATGTGTCAAAATAAACTTTTTTAGAACTTTTATTAACATTTTCTAATGTACCAAAATATTAAAGTAATATTTTGGTTTATCAATATATTGGGTTACAGAGAGTGTAAAAAAACGGAACGTAAAAACAGATACAGTTTTACAAGTATGGTAGAGAGATAATGTTCCTCGCTCTCTAATTATAAAAATTTGGGAAAGTATTGGCATTAAATCATTTCAGCCTTAAATTATATTTTGAACTATGGTCTTATAAAGCAAATTCTGACCTGCGTTGCCACTCATCTTACTTATTACAGATCTCTATTGTAACCTACAACATAAAAAGCTCTTTCGCCTTTGTCACTTGCTGATGTTATTGAGATCAAATAATCATGGATTTTTGATGAATATTTTAACTTGTCTCCACTGCTTTCACGTACAATTTTGTTTTCTAATACCTTCTTTCATCCCATCATTTTGTTTCCTTTCCTTTCGGCTCGATACCTATTTCTTCTATCTTTTCGAATTTGCAACCCCAGTTCTTTCAGACGAAAAATGTTTGTAAAATACTTTTATCATCTTATTCAGAACTTAGTGTATCTTCCTTTCTATTATGTATGATTGTATTTTCACTTTTAAAAACTTTTTTAATAATTTTCTTTATTACTTGGAGTATCAAATGTTTTTATGATTGACAAAATGTATTATATGGATATTTTAAATCGTAGTCATAGGGATTAAATTTTGTGGAAAGAAAAGGAATCATTTCAAGAAATCAATGTCCAGCTTAAATTTGTCTTAAGTCATGTGTGACAGTCAAATGATGCTCAAACCCAGCGACGTAAGCAGAAATTTCACAAGGGGGGGGGGGGGGTACACATAAGTGATTATTAAAACATTAACGCCAGCTGATCAATAAGTTTCCGACCACCTTTCTAAAAAAATATATTTATTAAAAAGAAATGGCAGACTCACTGTACAACAAATAGGGCATATTAATTGCACCTCTTAAGACTAACTTTGAACTACACTCTGTTAAATGCATCGTTGATACGATTATAAACTTTAAAACACGGATTTGTTATTCCATGATCTATCAGTTTTGCTAAGACGTACTGATGAAGTAATAACTGAACTCGCTGAATGCATGGGGCCTTGTGCAGTAGTGTGGAACAGAAAAACTTTTTCTCAAAATTTACATTTCCTAAGTCATTAAAAGGTGTGAAAGTGGTTGAAACAAATTGCCTCCAAATTTCAGTTCAAAATTTCGCTATCTTGAGGTTCCACACCTTAACTGAATATTTTTAAATTTTTAAAAAAGTTTTTAATGCCTTTTTAAATTGAATAATCGAATACACGAATCTGATGGTCCTTCAACATGCAAGGAAAATGGTGAAAACAGTCTTAGTTCTAATGTGAAGAATGCTGAAATGATCTTTTCAGATGATCCTGCCCTTTGGCCACCTGTAATCACTGAGGAATTGATAGAATATTTTGTGCAACACAAGCCAGACCAATTTTTATCAGAAATTCATACATCTAAACGTTTTTGTGTAAACAAAGAGAGAATTTTAACTGAACACAATTTCTATCGACATAAACGAAATAACGAAAAAATAAAAAGAGAATGGTTGGTATTTTCTCCTTCTAAAAGAGTTGTATTCTGTTATGTTTGTAAACTTTTCATCTCAAGTACTCAGAGACTTGCTAAAGAAGGTTATTCAAATTGGAAAAATATAAGTGAGAGGTTAAGTGAACACGAGAATTCGAAAACTCACAGAGATGCTGTTTGTACATTATCTTTAAGAATGGTGTCTTTTATGAACCTTAAATCTCAAATGATTGAAGAATACCAAAAGGAAAAGAATTATTGGCGTTCAGTTCTTTGTAGGGTAGTAGCAAGCGTTAAATTTTTAGCAGAAAGAGGACTTCCAATCTTTGGTGACAATGAAACATTTGGCTCACTTCATAATGGAAATTATTTAGGTTGCCTGGAATACTTGGCACAGTTTGATCCGTTTATTAAAGATCACATTGAAAAATATGGTAATGGCGGGAAAGGTAATTCAAATTACCTATCATCCACGATAGCCGCAGAATTGCTTCAACTGGTGTCAAATAAAGTGAAATTGGAGATCATTCAAGAATTGTTGCAATCAAAGTACTATGGTTTAATTCTTGACTCCACACCAGATCTTACACATCAAGATCAACTTTCGCTAATTCTCCGATATGTTGACAAGGAAGGTGTACCAATTGAAAGGTTTATCAAATTTATTCCCATTAACAGTCACACTTCAAGTTATCTGGCAAATACAGTTGTAACAGAATTTGAAAGTTTAAATATAAGATATTGTTAACTGCCGTGGGCAATCGTATGATAATGCCAGTAATATGGCAGGGAAGTATTCTGGGCTGCAGGCAAGAATTAAAAATTTGGCACCGTTAGCAGAATACATTCCATGTGCAGCACATTCGTTAAATCTTGTTGGAAGTAATGCTGTACAATCGTGTTCGCAAGTAATATCATTTTTTGGTACTCTACAGAATATATATAATTTCTTTTCATGCTCTACTCATAGGTGGCAAATTTTGAAAGAAAAATTATCAACTTCAAATGAAAAGCTGACAGTAAAATCATTAGCTAATACTAGATGGTCTGTTGAAGCAGAAGCAACTAGAGCTCTTCGCAAAAATTATCTTTTGATCAAAAACTTACTGTTAAGTTTTTCTGAAAATGAAGATGAATCTCCAGTAACCCGCCATGAGGCCAAAAGTTTGTATTTTAAACTTAGCAAATTAGAAACAGCGCTGCTTACTGTGATATGGGATACGATCTTAGATCGTGTCAACTCTGTAAACAAAAGTCTTCAGCAATGCACAGGTGACTTATCATCGATTGTTCCATTATATAATTCATTACTTGACTTTCTTGAACTAGTAAGAAATGACTTTGACAACTATGAAATGGAAGCACTTAAACTTGTTGATGAAGACGTAAATTACTGTTCTCCGCGTAAGAAAATGATTTCCAAACGCTTAGATGAGATGCATGAGACTGAAACAATTTTATCAGGCAGGGAAAATTTTAAATTTATGTGCCACAATGTAATTTGGGATAATCTAATTGCCCATCTGCAGAAAAGAAAAGAGGCATATGCGGAAATTGATGAACGCTTTGGATTTTTGTACAAATTATCTATGTCTGCCGAGGATATTAAAAAGAGTGTTAACAATTTTCAGATTTTTTATGCTAGTGATATTGATGATAATTTTACTGATGAATATATACAATTTAAATCTTTTTTTGAAAATAACAGCACTCCTGCTGAGTGTTTGAGAAAGATTAGGGAATTGAATATTTGTCATACATTTCCAAACGTAGAAATAGCATATCGTCTTTTTTTAACGCTACCCATAACAAATTGTTCTAGTGAGCGTTCTTTTTCTGTTTTAAAAAGAGTAAAGAACAGATTAAGATCTTCAATGTGTCAAAACAGCTTGGAAGCTTTCTCCTTGCTAACAATAGAGAATAACATACACTGCAAAAAATATTCCTGTAAATCAACAGAAAAAGTCTGGCAGCAAAAAGTTGCCAGAAATATTCTGTAGGCAGAAATTTTCTGTTGCCAGGAGCTGTATGTTATATGACAGAAAAATTCTGTTCCCTACAGAAATTTTCCGTATACATATAAAAGTCGTTTCCAAACAGCGTTTTACAGTTGATTTCTGTATACAGAAACTATCTGTAAGGGTTACAGAATCATTCTGTTGAATAACATTTATTACTGTCGACAGAAAATTTCTGTATACAGAAATTTTCTGGCAACTTTTTGCTGCCAGTAATTCTTCTGTATACAGAAAATTCCTGTATACAGAAATTTTCTGGCAACTTTTTGCTGCCAGTAATTCTTCTGTATACAGAAACTTTCTGTACACAGAAAGATGTTACATTCTGGCAACATTTTGCTGCAGTTTTTCTGTTAATTTACAGAAATAGTATTTTTAGTTATTTCATATATTACTATCATATTTCTCCAAATATTTAAATTTTTTTATACAGATAATTAAAAAAAATTAATAAATTTACAAAAATATAATAGTAATACATAAAATAAATATAATACCAGTAAGTAGTCTGGTATTATTTATTTTATTATTACTATTATATTTTTGTAAATGTATTAAAATTTTTAAATATATGTATAAAAACATTTAAACATTTGGAGAAATATAATAGTAATATAAGAAATAACTAAAAATACTATTTCTGTAAATTAAGAGAAAAACTGGCAGAAAAATGTTCCCAGAATGTAAAATCTTTCTGTAAAAGTAACGTTACCAGCATAACTGTTGGTGGCCTTATGATGACATGTAAAAGTGCTTAGTTCATTTACTTAACTTTTTGTGTATATTAAACTACTGATAAACAAAATTAGAAATATTTCTGACAAGAATAAAAATTGATTTTTCTTTTTTTAATCACTGAATCTGAACTTTTTGTGTTCAAAATCTGTACCTAGAGATATAAGTATACTCATACTTTAAAATAATCTTAATAGACACAAATAACTCTTCAGTTCAACAGTAAATTAAAATATTAAAGGTCTGAATTAAACATTCTGTGTGAGTAATAATTGAGAGCTATTTCAAGAACACGAGTACTTACCGGAGCCGCAACTACTGTATACGACACCTGGGGCAAACCTTAATTAGGGTTCCCCTCCCAAGGAGCGATAATTGATCTTGGTGCGGCAATTGATCTTGGAGCGGGTGCTGTGCACCCCCTTTAGCACAGCACCCGCATCATGTGCCCCACTTACTTCAAGAGAAATAAGCATTCTTTTCCCATGAAAAGATAGGAGGATGAGTGTATTTGTAATGAAAATTTTTACATATCATTTATAAACCTGCCATTAGAGCTCTAAAGCAAAAAATTATCTATAGCAGAGCTTGACAACCTGCAGTCTGTCTCCTTAGATAAAAAGGAGAAAGAAAATGAGGGAATTTTACACTTTTCCTAGTATTTTAGAAATACACAAAGTATTTGATTTCCAGTATAATGAAACATTGTTGAACTCAGCAGCAGATCAAAAGAAAAATATGGGGGAGAAAACAAATGCTGAAAATTTCACTTTTTATTTTCCTTTAGTTCACGCTTATTTTATTTATTTATTTATTTTTTTCTTTGGTTAGAATCTGGCAACTAAATAATTGTTTTATAAATAGTTGGAACTAAATTGCGGGATAAAAATTTAAGCATAGGTATCATAATAGTGAAAAACAAATGAGAAATTATCCAACATCAGAGAGCATTTTCTCTGCTCTGCTAGGGTTCATTTTTAAACTACACATTTTAGAAAGCGACACAAAAGCGATCTTCTTTCAAAAATAATAATAATAATAATTCTTATTTATATTGTCAAACTTGAATAATTCAAAGTTGAAATTTTGAATTGATCATGCTCGAGTTATCCAAGTTTTGCTGTATTAATGAAAACTACACTCAATACTTTTAATCTTGTTCTCTTAAATTAAAAATAACTCATTTCAGATTCTATTTTAAACACTACAGTTACAAGAATGCATTGTTGCCATAAGTTGTTAAATTGAACCATTAAATGAAAGTCACTTCTAGAAAAACTCTTGAAAATAAATGAAAATGCATAAATATAAAACAAATAGAGCATTAAATGGTGCATTAAAAAATCCGATTTTGAATGCTATTGTAGCTATTTTGCATTTTTTTTTTTTTTTCCAAATGTGTAGCAACAGAGTTTTCAAAATTATCTGGAACCACACATACACTTTACTACTAGCATAGGTAGTGACGCCTGGTATTCTCGGAAAAATCCAAACCATTTAGACTTAAAAGTTACAAAATTAGTTAACTAAAATTATTAGCTACACTGTAAAAAAAAAAAAAAAAAAGAATCTGAAGTGTTACCTTAAAATATGGGGCAGCTCTTGTATTTTAAAATTGCAGGAACGTTTCTGCACTAGGCGGGTACAGTATTTATAAATGTTTCTGCATATTTTGGAAAAATATTTAAATATTTTCCAATTTTTTTTTTTGCAAAGGTTTCCAGATAAAAGGTGAATAGATGTGTAACATTTCAGTATATTTCGGGGAAAATATTCAGTAACCCCTCTTTTTATTTCACAAAGGTTTGCGAATTAATATGCAATATTCCTATTAATAAATTGAATTTTATTAATTTTAATGATTTTTAAAATAAGTGTTTAACTTATGACTGCTTTTTTTGCAAAAGAAAATCTTAAAATATGAAAAAGTAATTTTTACTATCATAAAGTCATTAAAAAAAAAAAAAAATCTTAATAAATTACAAATCTGATCTTGGTTCCCTGAAATTTGTCATACTAAAATTGTACATTGGATTTCTTTTCCCTCTCTATGAATCTCAAACAAAATAAAAGGTTCTTTATAGAACCTTTTATTTGTTCGAGACAGTTTTCAGAGAGGGTGAAAAAATATTATTAGCTTACTTTCAGCAGTTCATTTTATACTTAAGAAAAAAACTGGAATAACTCCACTGACTTTGCGAACTCTTGATCCTTACCAAGCATTTAAATAAATTTAATCAGCTCAATCAAATGTAGTATTCAGACACTAGTGTACTTCAAATAATTTGAGTGTATAGGCCGCAATGTATAAGAATAATTTTTTGTAGCCCTATAAAAATAAAAAATAAAACTGCAAACTCTCCGCATACTAAAATCTATACAGTGTGCAAGACAGTGACCAATAATATGCGTACCTAATTGAGCACTCTTTAGATGCTACTACACTTTCAAGAAT